>CM076577.1:851349516-851668608 GCA_034641835.2 Pinus albicaulis | reverse complement strand
TTCTGAAAGAAAGCATACACAGAGGAATATGATAGTTGGTAAAAATAAAAGCGCGTGTATACGCGGAATCGATAAAGAAATTTCGCGTATTAATTCAGAATAAAAAAAAAAAAAATGGTATGCACTGAAGTATACGCGGGTTGATGAGCAGGAAAGCGCGTATGTACGCGGCTTTAGTGAAGCAAAGTAGCGTATGGTATCTGAATTAATGGTTGTTCAAGGTTGAACGTGTATCTGATTATTTACTCTGAAGTCTGGGTTATTTCTGATATTCTAGTTATAGTTGTATTGTTGTTCTGATTGAAGTTTTGGGTAAATTATGGTTATTGATGTTAAGGGGTTGTATTGAAGCTGTTTTGATCCAGTATGAAAATTTATGAAACGTGGTCTACAGTGGATCTGAGGGTTGAAGCCTTCAGTATGAAAGTGGAAGCTTTCTCCCAGTAGAAGCTGGTGCTAACATCAGGGGGTCATAGCTCCCTTCCAGGAGAGGCTGGTAAATGAGATCAGGGGGTTGGAGCTCCCTTCCAGTAGTGGCTGGATAACGAGAGAAGGTTGCAGCCTTTTGCAGGTGGGTGCCTACGTGCTGGTATGAGTCTGTGCCAATACAAAATTGTAAGAATTTTTCTTTATAATAAATATTGAAGACAAAGACGACAGCAACAATGGTTTTCTCCCGAATTGGGTTTCCACCTTAAATACTGGTGTTCATGTGTGTTGCTTATGTGTGATGGTTTATTGTGTTATTACTGCACATGCTTACTACTTACTAAACATCTGATGAATGAATGATGAAATGATATAAGTAAAGAATTAAATGCATAATAAGATCTCTGAACATACACAAGTTTTCTTAAGGATATCCGTGTGTATACGCGAGTTGGGTTCAGTAAAGTAGCGTATGGTTTTAAGAGAAAGAAAAAGTAAAAAAATTTCAGTTAGCTCTAAATACTGATTCACCCCCCCCCCCCTCTTAGTATTTTTTCCAACCATTGGTATCAGAGCAAGTCCTTCTGAAAAAGCTTAGCCGCTAGAAGGAAGATCAAACAAGATAAGCAATCAAGATGGAACATCATCTATCAGGCCTCCACTCTTCAACGGAAACAATTTAAGCTTTTGGAAAACAAGGATGAGATCCTATCTTCAGTCTCTAGGAGCAGATGTATGGGCTATTGTTGAAGGAGGATATCAATATACAGCCGCAGTACCAACAGATCCAACGGAAAGAAAGAATTATGAAACAAATGCAAAGGTGGTCAATGCTCTATTGGGAAGTCTAACTGAATTAGAATTTGTCAAAGTCATGCAGCTGGATACAACAAAGGAAATATGGGACAAAATCGTTCTAAGTTATGAAGGTGATGCAAAGGTAAAAAGTGCTAAACTCCAAACTCTCAGAATTCAATATGAGAATCTAAAAATTCATAATGAGGAGAGCATTGCCAATTTCTTTTTATGTCTTGATGATATTGTAAATCATATGAGAAATCTGGGAGAAAAATTAACCGCATCTACTTTGGTTGAGAAATTTTTAAGATCACTAACGGCAAAATTTGAGTCAAAAGTTTCTGCTCTTGAAGAAAAGCAGGATCTTCAAAATCTTACTGTGGTGCAACTTCATGGCATACTAACTGCATGTGAAATGAGAAGAGGATGACCATCTGAAGTCAAAGAAGTCATCTTTAGAGCTTCTACAAAATGGAAAGAAGTACAAGAGACAAAAGGATCAGGGTATATCTCAAAAGAAGATGAGGTAAATTTTGCAAAGAAACTCCAACTTGGCATGGGACGGTTCAGAGGTAATCTTCCTTTCAAATGTTTTGCTTATGGAAGAGTTGGTCATTATGCTACTAAGTGTCCTCATAAAGAAACACATGAAAAAGGGAAGGAAGTAGCAAGAAGGAATAAGAATCGGTTTAGCACTAGAAAAAGTTACTATACTCATGAAGATAGTGATGGGTTATCAGACAGTGAGGAAGAATGTGAACAATATCTTAGACTTCTCATGGCATTTGAAAAAGAGTCTCGAGAAGAAAAGGATACTTTTATGGATGCTTTAGAGGACAATTATTTTCTTGATGAAATCAATCAACTCAAAATATGCTTAGAATAAAGTAAAATATCCATAGAAACTTTGAAAAACTAGCTTGAAGAAAAGGAAAAACATAATGAGAAATTAGAATGTGAAATAGTAAGTCTAAGAAAAGAAATTGAGAAAGTAAAGACTTTGAATCTTAGATTTGCTAAAGGATCTAAAACCTTAGATGAAATTATCAAGGTACAACGTTCTCCTCTTATAAAGACAGGTCTTGGATATATCGGAGAATCTTCTCAGGCTTCAGCACCAAATTATCTAAAAGCGGCTATAGCCAGTATACAACATTCTGCCACTCAGCAAGGGAATAAAGAATCTTTACAGGTAAAGCATGACCATCTCAATTCAAAGGACACTAATAAGAATACCTTTCAAAAAAATACCAATCAACAGGTAAATTCAAGTAGAAGATTTCATGATCGCAGAAATTTCTTCTTCAATGGACAATGTTTCTCATGTCACAATTTTGGTCATAAAGTTGTTCAATGTGTTGCATATAAAACCATCATGACAAGAGAAGCAAGAAAGAAAATGATTGATCTTGGAACAAAGAAGAATACATATAAAAACTTTTCTCCTCTTCAAAATGAAGTTGAATGTGCTTATTGCAATAACTTTGGCCATGACGAATCTGAATGCAGGAGCAAAGTCCAACCAAAAGAGCATTTTTCTTCAAGCTCCAATGTGTGGAAAAATAAGGAATTACAGGTTGAAAATTGTAGCATAGATTTATTTGAAGAAGGTGAAGAAAATCAATGGTACATTGATAGTGGATGCTCAAAACACAGGACAGGTGACAAAAACAAACTTCTTGCATATAGTTCTCTAGAAAAGGAAAAGAATGTTACATTTGGAAATGATACTCCTGCTTTCATTAAGGGAAAAGGGTCTGTTTTTCTAAAAGAAAAGGTGAAATCTAATAATGTCATGTATGTGGATGGATTAAGCATAACATGTTAAGTGTGAGTCAAATGTGTGATCAAGGAACTGAAGTTGTATTTAGTTCAAAAGAATGTGTGGCACGTGATCTTGATACAGGTAAAACAATTATAAAAGGAAAAAAAACTCCAAGCAACCTGTATGTATTGAAGAACTGCAAAGAAAAATGTTACTTGAGTAAATCTTCAGAAAACTAGCTATGGCATAGAAGGTTGGGGCATCTGAGCTTCTCTCAAATCAAAAAATCAAGCAGACTTAAAGTTGTTCGTGATCTTCCCAATATTACTCTACCTGAAAGTATCATATGCAAATCTTGCCAATTCGGTAAGAAGCAGTGCAATTTAATGCCAAGGAAGGATCATCAAGTAAGCATCTTGAACTCATTCATACTGACATATGTGGGCCTGTGAGGAAAAAGTCACCACGTGGTGAACAATACTATATCTTATTTATTGATGATTTCTCTAGAATGTGTTGGATTGGGTTGATTAAACACAAAGATGAAGCATTTGAGAAATTTCGGATCTTCAAAGCACTGGTTGAAAATGAATTAGATCTAAAAATCAAGTGTCTTAGATCTGATCGAGGAGGAGAATATACATCAGATGAATTCCTTGAATTTTGTGAACAACATGGCATAAAAAGATAGTTTTCTATAGCTGGCACTCCACAACAAAATGGCGTAGCAAAAAGAATGAATAGAACAGTTCAAAAAATGGCTAGAGCTATGCTTGATGATTCCAGAACGCCTGACACATTTTGGGGAGAAGCAGCACATACATCAGTAAATATTCTTAACAAGGCATATGTTCGTGTAAATAGTGATAAAACTCCATATGAACTCTGGTATGGTAATCCTCCCACTGTGAAGCATTTTAGAGTTTTTGGAAGCAAATTATTTATAAAAAATAATGATGAAAAACTTGGCAAGTTTGAACCTAGAGCAGATGAAGGAATACTTCTTGGTTACTCCTCTAGGAGTAGAGCATCTAAATGTTACAATAAAAGACTTCAGAAGATTGTTGAATGTATTGATGTTGTTATTGATGAGTCTCCTGCAGCTCCAAAAGAAGAAAAACAAACAACAGATGAAGACGATGGTGACATATATCCTTCTACATCAAATTGTTATAGCATCATTTCTCACCTTGACATGATTCATGATTGCTTCATGGCTTTATGGGCACCCATTCCTACAGACTTGGACAAATTCACTTAAAAACAGTGGAAAATCCTCCATACGCGACTATGCCCGTGTTTTTCCGCGTGTATACGCGAGTACAGCTAGACTTTTCCGCGTATGCTATTTTAATGATTAAAAAATATATAAAAATCCCTAATTTCGCGCTGGGTTGATGGTTACTCAGGTAGTTCAACCACCCCAGCCCGTGGCCAACTGTTTCCAACTGCTGAAACTACTTGGAGGGACTATAAAAAAGACCTCATATGTATGGCCTAAGGGAGAGAGAGAATTATTATTATTATACTCTGTTGGTTCCCTATCCAAGTCTGATTCCCCGTGCCTCCTGCACTTTCCCAGTTCATTTCAGGAAACCCTCGTTTCCTTGAGATACACATCCCTTTATATGTTATCTCGTATGCACCTGTTTGGAAGGAGTCTTAGCGAGGCAAGGGCTGGACGGATCCGGACGACGGTCTGCGAAGGCCTTGGAAGGATCAGGTGATCTCTCCACTTACTTTTGTACGTACTATTTATAATACAGAAGTATCATGCTGTTCCCGAAATAAACGTGTTAGTGTATGCTTTAATGTATGAAGAATATCTGTTATACATGCATTCATTATGATTTATTTAATGTTTTATATGAATCTCACTAACATATAGAGTAGAAATATACTGTACAACTTGTCCTTTGTGCTGGTTTCTTCTTGTATTTCAGGTCAAGGAGGAAGGACGGTTGCAGGGAGTTTGAACTCCACGTGGATCTACTTCAAACGTAGGACCAACAGGTAAACCTCTCATTCTGCTCTATTTCGTTTTTATGAAGGTGCATGATCGTGTGGGTCTCTGTTAAGTAGTACGCCCCTGCTCTGTGGAGGTTGAATCCCAACCAACCTCTAGGGTGTTAAATCCCCGAAACAGAACTGGCGACTCTACTGGGGATCACATTTTTGTGATTCTCCTGTTGGGTTGTTTCAGCTGTTTGGTAGGTTGCCAACAGTCTTTTCTGTCTTTTACAGTCCAGTTTGCTTTCTTGCAGTCAGTCTGAAGTCTTGATATCTTTCCCAGGCTTGTACTTTTTATTTTTCATTATCTTTCTTTGTATACGCAGTTTTGTTTGCACACAGTCGCGTATACCCGCGAGTTTGTGTAGAAGGAACCGCGTATACGCGGCTTTCCCTCAACACAGACGCGTATACACGCTGGTTGCATAACTGCAAGGTCGCGTATACCTAGGCTGAATTTGAAATTTCAAGATTCTGGTGTTTTTGGTCTTTTCTGGCTGTGGAGGCCTGTGTCTGCAGATTCTCTGTACTTACTGGAGTGTGACAGAAGTGGTTTCAAGCCTTGTTTCTCTTTCGTTTGTCCGAAAACTGATCTTTTTGGCGAAGTGTTCTTGTTGGTGCTAGCACTCCTGGATTGAGTTCCAAGATTGCTTTCTGAGCGTTCTTGGCTGTTCTGCTTTACCAGAACAGAGAGCTTCTGCTCACTGACTCGCTCCTATCTTTGTGTTGTGCTTTGCATTACGTTCTTTGCTTTGTTTTCGATTGGTTTTCTTGAGTTTCATAGGCTAGGGTTTTGTTGCAATTTTCGAAGATCTTTTCTTGTTTCTTTGGAGTTTTGTGTTGCAACGAATTTGCACTATTTCTCTAGGCTGTTTGATTGAGTTTTTGGTCTTCCATTGCTCTTATTGATCTTGCTATCATTAGCTTTATAAGGTTTGGGGGCATAGTTGAAGTTTATGCTTGAAATTCGGTCTCGTTTTGGCTTGGATTTGGATAGTTGTTCTTGGTTTTCTTGAAGCTCTTGTTTTATAAAACTGAAAAGCCCAAAAACATTTGTTTTTCTTTTTGTTTTTTCATATCAAAACTCAAAAAACATTGTTTCTTGTTTTTGTTTTTGTTGTTGCGTTTTTCATTTTCGTTTGGCTTCATTTTTTGGGACTTTAGTGAAGTTTCTCGCTTCTAGTTTTAGCTTGATTTTAAGGAGAGGTTGTTTTTTGATTTCTTCTTCTTCTTGTTGAGTATTTTTGGTGTCTTATATTGAGAGTTCTTGTTTGCAAGAATTGGCTTTCTGGATATCAAAAGATGAGTTAAAACTGAAGGAGCCTTTTTGGGAAATTTCACCTTGTTTCAAGAGACTTTTTGCATCTTAGAATTTACATGCTAGTGGTCATTTGCATTAGGTGCATTGAATCATTTAGTTAGCTTCTTAATTTTTGTGAGTGTGAGTTTGTAATTCGAAAAGAAAAATACATTTTTAGTCTCGTAGAACTTACATAGAAATTGCTCTTCATCGAAAGACAAAGAACTGCATGTGCATGTAGTCAGGTTTTTATTAATTTCTTTTGCGTCAGAACATCATTGGTTTCAACTCCATATCCTTGTGACTTAATACAACGGCCCTTAAAATAAGCGATTTAATCTAAAATCAACTAGCAAGTTTTATTAAGTGTCAATCACCAACTAGCTAGGTTGTAGGGCCTTGGAATAGGAGAGAGGAGAGTTAACTCTCCAAGTCCGCTCAAACAAACATAGAAGTTTATTAATTGAGCGAAATCCAACTCCGTGAGGTGGACTGGGAAAGCTCTCATCCGAGAGTCAAGCGCGAGGGGAAGTGAAGGTTAAGAAGAGGGATACCCCCACTCCGATTAGCTGAATCTAACCTCAAGACCGTTAAACGGACCGATGTGATTGGTATTATAGTTGTTGTTCACAAGTTTACGGTGTTGCGGGGGAATACCGTGGTACACGAGGGCGGTACGTCGCATCACTTCCGGCGGTACTTAGAGGGTGCCCTTGCGAAGCTTGGGTGCTTGAGCCGGTAAAGGCTGTCGTTAGGAGGTCGGCGTAACTGTTTCTGATACCTTCGCTAGTTGTTCTGGGCCCTAATCATCCCAGACTGCTTTCGGAAGGCCCTATACTTCGCTTTCCTGTATTTTGGTGTCCGGTCCTCATCACCCGGAGCGGAAATACTTGGAGGCTGTTTGCTTGCTGTTTCTCAGGGTTTGATTTTTAGTGTGTGCTCTTTGCTCCTAGCTTGCCTAGCTTTTCACTTTTATTGAGTCTAATATAATAAATTTGTAAAAGTGGCTGATCAAGAGCCTCGACGTTCGAGGAGAGTCCGGGGGTTATCTCAGGGTGCGAGCCTTCTTCGAGAAGCGTAGGAGAAGCGATCTAGATGGTGGTTTCACCCTATAGGTCGACGCGTGGAGAGAGATCCTCCCTTGCCTGAATGCGAAGGTTTCTTTCTTTGATTCTAGGTGTCGGTTCCGGAAGGGGCTTCACTTCTCAGTGTTGTTTCCTCGGAGGAAAGATTTTCGAGATAGAAAGATAGACACGAGCTGCGGCCTCGGTCCATCTCCTCTTCCTCTTGATCATCCGTTTGTTATTCAGTACGTCGGACCGGAGTCTGAGAGACTGCCGGATCTTCCATATCTTTCTTATCTTTCGATGGCCACGACTGGGAACGCGGCTTCTACCGTGAGTGCTGCGGGCATTCAGACCCCTGCTTCTGTCGAGGCAGGGGGCACTCTTGCTATATCTTCGAGTGCTTCTAGCACTGCTATGTTTGGCTCTGGGTTCACCCAAGCATATGCTTCTCAATCTGGTCCCTTCGTTTCAGGGATGTCCATTGTGGGCACTCTTGCTATATCTTCGAGTGCTTCTAGCACCGCTATGCCTGCTCGGGTTCACCTACATATGCTTCTCAACTGTCCCTTCGTTTCGTGTGGGATGTCCATTGGGTCGGAAATCCCTCTCTTTTCTTTTACCGCCATGGTAATTCCTGATCTACGCCCATGTCTAACATGGCTAGTGGATCAAGCCATTTCTGAGTTTTCCTTTGGGACTGGGCATATTCCTAGTCCCAATCCTTCTTGCGGGTCGTTTCCTTTTACGTCCCAGACCCAAAGTTTCAATCCTTGGGCTCAGGGGCCAAGTTCGACTGCTTTTATGGGGTGGAATCCTATGTTTGCAACGTCGGGGGCAGGGAATCAGTTCATCGCGAGTCATCCAGGGAATGCTTCTTTCCCCGCATCGAGTGCTTATCAGTATTTTTCTCCTCTCTCTAATGCGTGGAACCCCTATCAGGGGCTTTCCTCTTCAGTCAATACTTCAGCGGGGGGAACTAGCCTGGGTTATGGTAACTCGGCGTGGGGAGGAGGTTCTTCTCCGTTTTCTACGGGTCCTTTCTGGCAGCCTGGTGCCTCATCAAATCCAAGCTATTCTTTTCAGAATGTTGGAAATCCATCCCATCAAGGATGGAATTCTCAGGCTCCGCCTCGATTACCATTTCTGGCAACGTTAAACTTGCCAGACTTGGCGAAGTTAACTAATGATCCGATTCGGTATAGTCCGGGGTGGCCTCCGGTTCCAACCAAACTTCCTTCAGACATTCCTAAGTTTGAAGGTAAGAATGGTGAAGATCCGGCGGACCACGTCACCACATTCCATTTATGGTGCTCTTCCAACTCTCTGATCGACGACTCGATTAGATTGAGATTATTTCAGCGCACCTTAACCGGGAATGCAGCTAAGTGGTATATAGAGCTCACTGGGGGCAGTTTCGCCACATTTGGAGAACTGGCTGTCACTTTTCTTAACCATTTCCAGTTGCCCGTCAGATATGAGGCCGGGACCGAACTCCTGGCTAATTTTAAGCAGGATGAGGCAACTCACATTTCTGATCATATTCAGGAATGGAGGAGAAGGAAGAGGCTTATCAAAGCCCATATTCCAGGTGAGTTCCTTCTCGAGTGGTTTTTGAAATCGCTTCAGTCAGATATTTCAAAGGATGTATCCATGTCAGGGGTATATTCCGAGGAGCAGGCTATCTTTAGGGCCCAGCAATTAGAGTTGATCTATTCTCAGTCTGGCATGCTTTACAAGTATTTGCCCAATTCTCCTCGCTCCAAATTGGATCTATCGAAACCCAAACCTGGTCCGCATGGTGACGGATTTGTCGGATCGGTCAGTAGTAGTGCAGCCAGCCTGCTTTCTCAATTGCAGCAGTTGTCTTTACAATCTGCTTCTTCTGGTCAGGCTGTGCCTGCTGATTCATCACCTTCCCAGTCTTTGTCCATTAATGTTGTCCAATCTTCTGAACCCAAAGGAAATCAATAGTCCGATGGGAAGAAGAAGGGACGTAATAACAAGAAGAAGGGCAAGAATGGGAAGGGTAATGCAAATAAGACCAACGAGCGTGTTGGTGAAGGGAAAAAGGAGAAAAAGAAAGTTAAGTTTCCGTGCAAGCTTTGTGCTGGAGACCATCTCACGCATCTTTGCCCGAAAATTCAGGATGCTCAGCGCCTGTTATCTCAGCAGGGTTCTTCTAGTTCCCAGGCTGTGCTAACAAACCCTTTTCCCCAAGGGCAGAAATTAATTGCTGGCGCGAATCAAAATCCTAGGGCTTCCTCTGGAGGTCCTCAGGAAGGGGAAATTCCATCGAATATCTTTATGATGAGTGCTCACGTGGATGTCGCCACGAGATCCCGTGATTATGGCGGAGAGGAATCTTCGAAAGCTAAGGAAGTTCCCGATGCTACTGAGCCGCTTCACATCACGAAGCCAACTGTCGAGTCTATGCCTCGGATGCCAAAAACATCTTCTAAGTGGTCAACGATTAATCCGAACATGAGGGCTGCCCAGAACTACTCGATTGTAGAAGATCTGGCGCAGAGTCCTTGTGCTATGTCAGCTTTAGAGGTACTCCAGTCTTGTCCGGCTCAGCGCAGTGCTTTGCTCACTGCCATTGGGGCTATTGATCCAAAAAATTCTCTTATGATTACCTTTGATATGAAGAATTTTAAGAAGAGACTTCCTCATCATATGGCCTTCCATATTAAATCATCGTACCGGAAGACTAATATCTTTCGTACGGTCGTTGATGAGGTTGCTTCTACTTGCGTGATGTCTCTCGCATGCTGGAAGACACTAGGATCTCCCAAAGCTGTTCCATCTAGCACTATTCTTACTGCATTCGATGGCCATTCTCATAGGCCCCATGGTATTGTCCCGGCTTTGCCCATCTGTGTTGGGGGAAAAACCGTTAACATAGAGGTCGAGGTAGTAGATGCAGCCTTGGACTACAACCTTCTGTTGGGGAGGAACTGGATATATGATATGGATGCCATTGCATCTTCACTATTTCGGATAGTATGTTTCCCCCACGAAGGGAGGATATTTACGGTGGATCAACTGGACTGTCCTCCTGTAGACCTGGATGCGCCTCCTGACTCATCTGTCCCTAAGTTGGACAATACTAAGGCGCCTATCGAGAATCTGGGAGTTGGAATGTATTCTTCCCTGATGGGATCTTTTGATCTTCCTCCTCCTAAAGTGTCTATCAATGCTATTTCATCCTCCAAGGCTCCCCTTCGGAGAGAGTTCTTTCGAACTCATTATTTTTCGGACCCTTGGACCTTACCTTCCCCAACTGCCACTTTGGAGGAAGGGCAAGTGGGTGGAATGGCATTCCCGATTTCTGCAGCTGAGATTGCATATCAGTCTGTTGTTGACACTGCAGAGTCTCATCCAGCTCCTCTTTCGCCGGAAGAGTTGGATGGTGATGTGGCTCCGGCTTGGACGCTTACTTCTTCTTCTGCCCAAGATTGTCTAGATACCACTCTTCCATCTGAAGAGGCCATCCTGGAAGCAATGACAGGTATAGAGAGACCGTGGGATGACTTGCATCATCGGTCTTACTTCCTACCCGACTTGAGCGAAGTCGAAGCTAGTTTTCCAAGTCCTCAGTCTCCTGGACCTGTTCACCCAGTCTTGAGCCCCTTAGCACCAGCACAGGTTTATGCTGAAGGGAACATGGCTGTGATCTCTCCGACTATCCTGGTGAACATCTCCAGGAATCCCAACATTATCGAGAACGTTTTCATTGGAGCTGAATGTTCCCATGAAGAAGTTCAAATATATACTGAGCTCTTCAAAGAGTATAGGGATGTTTTTGCTTGGTCTTATGAGGAAATGCCTGGCATAGACCCATCTATCGTCCAGCATGAGATCAAGACGTATGAAAACGCTAAGCCGATTAGGCAAAAGCTTCGTCCGATTACATCCACTCGGTCTTTGGGATTCTTTGTGCCTTCTGAGGGGATAGGGGTAGATCCTTTTAAGGTTGAGGCAATCCTTTGGTTGCCTCCCCCGTTGGCGGAACCCAGAAATGGGCTCTCTTTGAGAAAGTATTATGCCTAGGCTTCGGCCTGGCATTTTGCTTTTGTATATAGCTTGTTTTTGTATTTTTCACATATATTGAAAAAAAATCCAAAAAATCATATAAGTTAAAAAAATTGCATTTTTTGGGGGTTGAAGCTCAGGAATCTTCTCGGAGAAGGATGTCATCAGAATCGTACCATACCCTAAATGCTTTCACTTTCCGGATAGAGGTCAGTTGTATTGAAAATTTTTGCAAAAATTTCCTTATGCTTATTTTTTCGATCTGTCTTATGCTGTATAACTTGATTGCTTGGAAGTGCCTAGTTTGGTATGTTTCAGGTACATTTTGACGATTTCAAGACTTTTCCCGGTTTTAATGATTTCAGACTCTTCGCGGCAGGTATATGATCTTCACTGGCATATAGGTTAGAGAATCACTTTCCGTTGCATCATGCATTCTAGCCTCCATACTGATCACTTGCCTTAGGGTCAATCCCATCAAGTCATGAGCATTACACCCATTTCACTCGCCGATTTTTAAATCATGACTTGATGGTAGAGCCTTCCTTTACATGGGCTTCCTAGTTAGTTCCTCGCTATCACTTGTTGCCCATGCTGCTTTTTAAGTAGGCTCGGGAGTCCTCTTTAGTCCCGCCATGTCTTTTGTGTTGAAGCTTCATTCTTCTCCTTCATCACTTATCATTTTTCTGGCTTATACCCTAGAGGCTCCCTGGTGTCGTTAAGTTGTATTACTGCATTGCATATTGGCTACTTGTTTATCCCGGCCTTTAGCCGGCTTCATTTGGACTCGATGTTTAAGCCAACTTTTGACCTTGACTTTCTGTACAAGTTAACCATTGCATGCACTTAGCTATCACGACTTGACACCTTTGTACCCATGGATGGAACATTCCTCTGAGTATCACTGACCAGTTTTCGCCACCTTGCATTGAGCATAGGATTGTTCCTTTTCCAGGAACTAGTGCATCTGCTTTCTTGATACTCGTTCTATCCATTGTATCATAGCATTCTTTTATTCTTTTTCAGGCTTATTATGAAAAAGACAAAAAAATCAAATATAACAAAAAGAGCGGGAACGGGATGTATCTTCGTTATTTTGATGGCAGTACAGAGTCAGTTTGTCGCCCTTGAACAAAGCACATATAATTATATATATTTCCTTCATTTGGGATGGTTCTAGTTTGACCTAGGTTCAGCCTTTACCATGTTGCACTTGTCAGTTCTTCCCCGGTTGGTTATCTCTTCCAATCATATGGAGAGTTTGTTTTTCCTCCTGCAAGACAGACTTATACAGTGTCACTTTTTACTGCCATGGTCATCACAGAGTCGTGCTGTTGTTCAAGGGAAGTCTAGCCTGAGTCGGCCATTCTACGGTGTCTCTTGACTCATTATTCAGTCGGCCTTCCCGGTCTTGTCAGTATCATGTTTTGATCTTCTGCTCGTGATGGTTTGAGAAGGTCTCCATTGACTTCTTGCCGGCGGGTTTGTCTCTTATCGACTACGGCACATTGCTCTGAGAGCAAGCCTAGAGCCGCACCTTGGGCCTATTTCCATCATTGATAGGTGACCTCGTGCTCAGCATTTGATCATCATCATGGGTCTTTGACTGAGTGGTTTCCCCTGTGTTCGACGTCAGCACACATTATCACACTTGGGATTCGTGCAGTACCTGGATTTCCATTTGACCCTATCGGTGGATTTCTTGCCTCTGTGTCATCTTTCATTATTGGTTGGTTCAGAGGGTTTCTTCCGTGCGCTAGCTTCATCTTGTGCACGTCGGAAACGTACTTCGGTTTTGGTTCCATCACTCTACTTCGTCCGATTCCTTCCAAATCTTGGCCTGCGGGTTACACTCGCGCTGGACTGATGTGGGATGCCTTAATGCCTTCCTTCCAGCAGATCTTTTCCCATTGACTCCGACTCATTGCTCTGGGAATAAGGTCTAGAGTCTTTTTGTCAGTACCTTAGGGTTTGCAGTCATCACTGGCAGACTCTTCGCTATCGACAGTGGGGATTCATCATTGCCTCCTGATTGGTAGATTCTTTCAAGTGTTCGACTTCAACTCATTCATTCACACTTGTCAGATTGTACTGGGGCACCTTGAAACTCATTATCATTATCGGTGGGTTGTCTCGCGTTGGTTAACGGGAAACATCATTGCCCGGTAATCCAACGATTTCTCACATGGTCGACTTCAGCTCATTTATTCCCAGTGTGTAGAATTGTGCCGTTGTGATCGGTGAAGACCTCGGGTTGCATCAGCATTTCTCGGTTCACTGTTGACAGTCCTCTCAGTTTCTGCCAGTGTTGCCGTCCACCTTTATATGTTGCAGTTCAGCACAGCAGCATCTTATATGTTGATCCCCGAGTTGCGTGATTGTACCGTTTGATCCGCCTCTTATGATCCGGTACTTGGAGATTCAGTTACTTATTTGATCAGACATCCAGTTGCACTATCTTTGATCAGCTTTCTATATGTGATACTTGGACATTGATACAGACTTGTATTTTCGGGCCCTGCTCAGATGATTCACTATGTACTTTCAGTTCAGTTATACTTGTATACATATTGGATCTATTTCAGTACTTTCCATATGATGTATTTTTGACTGAGCATGGGTATGCCCGCCTCGGCATGAGTTGACTCTCTGGTTTCTTTCATTGGTTTTTGGCAGGCTGAAATCTGGTGAAGTCCTCTCTTGTCCTTGCGAAGTTCTTTCTATGTGCATAATACATTTCGGCCATCATGTACCCCTTCTGACCTCATATATTAGGGGGCATCTGTTATAGCATCATTTCTCACCTTGACATGATTCATGGTTGCTACATGGCTTTATGGGCACCCATTCCTACAGACTTGGACAAATTCACTTAAAAACAGTGGAAAATCCTTCATACGCGACTATGCCCGTGTTTTTCCGCGTGTATACGCGAGTACAGCTAGAATTTTCCGCGTATGCCATTTTTATGGTTAAAAAATATATAAAAATCCCTAATTTCGCGCTGGGTTGATGGTTACTCAGGTAGTTCAACCACCCCAGCCCGTGGCCAACTGTTTCCAACTGCTGAAACTACTTGGAGGGACTATAAAAAAGACCTCATATGTATGGCCTAAGGGAGAGAGAGAATTATTATTATTATACTCTGTTGGTTCCCTATCCAAGTCTGATTCCCCGTGCCTCCTGCACTTTCCCAGTTCATTTCAGGAAACCCTCGTTTCCTTGAGATGCTCATCACCCTATATAACATCTATTGTGCACACATCTTGGAAGAATTCCTGTGAGGCTAGGGTTGGACGGATCCAGAGGAGGGTATGCTCGAAGGTCGTGGTAGGATTGAGGTGATCTCTCCACTTACTTTTGTCGTACTATTTTTAATACGAAGTATCATCTTGTCCCCGAAAATAAACGTGTTAGTGTATGCTTTAATGTATGAAGAATATTTGTTATACATGCATTCATTATGATTTATTTAATGTTTTATATGAATCAAACTAACATATAGAGTAGAAATATACTGTACAACTTGTCCTTTGTGTTGGTTTCTTCTTGTATTTCAGGTTGAGGAGGAAGGACGGTTGCAGGGAGTTTGAACTCCACGTGGATCTACTTCAAACGTAGGACCAACGGGTAAACCTCTCATTCTGCTCTATTTAGTTTTTGTGAATGTGCATGATCGTGTGGGTCTCTGTTAAGTAGTACGCCCCTGCTCTGTGGAGGTTGAATCCCAACCAACCTCTAGGGTGTTAAATCCCCGAAACACAAATAGAAATGATATAGATAGTGAACCCATTGAAGAACCTGAAGATGGTTTATCTGTTCAAAAGATCCATCCACATATGTTCAAAAGAATCATCCAGAATCTCAAATTTTGTGAGAAAAAGGACCAGGTGTACAAACAAGAAGGAATCTTGTGGGATCTTCTAGCTATCTGGCATTTCTATCCCTTTATTGAACCACACAATGTCAATCGAAGCTAGCAAAGATAAATGTTGGATTCAAGCCATGAATGAAGAGCTTGATCAAATTGAAAAGAATCACACTTGGGAATTAGTACCAAGACCTCATCACAAAAATGTCCTTGGCACTAAATGGATATTCAAAAACAAGTTAAATGAGAATGGAGAGGTTATAATAAATAAAGCTAGACTTGTCTGCAAGGGGTATGCTCAACAAGAAGGTATAGACCTTGAAGAAACCTTTGCTCCTATAGCCAGACTTGAAGCCATAAGAATGTTTTGTGCTTTTTCAAGCTTCCAACAAATCAAAGTTTATCAAATGGATGTTAAATCTTCTTTTCTCAATGGTGATCTAGACGAAGAAGTTTATATAGAACAACCAGAAGGATTCATTTTGGGAAATGATGAAAAACTTGTTTATAGACTTAAAAAGGCTCTATATGGTCTCAAACAAGCTCCAAGGGCATGGTAATATTGTCTTGACAAATATCTTCATCAACAAGGATTTTCAAAAGGGTCTGTTGATAGCAACTTATACACAAAAAATAAAAATGACAAATTATTGATTGTGGTTGTATATGTTGATGATATCATTTTTGGAAGTAATAAAGAGTCTATGAGTCAAAAATTTGCTTCTGATATGCAGCAAGAATTTGAAATGTCCTTGCTTGGGGAACTAACATTCTTTCTTGGCTTGCAAGTGCAACAAGCAACAAATGCCATATTCTTATCACAAGCAAAATACCTCAAGCAAATCCTGAAGAAGTATGGCATGGAAAATTCCAAACCTGTAAGTACACCAATGATAACCGAATGTAATCTCAGTTCTAATGATTATTCCCCCACAGTGAATCAACCAAAATACAGATCTATGATAGGAAGTCTACTTTATCTCATTGGGACAAGACTAGACATCATGCATGCAGTTGGGATTGTTGGACGATTCCAAGCTAATCCAAAAGAGTCTCATCTTCAGGCTGTGAAAATAATATTCAAATATCTACAAGGAACTCAAGAATTTGGACTATGGTATCCAAAGAATTCGAAGGCTGGCTTCATGCTTACAATCTGATTGAAATTTTGGAAATGTTGATGATTGGAAAAGCAAGTAGTGGTGCATTCTATATGGGGCCCCGGTTAGTATCTTGGTTCAGAAAGAAGCAAAGCTCTATTGCCTTATGTACAGCAGAAGCAAAATATGTGGTTGTCGCATCATGTTGCACTCAAATTCTTTGGATGATGTAAACCTTACAAGATATTCAAATCAAATGTTCACCTCCTATCTCCATTATGTGTGATAATACAAGTACCATCAGTATCTCAAAGAATCATGTTATGCATTCCAAGACCAAGCACATTCCCATCAAGTATCACTTCTTACGTGAACAAGTGCTTGAACAAAAGTTGAAGTTGGAGTATGTTCCCTCCAAAGAACAAGTTGCTGATATATTTACCAAACCTTTACCTAGAGAAGCGTTCGAATATCTCAGACAGAAGTTGGGAGTAGTCTCTGCCATGCAGAAGATCAGATCTACTTAAATACAGAAGATTAAATTGGATATGCAGATTTCCTGAAGGACAGTCGCGTATATACGCGAGTTTATACACAGAAAACTGCGTATGGGTATTTGCTAACAAAAATTTTTCTGGGTCAGCATTCTTCAGCACAGTTTCCGTGTTGTTGGGTATCTCTGGTGATGTTCCAGCTCTCATATTTTTGTTTCATTCTCTAATGCTTCTGATGAATATGCCTTGATGATTTGCTGTTGAAAGTGTTCAGGATGCACAAGCTAAGGGGGAGCTTTGGTCATATGGAAAGGATGCATTGTTGGCATTCTAATTATTTGTTGTGATTTGATCTCATGCTTGAGATTCTTTGGTCTTGATTGTATAAGTTATTTCTATATTTTGATGAAAAGGTTATACCTATGATGTAAATTGTTATATTTAATCATGTAAGGACTTCTTCAAATTTGTAAACCCACTTGGTTGGGTAATTGAGTCAAAATGTGTAAACCCACTTGGTTGGGTACTTGAGTCACATATGTAAATCCACTTGGTTGGATCATTGATGTAAGTATGATTCCTTGGTGATAAGAAATGTCATAGAGTCATGTACTTCATTGAAAAATATGTTTGAAGATTAGGCATGAACTCAAGGGAGAGCAAGCATGGTAACTTCGGTGCACATCGGATCTACGAGCTCTTCTCTCTACAAGAGAAGAGAAAAACCTTGTTTGGTTTTGATCCACCCTTTGCCCTTGATGTCAAAGGGGAGAGTATCATGGTGTTTGAATAATGGTTATAATCAATGTATCTTTGTTGTGGTGATCAAACACACATCATAGTTGCCATCAAGTCCAAAGGGGAGATTGTTGGAAATATGATGCGATGTGTTGTCCTTGATGGCAACCTACTTGATGAATTTGTCCTTGATGGAAACCTACTTGGTGAGTTACGTTTTGATAGCAACCTATTTGTTAAAGATGTAAAAATGATGTATCTACAGATCAGTTCAGAATTAGTAGAAAAACGAATTTCAATAAGTACCAGAGAAATTATAAATATAATATGTCACAATGTATACGCTACTTTTATGAAGGTAACCCGCGTATGGATTCAATGAATACACTACTTTTGTGAAGGAAACCCGCGTATACATTCAGGACTAGTATATACGCATCTAGTTTGAAGAGAAATCGCGTATACACGCTGATACGAATGCTCCAAGTCGCGTATCCATTTTGTGCTCTAAAATTATAGTACCAAGAGGCATTACCATGGTATTAGCCCACAATATTGAGTGTTTTATTGTGTATTTGATTCCATCTAAGAATACCATCGGAAGTAGTGTGGTTTTGGCTCATGGTATTGGTAAATGATAAAACTATATAAGGAGAAGAAGATCATAATGCTAGGTGTGCATGTGAAAGGGTTGTTGAAGAATAAATTTCTCTAAGGAATATCTGTATGGAGGAACTCTGTTCTTAATTGATAGATCTGAATCTGTGATGCACCCATGGGTATAATGATAGATCTGATGATGATGAATCTCTAGAATGACCTACTGAAGGAATGATGAATAACCGGTGCAAGTCTTCTAATGAGAATGAATAAATCTGGGTAAGTTTATAGATCTAGTATATTTTGCAAAGTTTACCATTTACAGATCTATATGCTATTTTGTCTTGGTAAAAGCGCGTGTATACGTGGGCTCTCTTAATAAAAAGTGCGTATGAAAGTTAGGGTTTCTGAAGCTTATTTACAGATATTAATTCTGTGATTTCTTTTTTTCTCTCTGCTGTCGGTCAATGAAGTCTTCTTGAAGTTCTGGGTTGATTGAATATGGAGTATGCTGTTGATTTGATAATGAAAAAATCTAATCACTGATTGAGAAAACAAGATGAAGGATGAGTGACTATATAAACAGTTCTGCATTGTTGATAGATTGTTTGAATTGAAAGTTTTAGATCTGAATATGAGTCTAAACAAATTCTGAAAGAAAGCATACGCTAGTTGGTGAAAAGAAAAGCGTGTGTATACACGGAAACTATGAAGAAAAGTCACGTATTATTTCAAGAATGTAAAACTAGCGTGCACTGAAGCATACGCAGGTTGGTGTGAAGAAAGACGCGTATATACATGGGTTGCATAAATAAAAACAACGTATGGTATCTGAATTAATGGTTGTTCAAGGTTGAATGTGTATCTGATTATCTACTCTGAAGTCTGGGTTATTTATGATATTCTGGTTACAGTGGTATTGATGTTCTGATTGAAGTTTTGGGTAAAGTATGGTTGTTGATGTTAAGGGGTTGTATTGAAGCTATTTTGATCCAGTATGAGAATTGATGAAACGTGGTCTGCAATGGATCCGAGGGTTGAAGCCTTCAGTATGAAAGTGGAAGCTTTCTCCCAGTAGAAGCTGGTGCTAACATCAGGGGGTCATAGCTCCCTTCCAGGAGAGGCTGGTAAATGAGATCAGGGGGTTGGAGCTCCCTTCCAGTAGTGGCTGGATAACGAGAGAAGGTTGCAGCCTTTTGCAGGTGGGTGCCTACGTGCTGGTATGAGTCTGTGCCAATACAAAATTGTAAGAATTTTTCTTTATAATAAATATTGAAGACAAAGACGACAGCAACAATGGTTTTCTCCCGAATTGGGTTTCCACCTTAAATACTGGTGTTCATGTGTGTTGCTTATGTGTGATGGTTTATTGTGTTATTACTGCACATGCTTACTACTTACTAAACATCTGATGAATGAATGATGAAATGATATAAGTAAAGAATTAAATGCATAATAAGATCTCTGAACATACACAAGTTTTCTTAAGGATATCCGTGTGTATACGCGAGTTGGGTTCAGTAAAGTAGCGTATGGTTTTAAGAGAAAGAAAAAGTAAAAAAATTTCAGTTAGCTCTAAATACTGATTCACGCCCCCCCCCCCTCTCATTATTTTTTCCAATAAAGGAAGTCAAATTACGGGGGTATTGTGGGGAATCCGGGAAAGATAATAAGCTCTAATGTCATGAAAAAGCTTCTAAATAAAGAATGATGAGGTGTAATTGCACAATTATGCTTAATAGAAGATCCAACATCAAAATCGTCTATTTTTGCAGATCTCTAAAAAGTCTTGGACAATCATTCCAAGGTTTTTGAAACTCCCAAAGGACTCCCACCTATTCGTGATCATGATCATGCGATTCATTTGATTCCAGGAAGTGTTCCTCCAAACAACGGGCCTTATAGATATCCTTATGTCCAAAAGAGCGAAATTGAACGTATGATTGCGGAAATGTTAGAAGCGGGTATAATTCAACCTAGTCAAAGTTCTTTCTCTGCTCCTGTAGTATTGGTACACAAGAAGAATGGATCATGGCAAATGTGTCCGGATTATAGGGAGCTCAATAAGCTCACCATTAAAGCCAAATTTCCCATTCCCGTGATTGATGAATTATTGGATGAATTACATGGAGCGATTTATTTTACCAAGTTGGATCTTCATTCTGGATATCATCAAATTAGAATGAAGACTGAAGATATTCCAAAACAACATTTCGAACTCATGAGGGTCATTATGAATTTTTGTTCATGCATTTTGGCCCTACCAATGCACCTTCTACATTGCAAGGGCTGATGAATTCCATTTTCAAACCCACCGTTAGAAAAATTTTGTTAGTATTTTTTGATGATATAATAATCTACAACGGGTCTTGGAAGGATCATGTTCAACATGTTGACAGGGTGATCAAATTTTCAGAGGAGAAAGAATTATATGCAAAAACCTCCAAATGTTTCTTTGGATTACAAGAGGTGGAATATCCGGGTCATATTGTATCTCAAGAGGGTGTTAAGGTAGACCCTAACAAAATTAAATCCATTGAGGAATGGAAAGTCCCCACAACCATAAAGAAGTTGCGAGAACTTCTTGAGTTAACAGGGTATTATCGCAAGTTTGTTAAGAATTATGGGAGAATAGCAGCACCTCTAACAACATTATTGAAGAAAGATGCATTTTCATGGACTCCTGAAGCAACTAAGGCCTTTGAACATCTTAAAGAGGCAATGTGGCTAGCACCGGTCTTAGCTATGTCAGACTTCACAAAAACCTTTATTGTGGAATGTGATAGCTCAGGAAATGGAATTGGTGATTTTTTAATGCAAGAAGGAATACCCATTGCTTTTGAAAGTCATCCAATCAAAGGAAAGTATTTACGGAAACCTATTTATGAGGAGGAAATGTTAGCAATACTGCATTGCACTAAAGAAATGGCGAACTTACCTAATGGGAAGACAATTCAAGGTAGAAACTGATCATGATAGTCTTAAACACTTTTTGGAACAAAGACTATCTTCAGAAGAGCAAAACAAATGGGTCACAAAGATGTTGGGTTATGAATTTGAAATAATCTACAAAAAAGGGAAGCTAAATGTTGTTGCAAATGCACTCTCAAGAAAGAATGAAGAGGTGGAAGCATTGCTTTGTGCCATTTCTATTATCCAATGAATTGGATAAATAAAAGAAAGAGTTGAATGGAAGAAGGAAAAGAAGTATGGAACACTCATTCCAAAAGTTGCGGCAAGATCCTAGTACATCTGATACATTTATTTGGAAAAATGACTCTTTATGGTACAAATATCGCTTATATATTTGTAATAATTCCAAACTAAAACAAAATATTATTTTGGAATTGCACACTTCTCCTTTAGGAGGACACTCAGGATTTTTAAAAACTTACCACAGGGTGAAGAAATATTTTTTTTGGGATGGCCTTAAATCTGATATTCAAAATTTTGTGGCAGAATGTTTGGTTTTCCAGCAGAATAAAGTTGAGACAATTAAGACCCCAAGATTTCTACAACCTTTATCCATTTGAAGTCAACGTTGGGAAGAGATTTCAATGGATTTTATCACAGGTTTACCTAAGTCCGAAGGAAAGAGTGTCATCATGGTGGTAGTTGATAGAATTACCAAGTATGCGGACTTTTGTGCATTATCTCATCCATTTAAAGAAAGTACAGTTGCTACTACATTTATGGACACAATTCAAAAGCTACATGGAAACCCAAAGGTTATTGTGAGTGACAGAGATCCCATTTTTATTGGAAATTTTTGGACAGAGTTATTTTCTTGTTTGGGTACTCAATTAGGTCATAGCTCATCTTATCATCCTCAATACGACAGTCAAACTGAGATAGTGAATAAATGTTTGGAAGGGTATCTTCGTTGTTTTGTATCTAATAAACAAACACAATGGGTCAAGTGGTTACCTCTCGCTTAATGGTGGTATAACACTTCCTTCCATACTGCAGCAAAAATGCCCCATTTATGGAACTTTATGGATATCATCCACCATCCATCACATCATTTTCAAGAGAAAATTCTAAGGTTTAAGCAGTGGAAGATCACATCAAGCATCAACAAGAAGTTCTCAACTCTTAAAGGACAACCTTTGAATTGTACAAATCGAATGAAACAACGACGGTCAACATCGCGATCGAGAGAAGTTTTTGATGTAGGAGACGGTTACTTTGTGACTACAACCATACAAACAAATGTCCCTCAAGCAAGCTAAGAAGGATAATAAATTATTGCCAAAGTACTATGGTCCTTACAAGGTGTTGCAAAGATTGGTACTATGGCATACAAATTGGAGCTTCTGCTTCTTCACGAGTGCATCCAATTTTCCATGTTTCATGCTTAAAGAAGGTTATAGGTGAAAATCTTCAGTTCAAACAATATTGCGAACTTGATGAGGAAGGAAAAATCATATTGGAACTTCCATGTTTCATGCTTAAAGAAGGTTATAGGTGAAAATCTTTCAGTTCAAACAATATTGCCAGAACTTGATGAGGAAGGAAAAATCATATTGGAACCTGAAGCGGTCATGGAAACAAGAACTCGACAGCTACGGAATCGATCAATTTCAGAGTATCTCATCAAGTGGAAGAACTTACCCACTGAAGATTCTACATGGGAGGATGAGAATTTTATACAGAAGCACCCGAAGCTACTCAAGCGTTGAGGACAACACTTTTTTGAAGGAGAGGGGCATGTTAGGTCCCTATATTACTAGTATAGTCCCTTATTGTTGTTAGTGTAACCCCCTTATTGTTATTATTTTACTCTTGTAACCCCCATATTGTTATTATTGCACCCTTAAATTATTATTGTTAGGTCAGCTAGGATTACATTATGCCCCCATGGACTCCTATATATAGAAAGGAGGTTTTGTAAATTGTATCATCCAAGAATTGTTCATTTATGTAATGTATTGGAGGTTTCCCCCTCGAAGTGGCTTATTTCTTAGGCGTTGATATCTCATTTATTCTATTTTTGGAGTTGGTTACACAACAACAAACCATGCAACCAGAGGGAAATGAACGAGGGAATTAAAAATTTTGATATTTGAAAATTTTTGACATTTTGAAATGAAATACTTGTGTTTTTTTAAGGCCACTCAAATTCCATTAAATGAAATGTGTAAGTCTTTTTCTTTGGGTTAATAAAGGGTTTGGGTAAATAAGTGGTATTTTTTATTATAAATTATTATTAATCAGGTTAGATCTAAGACATTTATTTAAATGATTAATTATATAAAATTGTTGAATTTCTATTTGATAAATTGTTATTTGAGAGGATTTTGGTTGATTTTTAAATCTAATTATGTGATATTAAAGATGAATTATGGTAGCTTAAAAAGAAGTTTTATGTGGTTAAAAGGGAAGTAGTGATGTTATGGTATGAATGATTATTTTCAATGAAATGTTTGGTTTAATAAGGATAACTCATCTATGTACATTTTCCATGATGTTTAAGATGGAGTCAATATAGGAAAGGTGATACTTAAAGGGCTCCCACATGCTTTAGAAATTTTATATCTATTATTTTATAAACATTAGAGGTGGAAAAATATCCTAAGCTCTAGAGCTAAGTTTGTTCCAACTTAGCTATATCTTGAACAACAAATTGTTGTTGACTTCAAGTATATGATAGAAATTTGGTGGGTTGTTGGGTAGTCTTGTCATGAAATAAATGTAATGCATTTACTAGGTAGGTAGGGGGAACCATTTTGGTGGAACTTGGCCATAAATGGGAAATATATCCATGCATATTTTTTTAAGAACAAATACACCTAGTGGATTATCATTGTAGGGGAATCACTTTAGGATCTAGGCTACTGTGCACACACTAACTAAAGGGATATTAGTGAAACCCACAAAATTATTATAGGTTATTTTATAGAAATAGGTGTTCTTGTGTTCTCATTGGTTAGTTATAGGAAAATGACAATAAAGTAAGAGAAGTTATAGGTGATTTTATAGAAATAGGTGTTCTTGTGCTCTCATTGGTTAGGTATGGGAAAATGATAATTGGGTGTATCAGTGGAGGGGGTGGGGGGAGGTTTTAGAGGTATTAGGAAGTATACAATTAGGTATTTAATAAAAATAGGGAGCCTTAATAGGAATTATGTATTAGGAGGGGGATACAAGAAAATGATTTTGGGAGATCTTTATCAATATCTATGGAAATTGAGGGTATTATTTAAAATCCCATGAATGCATGTGCTATGTCATGAGTTTAAAAGTGAAGGTCTTGTGAGATGACCAGATCAACCTACTCCTACAATTGATGTGGTTGAAAATGAATGTTTATTTTCTCAAGAATATGTTATTTGTTTCCTTATATTGTTATGTTTACAAATATAATAACTTGAATTCTTCATTAAATTTATTTTTTGTTACCACCAATCCACATATTTGATCCTATGAGTTGCCAATAAAAGATTCTCTTATGACATTATTTTGTATTTTTTTTTGGTTTGTTAGCTATTTGATACTTGTGGGACTTGCAACATTATATATATATATATATATATTCTGGTTTACTAGCTATCAGTGACTTGCGAGACTATCTTGTTGTCTAATAAACTACAACCCAGGGGATAAGCTATCAAATTTATTTGGGGTTTGCAAGAATAGATTGTAGTTGTATAATAAAACATGACTCATGGGAATATAAGATATCAAAAGCATTTGAGATTCATAGCTATCCCAAGCCACACCAACCCTCAACGTGGATAGATTTTCGGTGCCATAGATTTCACAAGTATGGTGATCATTTGGCCAGAGACTTCCCTCTAGGAATTAGCAGGAGGCGTTTTCAAAGGGTAGTCTACAAGAATGGTTATTGGGCTCAGGTAGGTGGCGAGTCATAATGTGGTGAGCAGGAACAGATGGAAGAGGTGGTGCATCAGCAGGAAGAGGGGTTCATCCTGATGGAAGGGATGGAGGAACAGATTGAACAACTATAGATCCTTCTTCTCGTTGAGATATTGAACCAAGCAAAAGACACTTAGGCTCCATTCAAACCTACACCAGACTTGGTGGGTACTGTCACTCGAGCCCCTCCTTCTATTCATGATACTCTTGATCTATTATTAAATTTTATTCAATTGCCCGGTCCTTCCAGGCCCCTAGTAAATGAGCCATTGTGCATAAAAAATATTTCTATAATGATTAAAATATAAATTTATAACATACTGACTCATACTCGAACAAAACATATGTATTAATATTCTTCTGTTGTATCTTCTTGATCTTCATCCAACTGATCTACATATATACCAACATCTGATTCAGAAACTAGGTTGAAATGATCGACCATGTCATCATCATCATCAATTATGTCATTTTCAATAATATCCTCATCGACACCATCATCAATAATATCGCTGAAAAAATATTGATGAGATGCACAAAAAGATGATGTTTATTTTTAGTTTCTAATATTTTGAAAGAAATGACATAAGACCTCGTTTCCATGACAATGCAGTGGAGGTCAGGTCAGTGATAGTAACACCTTCTTCTACCCTTAGAATGGTCTATGAGGCAAACGAGGGTGTTACAATTTCCTATTGTCTTACCTATATTGGATAATGGATTCCACCCATATCAATGAGATTGGGGTTGTGGCTTCACTTCTCTCTTCTTCTTGGTTATTTAAAAGAAATGATTCTAGTCATTCCCTAATCATGGTTTGATTCATGAATGAATGTAGCAATTTTAACTTCTTGTAAACACAATATCTTAATAATAGGAGCAACATTTATCGCTTTCAAAATCATGGTTGTAATAAGGGTTTGTGAGCTCTTTCATGTTGCATGATACCATCTTCATTTTATTTTTATGAAAGAAGTCCACTCTATTCTTCCCTTCACACCTTGAAAAGGTGTCAAATGATTTGGGAATGGTAACAATTTGTATACAAGGTAGAAATATCATTTGAACTTATGTTCCCTATATTTTTGCGGGTATCATCCCTGCCAATCGATGGATAATAATTTGGTTGTCGGGGTCAAGAGTGGTTCTATAGGACCCCACTTCTTACATAATAACATATTTGGAGATTCTTTGTGGCTCTTCGATTGCCATAGAATTTCTAATATTCTTTTGAGTTAAGCTTGGAGAGGACGAGGGAGACATAATTTTCTTAACGTGGGTAAATTCATTTTTTCATGTCTATATAAAACTCCCATTTCTAACAAATCTAGTCCACATATTATTGTTTTCATGCAACAACCAAGGCCTATTGGTCCTAACTTGATGTTGCAAGGGATACGAGTGCAAAGGAGTAGGGAGAATAATTTATCCTACGGGGGAGACTTTGGTACTTGAAGTAAGTGTTGGGGAGATTGATGTATGACACAGCTTGATGTCAACTAAGCCTAAGCCCCCAAATGTACAACAAATATTTTTGATCCATTAAAATATCAACCTTGATGCATTCTATTTTTGAGGGAATGGGTTAAATATATGAACTGATTCATTACATATATTTAAGTTTCCCATTGTGGAACAAATCATTCTATTAATGGTTAAAAGCGTAAGGGAATTCCACTTAGATCATTAAATAAATTTTAGAACCTTCTTAAGTTAAAAACCATTCATTCAACCTTTTTGCAAAAAAAAAACCATAGTGTTTTGAGACATCCATAGGCTATCATATATACTTCATGTCAATTATTTTCAATCCAAAAATGTAAATGAAAAAAAAATGTAGTTAGGCAATGAATAGCCATGCAACTCAATCCATGGGGTTCTAAGGTATCTATGGCCTAGGATTTGGGACAAAATTTAGTGGGATACGATACACCAAATACCATAACATTCCCTAACATTGTTGTTTTTTCTATTATCAACATGAATATCAATTTTATACCTTGAATATCAACATGAGTTTAGGGGGGATTTCATTACCTTGTGTATTTCCTTTAGTATATTATTCCATGGCTCCTTGGGAGGAACTATTTTTAAAACTCCTCAGTCGATCTCTCCTTGTGTAATTTCTAGAATGATAGATACATGTGAATGGATGGTCATTTAATTAAACCCATGCATCCTTGTGATAAGCGTGAAAGGCCAAAACCTCTGTAATATTCCAAAATTTGCATGCAGGAAATTTGAATATTAATTTTTGTTGATTTCACTTAGGAGGTGAACAAAATGGGTAAAAATCTCATGAGTAGGAATAAGATCCTTCATAGTGTGAAAAGGATCAATGGAGTAGCTTAATTTTGCACCTTCCAGTGTGAAAAGGGGAAAATGCATGAGGACAAGGTTAAGTTTGACCAAGTCAACAACGCTGCCTAAGAGGTGTAGCTTGCATGAGAAGACAACACAGTTTGAGAGGGAGGAATATTCCTTGTGGAAGAAACCCTAATGTGTGGGGTCCATGGAAAAGAGGAATTCATTTGTATAAAAGGAGGAAGGGGCAACCATAGTGAGACATCTTTGAGCATATTGATTCTAGTCTGAAGACTATTTTGCATACTTCGATTGTTCAGTTGAGTTGCAGTGCTGCTTAGCACTAGGGATTCCTGTTTAGGATTTCCTCTCATTCTTGAGAGGCCTCTTAAAGGATTGCACTTCATTTTCTTCACATCTTGGCTCAAGGCGAAAGCCATTATTTAGTCACTACATTATTTCTGTTGAAGTATAACATAGTGTTGCTGGGTGTTGTAGTGGAGGGGTTCCACAACACCATTCCTTGTCTCAGATTTCAGAGGAAGGAGCTTCTATTCCTCAGGAAGATTAGTAAGGAAGGTTTCTAGAGCATATTTTCATATTTTTGCATCAAGGCCAACATCTCCCATCATAGACAGCACAGTCCATCCTCCATATTGTGTTATTTCAGTGCACACTTGCAGTGAGGGGTTGCACCATCTTCTTGGAGGGAAATATCTTCAGTGCCAGGATCAACCTTGCATTGAGATATCCATTGGAGGAGGTTTCTTTAAGATTATACATCTCATTCAGCCATCTCCATGTTATTACAGTTTTGAGTTGCAGAATTGCCATTTGTACATGTATTCTAGCCAATCCTCCCGGGGATTGTTGTATTAGTGTTTTCAGGGGTTGAGAGCTTGCTCCCCCCTCATTTATTTGAGTTTATATTGATATATCATTCTATTATCATGTATTTTGTTGCAGTGTATTCTATAAACTACGTTATTTTAGCTAGGGCTTTTCATAAGCAGTAGTGCTCTTGTTATTTCTTGTATATGCTCTATTGAGGCTTCCATTGCCTAGCTGGAGTGAGTGATTCCTCCACACATTGTATAAATTTTCTGCTATATCAGATATTTGTTAGCTATACATATCTTCATGTGTTCACAGCTATAGAATAATGCTATCATTCCATTATATGTGCTTACATTTGTTGTAGTCCCTCATCGAGCACTTTTTGAGGACATCTAGTAGTGGGAGATCTGTTTAACCACTCATGAAGGATTTCTTTGGAGCCTCCTCTTGGATTTAGCACTTAGACACATTGTTCTAAGGGATCCAGGTCTTGGTTTCAATTCTTGTAGAAGCCATGACTGGAAAATGCATTTTCTAGTCATGCCTTGCTAGCTGTTCCAGATTGGGAATATTACAACCTCAAGCTCATATAATCTCCAATAAACTTATACAATGTACATTTTTTGGTGAGGAAAAAAACTTCTAATATAACCCTATATCTTTTCATAACTTGAAAACATACTAGAACTTAATTTCTTTCATTCATTGACTATTTGATTGAGAAGCATTGTGATATAAAATGATATATTTCATAAAAAATAAAGAGATAATGTTTTGAATATTAAATGGTTAATATCATCCTTTCTCACTTTTATATCCAAAAATTTAAAAAAAATAAAGCCTTTAAATGTATTAGAAAAGCATGAGTGAAATTGATTTAGATTGAAACCATAACTTCATTTTTATTATTTCTTATAAACTTATCTTTGTTTACACTATTCAATCACAATAAAAATTTGATTAAAAAATGTATAATTTTAATATAAATAATATTTAGTGAAAATATACTTATAATATTATTATTAGGTGTTTTTTGAATTTTCAATCACATAAGTTGTGATATCAAAACTAGTTCAATGCACTTATGCCTAAACATTTTATAATATATTAATCAAATGATGAATATTTGATTTCATTATTCTATAATATAAATGACGTATTTAATTAAAAAAATAAATAGAATGAATATTTTAAATATTTAATATTAAATTTTCTTTTTTTTTGAAAAAAATAATAATAAAACTTTTAAATATGTAAATATGAATAAAATTGATTTAAATGAAAAATTAAATATTATTTTATATCAATCTCTATTTCTTTACACTCTCATATAAACTCCACTAAACCTCAAAAAAAATATATGTAGTGAGAAAAATATTGTTTAGTATATCTCTTAATTTTTTCATAAATTAAAATCATAAATTTAATTTCTCCCTTTAAATCAAACATTGACACTAAAAAATAATTAACCCAAATATTAAAGAAAACATTATATGAATTTAACTTTATAAAAAAAAAAAAACCAAATACATTTATAACAACTAATTAATATGACACTTTTATATCCACATTAATATTACTAAATATAAAACTAATAAAAATTATATTGAGATCAATAGCTTTTGATCTATGTTTAATATACTCTTGAATTTTCGCATAACTTGAATTATACTCGAACTTAATTACTTTCATAAATTTCAAACAATAGAACCAAAAAAGTAATTAACAAAAATCTATTCAAAAATGAATTTACGGGAGTTTAATAATTAACCCAACCTTCCCTTATGTTAAAATTTGTGTTTTAATGTTGCGTCGAATCAAATAAACCTTGTTTAAATGAACACATGGAATACGAATGTTCAACATCAGAAGTCCGACAGTTTGGAGGGCTTCATCGCAAGACCGACTCTTGTCCGAAACCGTCATAATACTGACGTGGGGTCTAATTGTCGCAATACCGACAATTTTCGGCAAACCGTCGCAATACCAATGGTTGTCTTAGAAACGTTGCAAGGATGACAAGTATCTGTAAACATCGCAATAGCGACGGTTCTCCAAATGTTGCAATCCAAACCCATGTCTTAGAAACGTCGCAGTTCCGACCTCGTGTCCCAAAATGTTGGTGTTCCGATGATGTACCTAAATGTTGCAATACCGACGATTTACATATATGTCACTATAGTGATGTTTGTTGGAGGGATTTAAAAAAATGAGAAAAATTGGGTAAAATCCTGATGATACGTCAAAAGTGTCGGAATTTTGACCAAATGTACTAGTGTTTAAATTTTTTGGCAATTCATGGTTTTCCAAATCTGGTGCCTTCTACCGATGAATGGTAACATCATCTTTTAATATTTTGAGGAGATGAAGATGAACATCCCGCTAAGTACCTAATTTCATTTCATGAGCTTATGCACTTGCTGGATGTGTTTCATGAAGATGTCCTCATGAAAATATTTGTGTTTTCCCTTGATAGAGATGAGCGCAAATGGTTTTGGTCCTTACTTGTTGGTACTATTTCTTCTTTAAGGGAATCTCATGAAATGTTTCATCATTATTGTAAAGGACTATATTCATCTAAGTTGTTGCTTGATAACTATTGCAAATAATTTGAGAGCTATGTTCAGAATGATAAGGTAGATTCTTCTAGTAGTGTTACAGAAAAAAATTATGAAGAGTTTGAAAAAGGTATGTATCCATATCAGATTCATATGGATCCAATTATTCCTGGTACTCAAGATGAAGAATCTGATGAGCATGATGTTCTTCCTTTGGAGCCTGATATATTCCTGCCATTTAGTTCTGCTGATTTAAGTGCCTCTAATGAGTTTTCTGTCTAAGAAATTAATCAACAACTTAAATAAGTTTTTGCTTCCCTTAAATGTAATGAAACATATGTAGTTAATGAGTTGTTGTAAGGAGGACAAGAGCATGTTAGTTTTATTGACATAGTAGATTTTAAACAATGTCAACTTGGTCTTTTGGATCAGCTAGACATTCCTCATATGTTTCATGATCCAATTACTGATTGGATGGATTCATTTTCAGCAGGGGTCTCCAATATAGCATCAAATGAAATGAAAAACATGGTTTATAGAAATAAGTACAAGTTTCCAGTTCGTTTCTTGCTACATATATTGTATCTCTTATGGGTATTTCCAAATAGTTGCATGCAAGAGTTTCTCTCTACTGGTCAAATTATTTTATGGTTGCATTGGAAATCAAGTTATACTTTTTTAGGCAAGTTTTCAACTGATTAGAAGTAGGAGTATGAATAAGCTCACCACTCAAAAATTTCTTTTTAGTTTTAGGTTGTAGTTTGATTTCCGTATTTTTGTAATATTCCCAAATTTTCACATGATATTTGGAATATTAGAGTTCTTAATAAACCTACTTAATTAAGTAAATAAAAGGGTGGAGGGACCCATAATCATCAAGATGAATAAATATCCACTTTTTATGTGTGAATGTGGATTAATTAAGCCTAGATCTACATAATGAGGTAGTGGAGCCACTACTAATGTGAATGGAATTGGAGATCATGTATCATTAATGAGATAGATCATGGAGGTTGATATAGTCAACTAAGATATTGGAAGAGATCAAACAAAAGATCATGGAGCATTCATGATGAGATGATTGAGGAGTTGTGAAATTAATGCACACATGATCGAGAGGGTGTACATTGCACCTAGACATGATGGATGACTTGGAGAGACAGTGCAGTCAAACATGGAGGATCTTGTCCACATGCACATCGCAGTTTAGATGAGGGCCAAGGCATGGGAAGGCTCATAAACTATATTAAGGAGATGAAGAAAACAATGAAGGAGGGCTATTGATTATTGATTTTGAGGTATGTGTAGATATGGAATTGTCATGTGTCATTCCATTTCTTTCTTGGGTTGTTTAGCAAAGATTGCAAGTGCTGTTTAGCACAGGGTGTTCCTAGTTGGGAATCCCACCTCTTTCTTTGAGTAGCTTTGAAGAGAGGGTTGTAATTCATTCTACATCGGGAATTGATGCCACTTATCATTGCCATCATCTACAAAACATCTACCTTCAGGAATTACGCAATTTCTAAAGATCAGTTTGGAAGGTGGAGGTTTTCTTCAATATTTCAGTTGGAGAATCGATGTAGGATTATTCCTATCACCTTGGACTTGAAGATCAACATTCCCAGAGCTTCATTTCAGATATGGCATCAGGCCAAAATATATTGACCTCCTATTAGAAGTAATTCCATCCAGAATTACATTTTCCATTATTGCAAATCTAAAGGAGGAAGGAAGTTGCTAGCATTAAAGATAGTAATCATGTGAGGGATCATCCCCTCACCTTGATATCAGTATTTCCATCAGCCTGGAATCTATTGTAGCATATTTTGGCAGGCATAAATCCTCTCTCTCTCTTGTACAGTGTAGTTTCTATGGTAGCTGCATATTCAGTTGCTGTAACTTGAAGGAGGAGGAAGAGGAGATTAGATATCAAGCTCCTAGCTTGTAAATCTGAAGGAGGGATCAACCCTCAAAGCTCAGATCTGTTTGTAGAAAATATTGCAGCCATATTTGGATCAGATCTAGCTTCATATATGTAAAAACAAACAGTCAAAGGATCAAACCCTAGGAGGGTGATTTTCCAAAGTTATAGATCTGGAAAATCCTTTCTAGGTTATCTTGGGTTCCCATCACATTGGCCAGATCTTGAATCTTGGCATCATCAGAGCTCCTAAGCTCCCTAGATTTGCATTTCCTTTTGCAGCATTTTCATGTATATCAGTAGTAGAAGGGACAATGCAGTATTGCTTCTGTAAGCTCTCCAATTACACAGTGCTAGTTGCAGCACCATTGTAGGGTGATTCTAGGCCATCTCTTGGGCTATATCTACTCATCTTTTGTACATTGTGTAACTGATTCATCTCCATATAATAAAATGGCTCAACTTCTCTGTATATTCTGATGTTTTCTTTAGATCTATTTTTTACTTATTTTCAGTTCTTATATTGTGTTTCAGTATTACTACATTCTCCCTTTTGGGATACTACAGTGGTATCAGAGCATGATCTTTGGATCATCATATGGACACTTCATCTTTTGCATCAAAAGAAGAAGAAAATATATGAGATCTATCATGAAGGAGGATAGTTTTGCCATTCCTCTCTTTAGACCCATGCAAGGTCTCTCCAAGGAGGTCTATCAAAGGAAGGGAGAAAGGAAGAGGAAGGATCCAAGAAGAATATTTGAAGAGGAAGGTACAAGTGCTTCCTATCAACAGAAAAGAAAACTAGAGAATCATAGATCTCCTCATAGATCTACTATGCTCACTTTCTTTGAAGAAGGTGAGAGGTATAGAAATGAAGAAAGAAGAGAACCTGAGACTCATGAGACTCTCAGTTTGTATCTGGAAGAGTACAGAGCACAGTCTAGAGCATTTAGAGAGAGTCTAACTCTCCAAGAATTCTTTGAACTTAAAGAAGAAAGAAGATCATATAGCAGCAATAGAAGGAAGAGGCACAATAGATTCTATTTGCCTACATTCGAGGGGTATTCCGCATGCAATGTTAAAGCTTGGAGGAAAGAGTTGGATACATTTTTCATACTACATCCTATGGCTAAAAAAGAGGTTGTCCAGATTGCAACACTTCATATTTATGGTGATGCCAATGATTGGTGGTTTAGTCACATGGAGCATGCAAAGGTGACTAAATATTCAGATTTCTTTCACAAGTTGAGGAAGAAGTTTAATATGAAGAAGACAGAGATGGTCCACAAAGAGACATGTCCTAAGGAAACAAAGGAGGATGTCAATCTTGTAACTCTGGAAAAGAAGTCACTACATTCACCACCAATTGTAGAAGTACTTGCATCCGGAGAAGAGACACTTGCAACCTTGCAAGATAGTCTTGAGCTCTTAACACATAGAGTATCATGCATGATTCAAGAGATGCATGAGGAAGAGGAGGAAGATTCCAGTGTTGGTACATTGGTAGAAGAGAAGCCATCTCTCTTACTAGTAGTTGGAGACACCATTTTCCTGGTTGGAGGAACTCTTGTGTTCTGTCAGGAGGTTCCCACACATCAGTTGATCCAAGGTATGCATACACATTCATCACCTATTGTTTTAGTAGATCTTATTGAAACTTATGGGGACATGCCATCAGGGCCAATGCATAACCAAGGGTTAGAATTTTTTTTTGATTTGAAGCAGCAACATATCACAACGCAGAGGACCCTTGATCTGATTAAGGAGGAGATGAAAAGCTATCCCAATTTTTCATGGATGGACTACATTCAACCCTTTGAGTTGAAGTGTGGATTTTAAAAAAATGGGATGAGCATGATCCTATGTACAATGAATGGTTATGAGTTCAGTATTGTACCTTGCTTTGAGACAACATATGTATTACCCTACAGATCTACAATGTTGTCACTTAGTAGCAGTGATAATAAAAAGGCCCCATTATTCTTGGAGAATTATGAAGGTAGCTTCACTCATGAAGCAATGGAGGTTAAGTTGATGAATGGTAGACATCTTGAGATGAGAAATATTTTCTCCTTTCTTGATGACACTTTCTCAATGAGCATCTCAGAGCTCAAAGAGAGACTTCTACCTGCAGTAGATCAAAAACCTCATTGGTTTTGGAAGGCCATGGATGAGAAGAAGATATCATCAAGAGATCTCAATGGAGGTGCACTTCAAAATTTCATGGATTGAAAAGTTCTTCATTAGTTTGAGGAGGTTGGTGTCTTACAATGGGAGGATACCAAGTTTTTGCAGAATGAGATCCATCATCCACATTGGGATGAATGGCTGATAGTATGGAGCAAGGGGTTGCCAAACCACTTGCAGATATATGATACATGCCAAAAAGAAGCATGGTTGTGCTGGTTGCTCTTGGTTGAGTATGGATACCACTCAATGATCCATAATTTTTTGATTCATGCCTTACACATCACTAGAAGAATGCATAAGAAAAAGGCATGGTTACTTTGGTTTTCGATGAGAGAGTTTGGACATCACATGTTATATCTTATGTCCTTGTATTTACTCTTGTTTGGGATATGTCTCATGTATTTGCATGTATTTCTGTTTGGGATGTATCTCATGTTCATGTATGTACTTGGGTTTGGGAGAAAGTATAACTCTCACATGATGTGGCATAAAGGATCTTGTTTGTATTATGTTGATGAGACATCTCACATGTCCATTACTATATTGTTGCTCCATGACCTGCACCATGATAATGCAAGGAGGCAGCAAGAATCCTTGTTGTTATGGTTACTATTGGGAGAGTATGGGTTGAATTCTTCCCATACATTGCATGACATCGTTGGAGTATGGCAACAAGAGGCCTTACAGCGTTGGCTTCTATTGGGTGATTTTGGTCATTGTACATGGTATGATGATGATGTGTTGCGGCAACAAGATGCCTCATTAAGGTGGCTTCTCCTGAGAGAATATGGCCATTACATTTAGTACAATGATGATGTGATATGACAACAAGAGGCATTGTTGAGATGGCTACTTTTGAGAGAGTATGGCTCTCATATTATCATTGATGTTTATTTTGCATGGCAACAAGAAGCATTGTTTTTGTGGCTTCTTTTGAGAGAGTATGACTCTCTTAATTATTTTCATGATGATCTAGCATCACAACAAAAGGCTTTGTTGTGTTGGTTTTTATTAGGAGAATATGGTTTGACATTGTTTATGTTTTCCCATATGTCTCTACTTCTTGTTTTTCACTATGATGATGTGATGCTTGATTCCTACATGGCCAACATGGCTAATGATGAGGGCATTGATATATGTAATCTACTCTATGTATCATGGGTTGGAGAGATAGTTCATGAGTTGGGAATTTCCACTTTGGGAATGAACCACTTCATATTATGTATCTCATGTATAGAGGAGAACTTTGGTCATCGTATGGTTGCCACTTGGAAATTTATTGATAAGGATGGGTATCTAAATTTTCAGTTGGAGATCACTATAGACATTATAGAGAGGCAACTTTGGAGCTGGACATGCATGACACATTGTGACAAATGGAAAGGCATTCCAAATGAGGAAGCCAATTGGAGGGAGGATGTTTTCTTTTGCATCCACTTTTGCAGTTGCTTTAGGTAAAGCAACATTTTTCCAGGGAGGACTGTAATATTCCCAAATTTTCACATGATATTTGGAATATTAGAGTTCTTAATAAACCTACTTAATTAAGTAAATAAAAGGGTGGAGGGACCCATAACCCTCAATATGAATAAATATCTACTTTTTATGTGTGAATGTGGATTAATTAAGCCTAGATCTACATAATGAGGTAGTGGAGCCACTACTAATGTGAATGGAATTGGAGATCATGTCTCATTAACAAGATAGATCATGGAGTTTGATAAAGTCAACTAAGATCTTGGAAGAGATCAAATAGAAGATCATGGAGCATTCATGATTAGGTGATGGAGGAGTTGTGCAATTAATGCACACATGATGGAGAGGGTGTGCATTGCACCTAGACATGATGGATGACTTCGAGAGACAACACAGTCAAACATGGAGGTTCTTTTCCACATGCACAACACAATTTAGATGAGGGCCAAGGCATGGGAAGGCTCATAAACTATATAAAGGAGATGAAGACAAAAATGAAGGAGGGATATTGATTATTGATTTTTAGGTCTGTTTAGATCTGGAATTGTCATGTGACATTCCATTTCTTTCTTAGGCTGTTTAGCAAAGATTGCAACTGTTGTTTAGCACAGGGTGTTCCTGGTCGGGAATCCCATCTCTTTCTTTGATTAGCTCTGGAGAGAGGGTCGTAATTCATTCTAAATCAGGCATTGGTGCCACTTATCATTACCATCATCTGCAAAACATCTACCTTCAGGAATTACGCAATTTCTGCAGATCAGTTTGGAAGGTGGAGGTTGTCTTCAGTATTTCAGCTGGAGAATCGATGTAGGATTATTCCTATCACCTTGGACTTGAAGATCAGCATTCCTAGAGCTTCATTTCAGATATGGCATCAGGAAAAAAGTTATTGACCTCCTAGAATTAGTAATTCCATCTAGAATTACGATGTCCATTATTGCAGATCCAAAGGAGGAAGTAAGTTGCTAGCATTTCAGCTAGTAACCCTATGAGGGATCATCCCCTCACCTTGCTATCAATATTTCCATCAGCCTAGAATATATTGCAGCATATTTCAGTAGGAATAAATCCTTTGTCTCTTGTACAACACAGTTTCTATGGTAGCTTCATATTTAGCTGCTGCAATTTGAAGGAGGAAGAAGAGGAGACTAGATCTCAAGCTCCTAGCTTGTAGATTTGAAGGAGGGATCAGCCCTCAAAGCTCAGATCTGTTTGTAGAACATATTGAAACCATATTTGGATAAAATATATATTTATATATGTATAACCCAGCAATCAAAGGATCAAACCCTAGGAGGGTGATTTTCCAAAGTTATAGATCTCTAAAATCCTTTCCGGGTTATCTTGGGTTCCCATCACATTGGCCAGATCTTGAATCTTGGCATCATCAGAGCTCCTAAGCTCCCTATATATGCATTTCCTTTTGCAGCATTTTCATGTATATCAGCAGCAGAAGGGACATCGTAATATTGCTTCTGTAAGCTATCCAATTACGCAATGCTAGTTGCAACACCATTTTAGGGTGATTCTAGGCCATCTCTTGGGCTAGATCTACTAATATTTTGTACATTGTGTAACTGATTCATCTCCATATAATAAAATTGCTCAGCTTCTCTGTATATTCTGATGTTGTCTTTAGATCTATTGTTTACTTAGTTGCAATTCTTATATTGTGTTTCAGTATTACTGCATTCTCCCTTTTGGGATAATACGATTTCAGTCATGTTGAAATAAGTTGGAGAAGATTGAAATATAGCGTATAACTCCATTACCCAATGGCTACACATGCTAGTATTTTTGAGTTAATGAGTAGAATTGTTGGTTGGAGGAATAAGGTTTGGATAAGACACCGAAACTGCAGTTATAGATAGTTCGCAGGGGGCATAACATCCCCAATAGGAGCCACTATTAGCATTGCAATTTTTCAAACTCTGGTCATCATTATTAGTTGTGTCTTTGATCCTCTGTTATCTCCTAAATTATGGTCGAAGGCATTGGAGGGTTAAATGGTGTCTAAGTTTTTATCATTTTTAAACAAAATCCAAAGTCTAGCGCTTGAATACCATTTAAATCCACTTTACACACTCCAAATTCAATTACGTTATGCTTTGTTATATTATTGTCAGGTTCCTTTGTTATGCTCTTGTAGTGTTTAAACAATTCAAAACTACTTTTTTATGCTTTGGGATGCTTTATTACATTTCTATTATTTATCTCTTTTTTGCTTTAAAACCATTAATGGGACCTACTTCATCTCACAATCATACTTGCTCCTAGGACCCACCTTATCATTATCAAAAAATCACTTATCACTATCGCTATCTCGCAATCACAGATCGCAAAGTACTTTGTTACCGCCTTATGTTGCCCGCTCCTAAAAATCCTCGATTGCGATAATAGTGGGACCCATTTCCTTGACACGTCACTTCACTTATTGCATATTTCAAATCCTATTTCTAACCATCCATTTTGCCTCCTCTGTCCTGTGATTGCGATACCCCGACGCGATATATCGAATTGTAATTCTGCCACCTTGTTACCACTTTATGTTGCCTGCTCCTAAAAACCCTTAACGCGATTGGTAGGACCCACCTTACCCCCAAATCAATTCGCTTATCGAATATCGCAAATCATATTGCTAACTATCAATGTTTACCCCTCCGATTAAAAAATGTGATAATCCTCTAATCCGCAATATGCGATAAGCTCCAATCCCTGACATGTGATAAGCCCTCCGTCTTGCAATTGTGATATATTTTAATGCACTTACTCCTCTTGCTTATTATTATTCCACTTAATAGCTTCTCTCACATATTGTTCTATTCCTACGCCTTTCACTTACTTTCCATTCCCGCACTTCACCTCACTACCCGCCACTTTCATCCCGATACGTGGCCAATATCAACATGCTTTTGAAAGCATAGGTAGGATTTCAGAGGTTTTTTTAGGAATTTCTAGTAACACTTGTTTTAAAATATTTTGATATCTATCAGAAAATATAACAACACCTCCTCCAATATCAAAGACAAATCTCTTATCTTATTCAGGGTATTTATTTTTATTCGAATATTGAATACATCTTCAAACAAGAGGTGTTTCTCACCTGAAAGGTGGTTATCTTCCAGTTGGTTACTCCTTTCAGTTAGCTACTCTTACACTTTTGGAGATAAGAGTACATGTGTTCTTTTCAGTTGGTAGATTGAACTTTTTATGGAGGCAGTTCTTTTCCAACCAACGAGGAGAACTCAGCCACCTCAACTTAGCCACCTCGAGCTCCATGTTGCCATGATATATTTTCATTTCTATTTCAGTTTTATTTTTATTTTTTGGATAAGCTCTACTATATGTAGAGGGTTGTAATAAAGTCTCAGAAATAGATTTTCACTTTTTATGGAGGCTTTTTACAGAACTCCTTTTTTGTATATATACTATGTAATGTAAGGAGAAAAGGGTTCACGGGTTTTCTATTTCATGGCATAATGTGTGGTATATTGAGTATATAATATATCTAGATGCACTCTTAAGGACTGAAAAACTGTGTGCTGTGTGTAAAGTTTTCCCTTATGTTTTTACATACTTTAACTGTCTTTCTAGATTTATCATAAAAGTTTTATCTTATGTTTTTACTAGTCTTGTGAACCTCCAAGACATATGGATATGTTTTTGTAAGTCTTGTTCCAAGCTTTCCTGATTCAATATGAATTGAGGATTGTTCATAAGCATTCCTTGAGGTGGAATTAAATCTCGTTTCATGTTTTTGTAAGTCTTTTGATCTAGCATGCATGTTAATCTATTTTTTTCAGTCTTAATTCATCATGAATTCCTGATTCATGAGGTCATGTTAGTCAGAAGCATTCCTTGTAATGGGATTCTTAACATGTAAAGTGAGATTCTTGTAAGTCTTTTAAAAAAATTCTTTCACTATACATTTTAGATATAGAATTTGTGTTACCATTTCCTCTTAGCAGTGGGCTTCTATTTTACATATCCACTATTTGTCTTCCATTCTTCTAACCATTAGGCTACAAACTAAAACTTGCTACCACATCATGCACCAGTGCCCTTATATGCATGAGAGATTCTTATCTTCTCAAAACCCATTTTAGTGTGTATGAGTTTCAACCACTTTCCAAAAAAATAAAATAAAATTATAAGAAAATCCCTTGAGCTTAAGATTCATCTTGTCAGGCGCTTGTCACAATCCAAGTGCCGATTCCAGTGCTAACAACCGAAATTCTAGAAAATTGTCGCTCAGTTAGCCAAAAGAGGAGTTGTGAAAAAGTGGAAACACTACTTGATGGGTAAGGAAACAATCATTCACACTGATCATCAACCATTTCAATACTTGCAATCAAAAACATAGTTGCAAAAATCAAGGCACTTTCTATGGATGGGTTTTCTTCAATAATTCCACTTGGTGATAAGGTAGAAGAAATGTATCTACAATAAAGTAGCTGTAATATTCCCAATTAGCTATAAGCTAGTTGGAATATTAATTTTTGTTTTTGATTATTAATTTACTGAATAAGAGGGTATGGAGACCCATAAATCTCCTCAGTAGGAATAAAATCACTGCTAATGTGAATTGAGATCACTTTAGTGGCTTGATAAAGCACCCTTATGTGTGAAAAGGGTTGGACTATGTAGACTAGGTCAACTTTGACCAAATAAACAACGCTGCCATGGAGGAGTGGACATTCATTATGGGACAACGCAGTTTTGGAGGGAGACTCCATGAACGGAAGTAGTGGCTTTAATGAGTGGGGCCAAAGGTGAGGAAGCTCACCACTTATATAAGGAAGGGGATGGAAACCATAGAGGACATCTTTTAGATTACTATTTTGATATGGTCTGTCAAGACTTGTTTTCTCTCTTCAACTGTTTACCTAAGACTGCAGTTATGTTTAGCACAGGGTGTTCTCGAACAAGAATCCCACCTTCATCCTCGGGGGACTTCGAGTGCCTACTGAGGATAAGTGATTATACTACATTTCTACATTCCGGCATTAGGGGAAGCTCTGTCTTTCATCTACAACACAGTCACAAGAGCACTGCTAAAGCATATGATTATAAAAAATATGAAATGGCTGATATATGCCTTAAAAGATAATGTACATGAATATTAAGGCTCTATACAACCTCCAACAAAGAACCCAAGATGGTTTTCAGAAATACACCAATATACAAGAAATGAATCAAAGACCTAGGGCTGAAGATTCACTGCAACTACACAGCTGGAAAGATGTGGCTGATCTAATGTAGCAAAGAATATAGCCTCCTCCAATAAACTCTCTAGTTGAAAGGCTGATCCCTTCACTGGAAAACCTTCTCCCCAAATGGTGTATTGAAACCATCCCTGCAACTTCTCCCTAAAATAACACAGTCCAAGACTAAAACTACACTGTAGGGGAAAATGACAGTGTGGCCTGATGCCAAATGCTACAAAAAGGTTCAAGGGCCTTCCTTACTAGCCTTCTAATGGAAGGAAACCTTCCTCCACTAAAAGCTAGCTCAGAAATTGTAATATCCAAAAATAGGGAAAATCTATACTATTGGGAATATCTTAAGATATTCCTTAATGTGGAGATCTAGTAATATGCAAAAAAAAAAATGGAGTATCAACTCATAGAATTTGAGAAATTTTAATAGCCATCTTATTAATTTATAGCAGCAAGAGGCTACTCAAGATAGGCAATGGTCAGCCTCAAGAAACAAGTACATAAATCATGACAAAACACTGCTACACAAGTGTGTCCAAGCTATGATTGCGCAGTTTTATAAGAGAAACTGCATGCTAACATATGTAAAATACATACATATAAAAATGTATGGCCTATACAATATGGGGAGTGAAGATCTCAACTCCGAAAGACTACCTCAATTCAACCCTAGAAGGATTGGCTGAAATATGCAAAAACTGCAAAATGTCAGAGTTGTAGGGTAGTAGCTGCAACTCAGGAATTGGAAATGAATGGAGAAGACTGCAGATGCTACCTCTGATGAAAATAAATCCTCCAATGGGTCTTCCAAGTGAAAGTATGATCCTAACACTGAAGATCTCACCCTCCAACAATCACTGCAATCCCTCACTGCAAATACCAACTGAAAATAATGCAGTCACTGAGGGACACTGCGCTATAGGTGCAAGAAATGGTGTTGGTCAAGTGCCAAGATCTGAAATATGATCCAAGGGCTTCCAAAATGATCTCTCAAAGTAAATATAGCCTCCTCCTCTAAAAAAAAGTGATGGAAGTGGTGTTGTGAACCCTCACTACAACACCCTGCAACACAACATTATTCTGCTACAGAAATAACGTTGTACTGGAGGAGGATGCTTGGCCTCAAGCCTAGATGTGAGGAAAATCAGTACAACTCCTTCAAGAGGCTTCTAAAGAAAGGAGAAGGATTCATAAACAGGAAATCCTTGTGCTAAGCAACGCTACAACTCTGCTAAACAACAGGAGAATGCACAAAGTCTAAACAGACAAAGAAATCAATAATTTGAATCATGAATGACAATGGCTTCCTTTCCATACTTTTAAACAAGTGAAAGACCTCTGTCCATGGGTCTCACTCATTAGGGTTTCCTCCACCAAATAACCCTCTTCCCACTCATACTGCGTTGTCTATCCAAGTGCTCTCCACCTCCTATCCCAACGTTGTTGACTTGGTCAAACTTGACCTTGTCTCCATGCAAATGTCCCCTTTCATAGATAAGGGTGTGAAATCCACCTCTTATGACTATCCCCTTTCACATTTGAGGGATTTTATTCATTTTTTTAATAATCATGGGCTTCCTTACCCCTTTATTTAGCTTCTAGGTGATAAAAACAAACTTTTAATATTCCATTTAGCTGTGTGCTAAAATGGGAATATTACAATCCTATCCTCCCAAATGTTCCTTGTCCTCAAGAAATTTCAAGGATAGAACTGGTGAGTGCCCTCCCAAGGCATGGAGTCTAAAATGTGTTGAGGAAAATCTGCCCCATGTGGATCCTCCATCCCCCAAGCAATCATCCATACAAAATGAGTTACCTCCCAACATGGCAACTCCTGAAAATCCTCTTCCACCTTTGGCTCCTGCAATGTAGGTGGGCTGAAAATCTAATCTTGGTAGAAAAAATAGCCTACCCCATGCTATCCTCCTCTCCACTTAGGATAAGTGTAGAGTATATGATGATCTTGGGCTACAATGATATTGCCCTCAAGTGGCAAGATGAGGATTATACCTCCAAGGATATCTCCTCCAACGTTATGAAACATGTTGGCCCAAGGCATCTCATATGTGATGGGTTGGAAGTCACCATCATATGGCATCCAATCAATCATATGGCTCACCTCAAATGGAAACAAGTGCTTTGTTGTAGTGGCCACATACTCTCTCATGCTCCCATTAGAACATGCAATGCAAACTATGTGGGAGATCTCTCCCCCAAGGGACACATCCAACCAATGTGCCATTCCCCCAATCATGCTCCCATAAAATATAAAAACAACAGTAACATAAGGAACCATAATGAGAACCATTCTTGCTGCCATATGTAGCAAGGGAGAATGAAAATGGTCCCTCAAATGTAACCAATGAAGTTTGGCCCTCAACTGCAAAAGAGTGTGACAAAAAGTGTGGTTTCTCAACCACTTGCTTGTTGTCCCACTCTCCTCATATGTTTGGAGAAAGTGAATGATGTATGGTGCAAAGTGAGCATGTTCTCCAAAATAAATATCCTCCCCAAATCCTCCTAGGGAGTGGTCACCAATAATACTCATGGCCTCAAGTAGACCATCAGGTCTAGAAAAAAGAATGCTCCTCCTTTGAGCAACATCCTGCACATGTATTTTTAAGGGATGCATAGATACATTATACAATTAATTATGCAAAAAAACCATACCCTTACCATATGTATTGCTCATGCAAATGGAGTGGCTCATAGATGAGTCTCCTCTCATCTTCACATGATCCATGCATCTCCTCATATGTTGATATATCTCCTCTTCAAACCCCCTCCAATAATACCCCTCCATGATGGTGTGGTATACTCTCAAAGAACAAGTGTGGCTGAAAAGGAAATCCTCATGAACTGCTTGCAACAACTTCTCCTTGAGCTTGGAAGCTCCAGATAAGAAGATCCTACCATGATAGTAGATGACCCCATCTCTGACTGAATATCCCTCCTCATGCAACTGGTCATCCAATATCATGCAAGTGAAAAGATTCTTGGAATACTCCACCAATAGCTGGGAGTTCCAATATGGATCTATCCTCCATAGTGACAGCGTTGATGATCTCTCACGAAGAACATTTGTCATATGGTCATCCTCTTCTTTGACATCTCCCATGCCAAATATGAAAGTTGGAAGGCTACTATCCTTCCCCTATTGCTTCTGCCACAACGTAAAATCTGAAATGAGAGTGGGTAAATATGATGTTGAGAGAATGCATCTCTCCTCCTTGAGTCTACCCAAGACTCTCAACGCTGTAAAATTACCTCCCAATGTCTCCACTCCTCTAAAATAAATGAATGGTGCCTCAAAAGGTGAAGCATCTCTCATCATCTGCTGATCTGGTGGTCTCCTTGGTGAAATGTCTTCATGCAATGAGACATTATCATCAAGAGTAGACTGCATATATGAATGGACAGCATTGTCCCTGCTCTCATTGCGCAATCCATTCTCCCTCTTAGGTGCATTAACCTCATGAAATAGAAATGGATGTGTGCTCCTCATCGCATGATGCTAGTCATCCTCCCTATCTCCTCCTTGCATCTCCATATTTCCACACCTCATCATCAATGGCACATGTAGAACATGAGTTGTGCCTTGATCTCTACACATGAGATCTTGGGGACTTCCTTGTAAAGATACAAGAATCACTCTAGTTGGAGCAAGAGCTCCTCCTTCCTCTACATGAGGTGCTAGATCAACTCCAGGTCTGACAGCGCTATTGCACTTAGCCTCCTCCACATGAATGGGCAACCCTCCAATGATTGGATCCTCTTTTGGAAAAGGGATCTTTTCTCCTTCATGTGCCAAAATACAAGATGAAGCTCTTTCCTCCAGCAAAGTATAATGCAAGATATCAGCCTCCTCTATGGTTTTCTGAAGTGGTTTTGGGTCTATGGTTCCCTCCATCACATGAAATGGTTTTTTTTGCTTAAATTTTTTTGTCTCCTCCACATGTGTTTCAGAATTCATCCTACCAAATATTTCCACCAAATTCTTAATGAAATTTGCATAGGAAGAAATATTTGCATTTTTAAATGAAAAGGACTCAAATATCCACCATGCATGGGCCTTACCTCCAAAATGCAGTGTTGCTACTCTGATGGCTTCATCTTTATAAATTTGATGTTGTTGCAAGAAGGTGTCTAGCTACTCCACCCAATTCCTGGCTGAACAAGTAGGTGAACCCTCAAAAGTAGATAGAAGAAATATACCCACATTATGCTTCTTTATCCTCCTCACCTTGATCTTGAAAAACTCCGGAAAGGTGATATGATCTCTAAACTTCTGAGTTTGAGATTCATACTCATGCAAGAAACCACTAAGAGCTACCCTCTTAGGCATTCCTTCTTCTTCTTTCTCCCTTATGGCCAAACTGGGCATGTGACTACGTTGTGCATCATAGGGTGTGGCTGCATGCTCACACTCCCCATAGTAAAATCTAGAGTTTGATTCAAATTCAAACCCTCTTGGAGATTCTTTACATATCTCCTTCCTTATATTCTTGCAATCTTCATGAATGCTCTGTACAAATCTTGGAAGAAGCTTTGTAAGCCTATCTTCCTTTCTCTCTCCACATAACGGAGTCTTCATCTTCTCTTTTCTTGATATCATCATGGATGAGATCCACAAGCTGAGACAAGATTATGCTTTGATACCACTGTAATATCCAAAAATAGGGAAAATATACACTATTGGGAATATCTTAAGATATTCCAAATGTGGAGATCCAAAAATATGCAAACACAAAAATGGAGTATCAACTCATAGAATGTGAGAAAGTTTCATAGCCATCTTATTAAGTTATAGCAGCAACAAATGTATACAAGATCTTGAGGAAGAGGCTACTCAAGATAGGCAATGGTCAGCCTCAAGAAACAAGTACATAAATCATGACAAAACACTGCTACACAAGTGTGCCCAAGCTATGACTGCACAGTTTTATAAGAGCAACTGCATGCTAACATATGTAAAATAAATAGATATATAAATGTATGACCCATAAAATATGGGGAGTGAAGATCTCAGCTCCCAAAGACTACCTCAAGTCAATCCTAGAAGGATTGGCTGAAATATGCAAAAACTGCAAAATGTCGGAGTTGCAGGGTAGCAACTACAACTTAAGAACTGGAAATGAATGGAGAAGGCTGAAGATGCTGCATCTGAAGAAAATACCTCCTCCAATGGGTCTTCCAAGTGAAAGGCTGATCCTAACACTGAAGATCTCACCCTCCAACAATCATTGCAATCCCTCACTGCAAATACCAACTGAAAATAACGTAGTCAATGTGGGACACTGTGCTATAGGTGCAAGAAATGGTGTTGTCCAAGTTCCAAGATCTACAATATGATCCAAGGGCTTCCAAACTAATCTCTCAAAGGAAATAGAGCCTCCTCCTCTGAAAACAAGTGATGAAAGTGGTGTTGTGAACCCTCACTACATCACCCTGCAACATAACATTATTCTGCTACAGAAATAACACTGTATTGGAGGAGGATGCTTGGCCTCAAGCCTGGATGTGAGGAAAATCAATACAACTCCTTCAAGAGGCTTCTCAAGAAAGGATAAGGATTCCTAAACAGGAAATCCTTGTGCTAAGAAACACGACAACTCTGCTAAACAGTAGGAGAATGCATAAAGTCTAAATAGACAAAGAAATCAATAATACGAATCATGAATGACAGTGGCTGACTTGCCCTCCTTTTAAACAAGTGAAATCCCTCTCTCCATGGGTCCCACTCATTAGGGTTTCCTCCACCAAATAACCCTCTTCCCATTCATACTGCGCTATCTATCTATCCAAGTGCTCTCCACCTCCTATCCCAACACTGTTGACTTGGTCAAACTTGACCTTGTCTCCATGCAAATGTTCCCTTTCACAGATAAGGGTTTGAAATACAGCTCTTACGACTATCCCCTTTCACATTTGAGGGATTTTATTCATATTTTTAATAAGCATGGGCTTCCTTACCCATTTATTTAGCTGCTAGGTGATAAAAACAAAATTTTAATATTCCATTTAGCTTTGTGCTAACATGGGAATATTATATAAATCACCCAAATGTATTCTCCACTGCTGCAACCTACAACACATCACAACCCTCTGTAGAAACTATGTCGTAGATGAAATATGGATCTTGGCCTGATGCCAGAATGTGGAAATGTATTGCAATCACTTCTCCTAAGTAGGTACTTGAAGTCCCCCGAGGATGAAGGTGGTATTCCTGCTTGGGAACACAATGTGCTAAACATAACTGTAGTCTTAGCTAAACAGCTGAAGAGAGAAAACAAGTCTTAACAGACCATATCAAAATAATAATATAAAACATTTCCTCTATGGATTACATCCCCTTCCTTATATAAGTGGTGAGCTTCCTCACCCTTGCCGCCACTCATTAAAGCCACTACTTCCATGCATGGAGTCTGCCTCCAAAACTGCGTTGTCCCATAATGAATGTCCACTCCTCCTTGACATCACTATTGATTTGATCACATTTGACCTATTCTACATACTCCAACCCCTTTTCACACATAAGGGTGCTTTATCAAGCCACTGAAGTGATCTCCATTCACATTCGTAGTGATTTTATTCCTAATAAGGAGATTTATGGGTCTCCATACCCTCTTATTTAGCAAATTAAGAAGCAAAAACAAAAATTAATATTCCAACTAGCTTATAATTAATTGGGAATATTATAGTCCTCCCTTCCCAAATTTTGCTTGTCCTCAAGCAACTGTAAAGGTGAGTGCTGCAAATCTTCTCCTCCTTCCTTGGTGACACCTCCATGTGATAAGCCCTCCTCATATACCAAGTGTCTCCCAATCAATCCCTCCATGAAATTCTCCCCCCAAGTACTCATGAGATGAAAATGACTCATCCCACAAGGAAGCAAAAGACCCAATGTAGCAATCATGGTTTTCCCAATGTTCTCCCTGAAACATGAAGCATAAGAAACATGGAGAATCTCTCTCCCAAAGGGCATGTTCAATCCTCCCATCCTTCCTCCAATCATCCCCATAATAAGAATAAGAACATCATCAATGTATTGGATCAAACCAAGTATATATAAGCTACCATATGAAATAATGGAGGAGGATCATAGTCCCACATGTGGAACCAACACAGTATAACTCCTGACTGGCTCAGATAATGATATGGTAAGTTGTTTCCCCACCACTTACTTGCTACCATAGTCTTCTCACAAGTTTTGAGAAGGTGAGTAATGTTTGGTGCCTTTAGAGCACACCCTGAGTGATATGCCATCTCCCTATATCCTCCTAGGGAGTGGCCATGCTCAACACTATTTATGGCCCCAAGTTGACCATGAAGTTTATAAGGTAGAATTCCCCCCCTTTGAGCAATGGCCTACACATGTATGGTAAAGGAATGAAAACATTCATCAAATAAATAATTATGTATTAAACATGATCCTTACCATATGCTTTGCTCACACTAATGGAGTGGCTCATAGATAGATCCCCTCTCATTCCTAAAGAGGAAGGAGGTGGTTGTGATAACTCCATAAAAGAGTTATATATCTCCTTCATCTCCACATGATCCATGCATCTCCTCAAATGATGATATATCTCCTCTTCAAAGCCTTCCCAAGTGTATCCCTCCATGATGGTATGGTATACTCTCATGGAATAAGTGTGGCTGAAGAGAAAATCTTCATGTGCTACTTGTAGTAACTTATCCTTGATCTTGGATGCTCTAGATAAGAATTCATCAACCCTTGAAATGTAGAAGGTGCATTGGTAAGGCCAAAAGGCATGACCAAAAATTCATAATGACCCTCATGAGTTCGAAATGCTGTTTTTGGAATATCTTCAGTCTTCATTCTAATTTGATGATATCCTGAACGAAGATCCAACTTGATAAAATAAATTGCTCCATGTAATTCATCCAATAATTCATCAATCACAGGAATGGGAAATTTATCTTTAATGGTGAGCTTATTGAGCTCCCTATAATTCGGACACATTCGCCATGATCCATCCTTCTTGTGTACCAATACTACGGGAGCAGAGAAAGAACTTTGACTAGGTTGAATTATACCCGCCTCTAACATTTCTGCAATCATGCGTTCAATTTCGCTCTTTTGGAAGTAAGGATATCTATAAGGCCGGATGTTTGGAAGAACACTTCCTGGAATCAAATGAATAGCATGATCATGATCACGAATAGGTGGGAGTCCTTTGGGAGTTTCAAACACCTTGGAATGATTGTCCAGGACTTGTTGGAGATCTGCAGAAATAGATGATTTTGATGTCGGAACTTCTAGTGAGCATAATTGTGCAATTACGCCTCTTTGTTCTTTCTTTAGAAGCTTTGTCATGACATTAGAGCTTATTATCCTTCCCGGCTTCCCTTCAATACCCCGTAATTCGACTTCCTTTCCTTCTGAAGAAAATTTCAAGAAAAGTTCTTGAAAATTAAAAGCTACCGTCCCCAAAGATTGTAACCATTGTACTCCTAGTACAACATCGGCACCTCCCATAGGAATGGCAAGCATTGGACTAGTCAATACATATTCCCCCATGGTTAGCTTGATATTATGGCATTTTCCAGAGCAATTTATGGTTCCTCCATTTGCAACCATCACTTGACATTCTGGTGCTGGGTATAGGAAACAATTTAATTCCTTGGCTACCTTACAATGAATAAAATTATGGGTGCTACCTGAATCAATCAACACTATTACCTTTTTCTTCTTGATTTGTCCTTTTATCTTGAGAGTTTGAGGAGTGGTAATTCCTGCAGTGCATTACACGATATGGTCGGATTCATTTCTTCCTCTTCTAGGGCTGGTTCCTGGTGTATATCCTCTTCTTGTTCATTTTCTTCTTCCTCTTCACAATCTATGTAAAATAATTTCTTCTCAGCACACTTATGACCTTTAGTGTATTTGCTATCACAACTGTAGCAAAGCCCTTTTTCTCTTTTTCTTCCAATTGTTGTGGTGTCAACCTTGTAGGTTGTGGAAATCTAGGCGTAGCAACACTTCCTTCTTTATAGAATTGAGTGGTAGGCTTCCTTGTCGCCATAATTTTACATTCAACTTTTCTTGCCAACCAGAATGCCTTCTCCAATGAATCAGGTTCCAAAACGCGAACTTCATGTTGGATGTTATCCTTTAAAATGCCTATGAAGAGATCAATCCTGTGTTCCTCTGGAATATCAGTTACCCTTATATTCAATTTTTGGAAGTCCTCAATGTGCTGCCCCACTAAACCCTTTTGTTTGAGATTTATCAATTGGCTAAAGAAGGTGTTGCTCTTTGTATCCTCATAATGTGCTATCATTTCCTCCGTAAAAATTAACCAAGTGACAATTTTTTTACGGGAGCAAAGCCATCGATACCATACAAATGTATTTTGTTCTAAATGTAAAGTTGTAATGCGTACCTTTTGTGTGTTTTGCACGTTATGGAGATCAAAATATTGCTCCATCTGTAGTATCCATGTTACAGGATCCTTTTCATCAAACTTCCTCATATCCATTTTTGGAATATGGTGGTTCTTCCCACCAACATTCGAGTTTATGAAATCACGATTAACATTTATTTTGTTCTCATCATGAGGTTCTTCTCCTATATTTCCGCCATTAGGAATAATTTCTGGTTTTAAGCTTGTCATCAAGCCTTCCATGTATGCTTTTAGATCATTCTTCATGTTTTCTATGTTGTCTTTCATGTCATCCATCTTAGCTTCCATTCCCACTTCCATGCCATCCATCTTAGCTTCCATGCCATTCATCTTAGCTTCCATGCCATCCATCTTAGCTTGCACACCATCCATTTTAGCTTCCACGCCTTTCTTCAAACCTTCCATCTTTACTTCCACGCCATCCATCTTAGCTTCCATGCCTTTCTTCAAACCATCCATCTTTACTTTCACACCTTTCTTCAAAACTTCCATTTCATTTTTTGCTGCTCTTTGCGAGAGTGAAATTTGTTGCACTTGTTCTTGTAATTTTGATAGATCATGTTGCAATTCTTCATCTTCATGAGTCATGGTAGAGCCTTCTGAAGGCTTGATGGGTGTTGAATTCTTTTTAGGGGCCATTTTAGAATTCAATATTGATATCTGTTCTACAAGATGCCCTTGGAATCAATTCAACTTGATTCTTCAAACAAGACTTATGCAATTCGGAAAAAAAAATACACACCTTTTACTAGCTTTTAGGAGCTCGATATTGAAATTGAATTATCTCTGTAGTTGAAAATCTTCGATATTTGAAATTCAGCCCTGTAGTAGATCTCTGAAGCTTATTTCAAATGCCACAGGTCTGACCTGATTTGGATTCTCCAAGACAAAGTTGTGTCCAATCTCCCACAATGACCTAATTCTGGACTGGTTTAGTAAAGCGAACTTGTACGACTTGCCACGTGTCACTGTTTTTTCCTTTGTCTCTGAAATTGATAGCCAAGAAACTACAGGCCGTGTACTTGCGACCACTTTTGACGGCACTCAAATCCAATCTCCAGAGAGAGAGTTATTGAACTTTTCCCACGATCACCTCTTTGAGATGAAATTCAGAAGCCTGAAAAAGCACTATCTTCCACAGATCATATCTCCAAAAATATTGCGAACCAAGCTCTGAAATTTTTTGACGAATTTCCTCAGGATTTCAGCTTCGCACCATATGAATTTCAGACTTTTAACCTTCGTACAAAAAAAATTATAGCGCAAATGCCACGATGACCTGTTTAGGAGCCTGAAAAAATACCTGACTTCCACAGATGATATCTCCGCAAATATTGCGAACCAAGCTCTGAAATTTTTAGACAAACTTCCTCAGGATTTCTGCTTCGCACCCTAAAAATTTCAGCTTCTGAAACTTCGTAGAAAACAAGTTATAGCGCAAATGCCACGATGACCTGTTTGGAGCAGCGAAACCCTAGAATCCAAAGCTCTGATACCAAATGTTGTGTAACCAGCTCCAAAAATAGAAGAAAAAAGATATAAATGCCTTAGAAATAAGCCACTTCGAGGGAGCAACCTCCAATACATTACATGAATAAACAATTCTTGGATGATTCAATTTACAAAACCTCCTTTCTATATATAGGAGTCCATGGGGCCATAATGTAATCCCAGTGGGCCACAATGTAATCCTAGCCGACCTAACAATAATAATTTAGGGGCACAATAATAACAGAATGGGGGTTACCAGGGTACAATAATAACAATAAAGGGGTTACACTAACAACAATAAGGTACTATACTAGTAACATAGGGACCTAACAATATCCTACTCTAATAGTAGATGACCCCATCTCTTACTGAATATCCCTCCTCTAGTAGCTGGCCATCAAGTATCATGCAAGTAAAAATATCCTTGGAATAATCCACCAATAGTTGGGATTTCCAATCAGGATCTATCCTCCATAGTGACAATGCTGATGATCTATCATGTAATACATCTATCATGTGGCTGCCCCCTTATTTGACATCTCCCATGCCAAATTTATATATCGGGATGTTGCTATCCTTCTTTTGCTGCTCCTCCTATAGCTACTCATGCTCAAGTAAAGGTTGAAGATTTTGGAGGTTAGTATTCCATGGGAAGATATCACCCATCCAAAACTTCCTGAGTTTGGCCAATGCATGCATGAGTGGCCACGATACTCTACCATGTGTGGAAGATTTATCCCCAAGTGAGAACATCTTCTAAGTCTCCAAAGTCAAGGAATAGGCTCCTTGCACCGTGATGGTGCCATCCCCCATCCCTTTAGCATCTTATTTTAATGTAATATGTGGTGTGAGAGTGGGTAATGATGATAATGTGAGAATGTCTCGCTAATCCTCATTGAGTCTACCCAAGACTCTCTGCATTTTTCCATGAATTCATAACATTCCCACTCCTCCTGGATCTATGAGTGGTGAAACATGTTGTGAGACATTTCTCAAAAACTCCTGATGAGGTGGCCTCCCAGGTGGAATACCACTAAACAGTAATGTCTCATGGGCCAAAGTCATATCCCTCTAATCCGGAATGGAACCTTGAACTCTCAAGGTCAAGTACTTGGGTACTACTCTCAATGATGCAAGGGCCCCTCCAATTGTATCAAATTCTCCATTCCCACCTCTTGGTGGTTGTGTATCCTCTCCTGCTATCCCAACACTGTGACCTTCTTTTGGTTATTCCTCTTCTTCCTCCTCATCATCTGAAAAGACCTTTATATAGTGTGCCTTTCCTACTGCACATCTATGTCCGGGTGCCCATGATTCTTGGCATGTGAAGAAAATATTTCTTCTGCTGAAGTCTTTGTGGTGATCATCACTAAGAGGTACTTTTTTTTGGCTCTCTTTTGAAAAAAGAGCCTTCTCATATTTTCCATTTGATGGAAAAGTGGGCTTTTGTTGAAATTTTTCCTTTTCTTTTGGCAAGGAATCTTGTAGATATGTAGCTCTTTCAATGGCATCTTGAAGGGTAGTGGGTTTGGTAGATTTAACCAAACCATGAAGAGGTTCTACTAGCCCATCAATAAACATAGAGACCCTCCTTGCTGCAGATAAATAAGGAACCATAACAGAGAGTTTTAGAAATTCAGAAATATAAGTTTCTGGATTACCTGATTGTTTGAGCTTTACAAGCCCCATGAAAGGTGCCTTCACATTTCTTCGATCAAACCTCTCCACCAACCTCCTTGTGAACTCTGAATATGCAATCACATTGGCATGACCCAATGTAGAAATTCCATGAAACCACCAATCATCTGCTTCACCCTCAAGGTGCAACACTGCTATTTTGATGGCCTCCATCTCCGGTACTTGGTTTAGCTGGAAGTATATGTCTAGCTTCTCTAACTATGATTTGGCAGTGCATTTTGATGGCCCATCAAAGTTGGGTAAGAAAAATCTACCCATAGTCTGGTGTAGATCATGATTATATATGAATCCTCCACCTCTATTGTGATGTCAGGGTCTCCTATTGTCCTTGATCCGACAGAATTCTTGAAAACTCAAATGATACTCCAGAAAATAGTCTTCAAGAGTTTCTTGTTCTTGAAACCCTCCATTTCCTACTGCTAATAATGTAGGAATTTTAGAGCATTGGGAAACCTTCTTCTTCACTGGTTGATCACTCCAGTGATGAGAAATGCTGGAGCCTTCTCCATGTAGAGACGTTTTAGGGGATTCTTTGTGTCTATCCATCCTCATCTCCTCCTGATAAAGGGGTTTTACCCTTTTTTTCTTTATCATCGATATAATAATATTTTTGGTTTCTTCTAAGATACCTCTTCTCTCTATATACGAGAGGATCTCCCTCTTCTAATGAAATATTGGCTTAATATACGTAGGTTGAGCCAAGATTATGCTTTGATACCACTGTATTATCCCAAAATGGAATAATGCATTGATACACAAACACAGTGTTTGATACACATAAAATGTACATGTAAAAGTATGATCAACACAGATATAAATAGAATAGATGAGTCATTTTATTCATAGGAGATGGATTACAGTTGCAACAGTGTAAAAATAGAGGTGTTATAGCCAAAGAGATGGCCTAGAATGACCCTGCAAACATGTCAAGACAGGCACTGTGTAATTGGAGAGTTGCTGGAAGCAAATAATACGTTCCCTTCAGCAGATGATGTACATATGACTGTTGGTTGAATAGGGAAATTCATATCTATGGAAATCTAGAGCTCTGATGATGCCAAGATTCTAGATCTGGGCTCTATGATGGCAACCCAAGATAACCCAGAAAGGAAATTTCAGATCTATGAGATTGGAAATTTACCCTCTTGGGGTTTGATCCCTCGTCTGTTCGGTTATGCATATCTGAAGCTATATATGTTCATATGATGGCTTCCATATGATGTACAACTAGATCTAAGCTTTGAGGGCTGATCTTTCCTTCAGATCTCTAAGCTAGAAGCTTGAGATCTTGTCTCTTCTTCCTCCTCCTTCAAGTTGCAGCAACTGAATATGCAACTGATGGAGAAAATGATCTATACAAGAGGGAGAGACTCAATGCATGTTGAAATTTGATGAAATAAGCTCTAGGATGATGGAAACAGTGATGGAAAAGTGAGGGGATGAACCCTCATGGGATTCTTAGCTGAAATGCTAGAAAATTCCTTCCTCCTCTAGATATGCAATGATGGACTTTGATGGGATTGCTCCTGATAGGAGGTTTATAATGTTTTTTTAGGCTTGGCTAGCTCAACCAAGGAAGTTTTAGAATGTTTTACATCAAATATTTTCACTAACCTCCTAGTGAAATTTTCATAAGTAGATACATTTACATGATTCAAGGAAGAAGTTTCATAAAACCACCAACCATAAGCCTTACCTTCAAGATGTAGCACTTCTACTCTAATGGCTTCATCATTTGAAACTTGGTGCTGTTGCAAATAGGTGTCTAACTCCTTCACCCAAGCCCTAGTTGTAAATTTAGGTGACCCATAAAAATTAGATATAAAGAATATACCCAAATCACGCTGCTTGCACGTCTTGCTTCTATTGTGATTGTTAGGTCTTCTATCCACCTTGATCTTGCAAAACCCTTGAAAGTTTAGATGATCTCTGAACCTTTGATATTGAGATTCTTACTTTTGAATATAGTCACCAAGAGTCTCCTTCTTTGGCACATCTCCTTCCTCCATCTCTCTTGCTATGAATATAGGCATGGTAGAGCGTTGTAGATATGATTGCGTGGTTGAATTCTCACACTCATAATATGAATAACTAGAGCTTTCTTCATGTGAAAATCTTCTTGAGGGATCTCCATGTCTTTCCCTCCTCAGTCCCTTGATTTCTTGGTTAAGCTCAAGCATAACTTGGAGAAGAATTTTTGAGAACTTATTTCCCTCCATTTCTCCAAATAATGGAGACTTGCCTTTGTCTCTTCTACGAGTCTTCCCATTTCTGTGAGAAGCTTCTTCTCCTTATGATAACATAGATGCAATGTCTTCACAGGCTTAGCCAAGATTATGCTTTGATAACACTGTAATATTCCCAAATGGGAAAAGAAGCAATATAGATCACAATAATGGAAATAGCAACAAATGTTAACACATTACACATGAGCCAAATGATAGATCCATGGTATTATGTATAACAACAATAAATAGGTACAAGATCCTAGGAATCAAATCCCTCAAGATAGGCAAAAGAGGCTTCCAATTACCAAAATGCACCCAAAACATGTAATACACTGCTACACAAAATAATGAAGCAAGTAAAATGTAGTTTTAATGATTATTACTACAGCTAGGAAATATATATAAATGGATCTGATAATATCCTGCTCATACAAGGCCAAAAATGGAGATCTGTGCGCCCATACACATTTCCTAGATAACCCAGGAAGGGTTTCTGGAAATACACAAAATACAAATGGTGAAACTAAAGCCCTATGGATGAAGAATCACTGAAACTAAAGCACAAAGAAGAGGTGGCTGAAACTGATGTAGATCTGAATGGAACTCCTCCAATATACTCTCTCAATGAAGGGCTGATCCATTCAATGGAAAGTAAACACTCCAAATGGAGCACTGAACTCACCCCTGCAACAGATCTCTAAAATAGCATAGTCATGGATTGGAAATATGCTGTAGGTGATGATGAAGACTTAACTTGATGCCAAAATATGAAATTAAGCACAGAGACCTTCCTTACTGATCTCCCAATGGAAATAAAGCTTCCTCCACTAAAGACAAGCTCAAAAATGGCCCAAATAAACCCTCCAATTTTGTACCCTATCAATCCACATGTTCATGCGGGTCCCTTGGGCCAAGGAACATCTTGACCCATACCTCTGCTGGGGTCTCAAATCAAAAGGGCATCCTGCACTGACAATCCTCCCATGTCGGGAATGCTTCCTTATGCATCTCCCACCATCGTGCAAGGGTTGCATGCATTTCTAGGTTAAGAGCCCATAACCTTTGTTCCATGGGAACCTCGGCTTCAAATGCTCACAGAAAGTCCCTAACATTACCAGACCCATCGAAATAAGGTAGATCTCTTACCTCTGAGGAGATGCAGTGGAATTTCTTCGTGATCCGAAGACACTGTAGCGTAGAGACATCATGTCATCAGTTTTTACAGTTCTCCATCTCTCCATCAGAGTCGAAGAAGCATTCACTATCCTTCTCCCACCAGAGTACTCCATCCGCCATGGGGTTGATCCAATCCTCATCCCACATAGTAAACTTATAGAACCACATCCTCCTTGTTGCGTACCGGTTCTGTGTACTGTTCACCTTCCACCAGATCTAATGGTACTATTACCCTTGGACTGTTATTCTCGAATACCATGCTTCTATTATTTAGGTTAATGATGCCTCCCATATCGATGGCCCAATCCAAGCCTAAGAGCGCAGGGTAGGGGTCCGCATCTTCAACAATATGAATTACTTCAAAGTCAGCCCGAACCTTAACCCCTGCGATATCCACCAAAATCTTCGATAGTCTTCCCAATGGAATGATCTTCTATTGATTGGCCATACGAAGCTGGATAGTGGACCATTCCAACTTAGGTTCCCCCATTTATTGCCAAGTTTTTTTAGGTAATACATTCACGTGCGACCTTAGGTCCAAAATAACCTGATCCATCTCGTAATCATTGATTTGTGCAGTCAACCGCATCTCTCTACTGGTGTGTTTCTTATACCCATAGAATTTATGTATGTCCTTGATTTATAGAGGGAGGAGAGGTCGTGTTGTGCAGCTATCTATCAATTCCTGAAGATTTTCCATAGCCGTCGGGTTGCGAAATAGCTTCATACATGCTTGTAAAAAGGGTTTGACCTCCTCATCTGCCTTGAGGTCCTCAGGCGGCTGCGAAGTAGATGCCTCTGCCCCGACAAAGTCCTTGCGAGTTGCGATAAATGATTCTTTCTCCTTTTTTAGATCCAACCCTTCCTATTTGCTAACTGTTGGTTGGATCAAAGGCTTATTTCTAGTTTTCGTCCCAGGCCCCCTGGTGGCCATCCCACTTCGTGTTATGACATTTACGCTTAGATCTTTGTCTCGTATTTTGGCCTTAACCCTCTGCACATTCTATGTAGGTGTCAGCTACTTTTCTCGCATCTTCGCTATCAAGACTAGACAGTCTTCAATCGCATGGTCTAGCTACCTAAAATAACACCAGGTCTGTCTTGTGGGGTTTGGACAGTCCCTGGCAAAGTGCCCTACCTCTCCACAGTTATAATAGATGAGTTTCCCTCATCCCCGACCTGCGCTTTCACTTCTTTCGCCTCCCCTGCCCCTTGCTAGGGAGCCCCCTACACTCGAGAGCGATCTAGGTGAAGATGGGTCCAACTGAAACCTATAGAGATTCCCCCGAACGATCATCAAATCATACGTCTGGCAGTTCTATTTATCATGTCCTACCGACCTACAGAACCTGCACCATTTCTGTTTTACTTCTGGGACGTACGCAGCAAGGCAGGGACAGTGGTTCGTGTCATGCAGCCCTGCAATGTAGAAATCATTACACCATAGTGTCAGCCCACTTGGTCCTACCACTTCCCTAGGGCGCAGCGGACTAGGTCCCCCAGCCTGCATGTAGTCTGTTAACAGCGGGCAGTTATCCTTAGTGTGACCATTTGTCTTGCAACGTATGCACCATATTTTTGGGCTAGCCTCTGTGCCTCACTCCTTTCGCAGGTTCTGGATCTCCATGTGCATCGCCTCCATTTTCCCTTGGATCTGCTAGATGCTTGGCTGGGTATCGTCTCTAGGTGCAGCTTCTAACTTCATAGTGACCTCCAGGGCTTTTTCCATAGATTCAAAAGTTTGGTGACCCATAGGTATGCGCAGGTGAGGTAGCAAAATAGCAATGAACCACTCCGTGTGATTTTTTTCGTCGTACTGAAATCCTCCTTCCCTGATCACCTTCTTTAGCCATTGATCGGCCTCCCATACTGATTCAAAAGGCCCTTGCTTGAAATCCTTTAGATTGACCACTATTTGAGAATAGGACTTAGGCTTCTTGAACTGTTGTTTTAAGGCATCCTTGACCTCTTCGATGGTGGAGTTTGTATTATGTCCGATGCGTCCCATGTACCAATCCAAAGCTCTTCCTTCGAAGGAAAGGGAAAGTTGTGCCCTCTTCACCACGTCACTAGATATTTTTTGCGCAGTCCATACTGATTCTGCGACAACCCAGAACTGCTCCATGTACTCATCCCCCACACCCTTAAAGGTAGGAAATTTCATGTGCGCAGCCATGCCATCTTCTGGTGGTGGAGGTGTAGGTGAATTCTTACCCCTACACTGGTTTGAAAGTGGTGTGGTTGGAGAACTTTGTGCAGCGGCTTCTCTTACTGTGCTGTAGATAGATCTACCTCCTTCTAGGTTGGTCCGATAGTATTTTCCACTTTGCGTCGTACTTTTTTCTAGATCAGCAGTCATTCACTTGGTGTCGCTACACAGAATAATTTTTTCACACAATAATATCTTAATCAACAATGGTAAAGTCTTCAGAAACTTACCCCTAAATCCTTTGAAGAATCTCCGCTCTGCTTTAGAGTACGAGATGAATTGATCGATGGAAAATTCCGTCATGAATCCTCATACCATTTTGTCCACCTAGTGACCTATAGTGCGAGTGATGGTGTTATCAGCGTTCTCTAACTATTGGATCAATTATGGGGTCCACTACATGACCCGCTCATCCTTCCAACACTTCTGAAATTTGACCAACCTTGCGAGCGACTCTTGGAGCTCGATCGCAATAGTTATGAAGAAGATCTTGTAGATCTCTATGAAAATATACCTATTTTTCCACTTTTCGGTGGTCAAACTCTTATTTCTGTTTTCTTTCACTGTGAATTCCTGAACTTGCCGTTCAAACCATTCATCAATTTCTTTTCTTTTAGGTTTCCAGTATGATCTTGGCATTACCCGATCCCTCTCTCAAAATGCTCCCAGTCTCGTCAATGAACCATTTTTTGGCTTGAGCAGTCCTAACCCAGGTTCGGAGGTTAAGGTTTTCCAAAAAACCCTTATATTACTGGCCCTTTCAGCAGTGACCTACTTGCGTAGGCCAAAGTCTCACCCGAAGCAGTATGGGTGGGTACTGGAACTAGGTTTCCACACCCTAAGAGAGAGAGCACGTAAGTCGAACCATTCGACAACTATCAGATCTACGCAGTCAGAGATCATTAAGCAGAGTACAGTTTTACCAGATTTATATAACAGGCTCGCATCCATGTGCGAACAGCCAAGTATAAGCATAAAAAAATATATTCACAACAGACTTAATCATATTGCATATACAGTTATTATAGCACAAATGATTCGTAGCTCATAAACACATATCATTCGCAACTCGTAACAGAATCATGTATAATTCAAGTCCACAATGACCATAACCAGATAGATCAAACAACATCAGATATCCATGATACTTTGCATATATTACTTATCAAAAATTCTATTACATACCCCCAAACCCAACCCGCGCACATAGCAGGACTGAGGATCTCTGCACACACAGCCAGCAGGAGTCCCTTCCCAAAAAACCAAACAGATCTACTAATTCGTGATTCACATCAATCTTAATCCAAAATTTGTCTTACAACTAAAAAAAGGTTCAACTACTTATACTATTTTAGCCTACGCATCCAATGGTCTACAAACGATGGTTTGCGGACTCTTGGTCTACCCTTGCCCCACTTATAATGCATGAGGGGCTTTGACCCACCCCAAAACCCCTGTGTTAGACTAAATATAATAAAAAATATGCAAAAATGGACCATATCCGCAGCTCTTGTAGGAGACCCTATTCCAACAGAACTTTTGGTCACGCTTGTGGGGATTCATGGACATGAAATTGAAAAATAGTACAACATTTGATCCAAAAAAAGATGGCCAAATAAAGGTGGTGAATAGGATGGTGATACATCTTCTGCACAGTTATTGCAGCAATTATCCTAAGTTGTGGGATAGAAAATTGTACTATATTCAACATGCTTACAACTGGGCCAAACACCCTTCAACTCAAACATCACCATTTGAGGTATGTTTGGGATACTCGCATAAATCTCCTTTGGATTTAATTTTTGGAAATGATATTGTTGTTGATGGTCATGGTGACATAGACAAATCTAAAAGGTTCATTGAAAAAATCCAATTTGTGCATAAAACAGTCCAAGAACAACTGGAAAAGAGCCAAGTCAAGTACAAAACAAGACACGATAAGCATCGTGTAGATCACAAATTCCAAGTCGGTGATGAAGTTTAGCTTCACATTGGTAGAGAAAGGCTTCAAGGATATGGTAAAAAATTGAAACCATTTCAATATGGTCCATTCAGAATTTTAGAAAAGAATGGTGATAATGCCTTCATGTTGATTTTTCCATCATATATACAAATATAATTTGTTGTTAATGTTGAGAACTTAAGGTTGTATGAGCTACCTATGATTTAATATCAAGGAGAAAAATTTCAGATTCCTTCTATTGAGGATTTTTCTCCTAAATACCTTGATTAACTACAACAAGATACCATTCTTGAAAGAAGAACAAGGTATTCAAAATGAGGGAATGTGGAGCACCTTCCTATGGGGCTCAAAGGCACAAATCCAAGAAAATACAAATGGATCAAGATTGGAAAGGGAAGGTATTTGTACCCTCATCTACTTAACAACTGAAAGTGATATTTTGGGGTCCAAAAACTTCCAGTGGGGAGGAGTGATTAGGTGCTCAAAATTATGCTCAAAAATGAAATTTGTTGGTGTTGAAAAGTCAATAAGAAATGTGTGTCTAATTTAATTTTACCTTAATTAAATTGGACAATAAAATGTAATCTTATCTCATAATCACTTGTAATAGTTAATTGAGTGTGATAAACTCAGTTAGATCATGAATTTCGAGCTGAGGTGGTTGGTAAGGCATACTGAGTGATTTTATTAGTTATTGAGTCCAAGTTATAGTTACTGCATTAGTTTAATGCATGAGAAATCAGTTAACTCAATTAATTGAGTTAAAATCAATTTAACTAGTTGTAACTGTTTGTTGCACTAGTGAGAGGTCAACTGAATTAAATCAGGTTTAATTCTCATGCAGTGATCTATCATGTAATGATTTAATATTAATAATTGCATGCATGTCAGTTCCAGTGGAGGCCTAGTTGAGACAAAGGTTAAAGGGATGTTAACTATCAATTGTATTGTTATTAGGTTTCTCGAATGCAGTAAAACACCCATAGGATTTCCCATGAGCATTGCGCATTTTTGGAAGGCTGAATTTCCTAAAGAATAGGGATTTAATTCCACATGAACTGCATAAGTCAGGCAGGCTGAGCAGAGGCTGAAAATTGGCTAAGTGTTGGTCGATTTTTTCCAGATCAGAGTGAGACAGTTGTGAGAGTGCAAGAGACTCTTGTGAGAAGAGTGCATTGTAATTGTTTCATGATTCCTTAGTGAATATGAAATATAAGATAGAGGGGTTTTGAGTAGCAAGCTTTCTCCAGGAAAATATCTGTGTTGTGGTTTGATTTTCTTCTTTCTTTACTTGTTGTGATTGGTGATCGTGTTTATTTTCGACAATTGATTTGTAGAAGGATTCAATATATTTCTTTACCATATCGCATGATCTAATTGAATCCATTGGTATACACATTTTTTGTATAATTTCTACATGGTATCAGAGCGCTGGAAATCACTATAGTGGAGAATAAATTGAGTTTGTGTTGAATAGAATTCAACTTTGCAAAAATATTCTTTGGTGCGATAGGCGAATCAAGATACAAATGGATTTCAATGGCTTGAGATTGGAATATGCACTGGAGGGCAGTTATAATTATATTGTGTGGAAAGACAGGATGGAGGCAGTTCTGGAGGAAAACGGGTTGAAATAATTCATTGATAATGACATTCCCAAACCCGCAACAACAGATGTCGCTCTTCTTGATGCTTGGCAAAAGAAGGTTGCAAAGGTGAGGAGGATATCATTGGAGTGAGTACAAGACCACATTGTCTCAAGTCTCCAATGAAAAGTGACTCCAGATGCAATGTGGAAGGCTTTGACAGATCTTTTTTAGAGTGGGAGTGACCAAAGAAAATTGGCACTAAAGGACAAGCTCAGGGAAATAAAAATGGAGAAAGGCAACACTATTCCAAAATATTTAACCAAAATTTTCCAATGTCGAGATGAGCTTGGGAGCGTCAGAATTACTATAGCGATGATGAATTGGTGAGCCTAGCTCTTCTAGGCCTTCTCAAGTGTTGGCATATTTAGTGGGACTCTATCAATGGGAGGGAGAAGCTGCTAGATTGGGAGGGACTTTGGCCAGATTTGGTGCAAGAAGAATTTAGGAGGGATACTAGGGATGTGTTGGAGTCCTGTGTTTTGATAGACTGGAAAATCAAAAGACAAGGCAACATCATAACCAATATTTAGAGTTGCAGGATCTATTCCTCCTGTTCTCAGAGAGCGATCTCTCAAATTATTTGTTTTGCAAAGGTTTATCTTGTGTGCTTTGAGTATTGGTTTTTAGACTAGTTATTAAGTGAAAATTTTTATTTGTTTGTTTGTTTGGTAGAAGGACATAGCAGAGCATGAAAGGTTTAGGAAAGATAGATAGAAAGGGGAAATGTCTGATTCATTGGGAAATGGAGTCAAGAAGAGGTCATAGAAAACTTATCAATGGATATGGGATATCAAAGGGAAAATCTAACTTGGCCACAGGATCCTTTGGTTTTGTGAATGAGATGGACATCAATGATTTGGAAAGAGAAATTGAATTCTCAACAAAGGGAACTTGAAAACATAACTTGAACAATAAAGAGATATTTGATAGACAGGGCTAACCATAAATTCTACAAACACTCTTTAAGCAAATAATGACTTCAATAAAACTTTCAAAATGAAATCTAAGATTCCGGAGCATATCCTATTTCCTCAAAGATTTTATTTCAAATGCCTTAGAAAACATAAAAGATTCACTAATAATTGCAGTCATAGAAGAGGGAACACCTAACACATCTATGATCACAACTATAAAGACCTTCAAAACAATTGTTCAAGCAAGGACAAAGGGCATGATCAAAATAGACCACCTTGGCTAACTTAAAAATTTGGTACTTCAAAGGGATACTTTAATAACAGCTTTCAGGTGGCAGCAAACACGTAGGGAAAACCATAAATCATACTAAAACCAACTATTTGAACTCTTATAGAAATAAACAAGCATGAGGACTAAAGAGAGAGATTGAAGACTCTAAAGTACCTCAGCAGAAGAAAACATAAAACAGTGAAGGATGAATAGGTCTAAGGTGCTTCTAGGAGTCATTTCTTAGCCTAAAAATTTCATCCTACTGTAGTAAGCATTTATGGAACAAAATGAAAACAGGAGAAAACATTAAACAGTTTAAAATACTTCACCAAAAGCCAAGCTCATGGATCCAATGATAGAGCCTTCTCAAGAACAAGCATGCAACATCATCATCAAGATTCCAAGACTTCAATTTCTTCTTCAACTTCAGACAAACTATTTATTATTTCAGAGAGTTTCAGTATTACAACTAGTGAGCAATAAACCAACCTGTATCTCATCTTCTTTGGAATTATTTATAGAAGAAATGAGGAGGTGGAAGAGTTTAGGATTGAAATGCAATAAATTCTACACTAAATGCAACTCCTAGCCTCGAAAACCATGCAAGGCTTAAGGCAGGAATGCATTTCATTTACAACTCTGTTTCATTTACTCTGTTTATGATTTTTAACGCTTAATGGGTAAAAATATTGACTTTGAGGCCTATTTATCCTTCACAATAACTTCACTAACAGTTTAAAATATCTTCTTTTGTTTGAAATAACTATTCAGCTGTCTTTAAACAAATATCTTCTGCTTCGGCAATAAGTACGCCTTCTTTGATTGCTTTGAGGCTGCAGGTGGCTCTTTGGTAGTTGGGGGATTCAATTAGCCCTTTTGATGTGGCTCTGAGGTGTACTTGGATCCGATTCTTTGTTTCCTAAACACAGTGATTTATATTTGGATCGGTGTTTAGGCTTGATTAAACCATAATCTTTGTCTTTGACATTGATACACTTTCATCATTGATGTTGACTGTGTTTTGCTGTTTGCAGGTGCACAGAGGGTTTTACTGGAGTCTTTTTCTTAGAAAACTGATAACCATGACTTATCGATTCCCTTTAAACATTTAATTATTCCTTTGAAATCCTTTAATATATATCAAAAGGCCACAAGGATCATCATCCTTGGCCAATAACAGTGTAATCACCTGCGGAAAATTCTAACTTTATCTTCATTAAACCTGCACAAAAACACACAAATATTATTGAAATCCTGCATTTTATTGGTTTAAAATTCTTTGGAGGGTTTACGGAGGGCGGTTTGGAGCCGTGCGATAGAGAAAATGCAGTGGAAAAAAGGGAGAAAACCTGGTAGAACAGCTAACCAGGTGAAGAAAGGAGTTTGGGCGCGATATTGAATAAGGGTCGTTGGATTAGATCAAAGAACAGAGATCTACGATTGAGATCATTTAATGAGATAATTTGGAGGAATGATGGAGGGAAAATGGATTGGTGGTAAGGTTAAATCGGGACCATCCGATCTCAGAGATTGACGGCTAGGATCTAATTTAGAGCTATATTGCGGAGGGAAGAGTGGTAAAGCGTAAAACCGGCAGCAGTTTTCGCATTGTGTTTGGGTGGTAACATGGTTTTAGCTTTTGGAATGCGATATATGTCTGCATTCGACACGTGAATTTCTAAAACCGCCTATATCGCGTAAAAGTTGCGCACTGTGGGATGGCCTAAAAAATTACACGATATGGATTACAGGCCATCAGATGGGATTATCCAGATCTAATGGTGTAGGTAGAGCATGATATATGAAGAGTTGCAGGATAAAGAACAGGTGGGGACAAAGTGATGTTAGCAAGATCAGCGCGCAATGGAGGGGTAAAAGGCTATCCGACCATTGAATTTCTTTGATAAACGTTATAATTGAAAAAGGGGTGGCAATGAAAGAAAATGAAAAAGGTCGGAAAAATAGAGCCTGATGACCTTAGATCTATGAAGATCGACGATCAGGATTTACTTTTAGAACCTTCAGTCGGAAAAAGGATATAAAGGAATGGTAATGGTTTTCAAAGGAAAAAGGCAGAGAAACACAAAGAAAAGAGGGCCCACTACTTTATATAAGGGAGGAAAGAGGATGAACGTGGGTCGTCAGATCAAAAGAATGATCAACGGTGGAGATTGGATCGCATCGAAAAAATGGGAAAAGGCTGAAACGCCGGGTCGTTTGATTTTGCGATGCACGATTAAGCGTTGGCCGTCAGATGGAGGTGAGAGATCAACGGTCAAGATTTAATCGGTGGGTGTGATGTCAGGGGTTATGGGCGGAGCGCGACTAAATCTTAGCCGTTGGTGCTTGTGGATTTCAATGGCTAAGATTTAATCACGGGATCGCAATCGGAGGATAGAAAAGGGAATGAACAAAAAGGAATTACGATTTCTGATTTGCGATGTAGCGATAGCCGTTGATATTAAAGCTAGATCGACGGTGAAGATTTAATTATAAAGGCCAAAGGTAGAAGACGGGCTTGGAAAAGGGAAATGATGTGGACCGTCGGATCTGAGCTGGGTAGAATAGATCAACGGTCGGGATTAAATCACAAGGTTATCAATCGGCGGAGGAGAAAGGAAAGCACATAACAAAACTTGTGATGTGATTACGTGCGAACCGTCGGATCAAGGTGAGATCGACGGTGGAGATCGCGGCAGAAGCCGATAGAAAAAAAGACTCTCGCATCAGAAATTTTATAAAAACAAAGGAAAAAGCACAACCGGGAAGCTCCGATTGCGATTAGCACCCATGGTTTTAGTGCCTTGTCTCGGGCGTGGGTCATATGCGGAGAAGGGTTAGGGGCTTAGTTGAAAATGGCTTAAGCCCTTAGTGCAAAAGACTATTTTTTGGGATTTTTTAAGGATTTTTAGATGATTTTTGGGGGTTCCGATAAGGTTTTAAAAGGAGTTTTAAACCTTATTAAGGGGAAATTATGAAGGAAAGGAAGGAAAATGAGGGAAAAGGAGGAAGTTCATGAAGGAAAGGGAATGAAAAATGAAGGTCAATTATGAGTGGAAATATGGGTAAAATGATGGAAAATGGGTTTTTTCAGCAGTCTTTTTCTTCAGGAAAACAACAGATTTTTTAGGTTTGAAAAGGAAACAGAAGTGAAGATTAACTAAAGTATTAGTTATCTTCATAAAAAATTCAAGGATGATAGGTTCTTAAAGGAGAATTATCTCTTGGAGTTTTGAAGAACAAAATTAGCCACCTCTTGGTATAACATAATTTATCAGTGGCTAACAGTGGCTCCACTTGGGGTAGACAGTTGGTTCTTTAGGTGTCTAGAACCTCAGCTGCAGATCTCTGGCTTTCATTAAATCAGTTCCTTAATCCATTGGGCAGCAACCTTTCCCTTTTTGATGAACTCTGCAGCAATGAACAATGGAATTCTGTCAAAGCAACATGTCTACCTACCCATTCCTAATGATCCTAACATTTCTTCTTCTTTTCAGAGTGCATTTAGACTCGCAAACTCTCTTCAACAACATTTTATTATTTTGAAAAGAAAAAAATTAATCTAAGTCTACTCTTATTCCTCCATGAACTCAGATTAAGCATTTGAGTTCATAAGCTTCTCTATCTATCTACTATCTTTTTTTCTCTAAGTTCTAAAACAAGAAATTTAAAAGTAGACAAGTCAGGATTGAACAGTCTAACCTGTTGCTGATCTATGGCATAAAAACAAGCTGCACATAGATAATTATTTGCAGAAAATTAATTCAAAATGGTGAAGGCTTAAGATCTGAAAGTATAAGAACATCCTTCTCTTTTCTTCAACTCTGTTTTTAACCTTTGTTTGAGCTGTCTTACATCCTTTTCTGGTTCAAGTTTTGAGCATATCAAAACCAGTTTATTTCTATCCTTGGCTCAGGATTAAAATAGATTAGAGCCATGCATCTTTTTGAAACTCATAGGTTCATATTTTTAGCTTATTTGAACCTTTATTTTCTATCCTAATTTACCTAACTGATAAGCCAATATTATGCTGTTTGGCTGATCTAATTCACTAACCTATCAACAGTAAATTGAAAAACTAATTAGTCATGATTAAACTGTATGACTAACTAGAAGTGTGTTTTTTGGAGTGGCATTTGAGCTTGCACACTTTCAGATTTTTTTTCTCTTTTTGGTATGGGGTTGTACCTTTCTTGTTTTACAATCTGCCCTCTTTTCTCTTTTCTATTGTTTTTGTATTTTTCCTTTTTTGACTTTGAATGCAATGTTCAGACTATGATATTTACAATGAAAAAAATAAAATGCTTTGAAACTCATGACTCTTGGAAGAAGTAATTCTTTAGCATCCTGCCATTGACAGGACCTCCAGACAGATCTTCTCCATTCAATTCTTTCAAGAAAAATGCATTATGACCCCTCTCAACATGAATAATATAGGGTCCTTTCCACAAGTTCTCAAACTTGCCATGTTTTCCCTTCTCTTCCCTTCTTGAATCCCACTTAAGAACAAAATTTCCAACTTGGAAATGGTTTGCCTTAGTCCTCTTACCAAATAGTTTCTTGATATTTTCTTGGATTAACTGTGTTCTTTCATAGACTTCTTCTCTGGTTTGCTGTAAATGGATTGTTTGGTTGATTCTCCTCTGCATATCATTCTCTTCAATATGCACTTCTTGAAGGAGTTTCATGACTGGAACTCCTAATGAGGTGGGGAAGACTGCATCCATGCCATAGACCAGCTGATAGGGGGACATATTAATTGAATTTTTGGTAGTTAATCTATCAGCCCATAAGGTATGAACCAGTTTACTGTGCCATGATTTCTGATTCTGCTCCAACAACTTCTTGATGATATTGATGAGGCTCTTGTTGGAGGATTCATCTAATCCATTTCCTTGGGGATAGTAAGCAGTAGAGTGGCCCAAGGTAATGTGGTATTTGTGACAAAAAACAACCATTTTTTTTAGATTGAAAGGCAGCAGCATTATCAGTTATGATTTTTCTAGGACAACCAAATCTGGATAGGATATTTGTTTCAAGGAACTTGATAATGACAGAGTCATTGGCATTCCTAGAGGGTATAGCTTCTATCCACTTGGTAAAGAAGTCAGTGGCAATGAGGATCCACTTATGTTGGGCTGCTGAAGATGGGTGAATTTCCCCAATGAATTCCAAGCCCCATTGTTGAAAGGGTGCCTCTACACTGATAAGATGTAATGGGAAGGGAAGGAGTTTTCTTTAGCCATAAAAAATTTGACACTTAATGCAAGACATGACTAACTTTTGAGTGTCTGGGAAAAGGGTGGGCTAATAGTGACTAGATCTAAGAATTTTGTTTGTTGTGGTCTTCCAATAGAGGTGTCTTCCACACTCCCCTTCATGCATCTCATGCATTATTTTTCCTGCATCATCTTCAAGTAAACATTTAAGCAAAATTCCAAAAGAATTTTTCCAATACAACACCCCATCTAAAATGCAATAACTTAAATCTTTCTATTTCAAAAATCTAGCTTTAGTTTTAGTCAAAGGAGGAGGGGCATTTAAATATAAAAGCACATAAATAATGTCATCATACCAAGGAGAATTCAGAAATGTTTCTTCAATGAAAGGAGCAGTAGATTCTTCTATTTCTTCCAACACATCTACCATGTTCATATCTAGTGCTTGGAAGTTAGACTCAGCCATAAGTTTTGCTAATCCTTGCCCTTTGACTAGTTTGGTGGGCCTGATTTCTAAGTCATATTCAAGAATAGTTGCAATCCATTTTCCCCTTTTACCATTAGGGTCTTGACTTAGAATGTCCTTGACAACAGTATGTGGAACAAAATAAATTATGTGAGAGTGTAAAATATAGACTCTAAAGTCTTTTAATGCTTTCACTAATGCTAAGGCTTGCTTCTCCATGATGTTATATTTGAGAGGAGAATCTCTTAAGGCCCTAATAAAGAATGATATCGGTTTTTATTGCCCCAAGTCATTCTTTTGAAGTAATACTGCAGCTATTGTATGCTCAGATGCAAAAGAAAAGATATAAAAGTCTTTGGTGAAATCTGGACTAATTAATACTGGTGTTTGAGTGAGAGCTTGTTTAACTTGTTCAAATGATTTTTTAGCTTGTAAATTCCATTTCACTCCTACCTCTTTCCTAAGCATGTTTGTAATGGTTTTTAATAGCTCAGCAAGGTTGGAGATAAACCTCCTCAAAAAATTAATCTTTCCAATGAAGATTGTAATTCTTTGAGGCTTCTTGGATGGCTGATTTGCAATATGCCATCTATCCTTTTAGGGTCTATTTTGATTCCCTCTTCTGAAATTATATGACTAAGAAGTTTACCTTCTTGGATACCAAAGAGTGTCTTCTTGGGATTCAAAGATAAGCCAATTTTCCTACACTTCTCAAAAACTTTTCTCAATTGAATCAAATGTTCTTCATCAGTTTTTGAGAAAAAGGTCATGTCATCAAGGTAAATGATTATAAAATAGCCAATATATTCAGAGAAGGCTATGTCCATGACCCTTTGGAAGGTGGCCCCTACATTCATCAAACCGAATGGAATTTTGACATACATAAAGGTGCCCCAAGGTGTAGTAAAAGCAGTTTTGAGTTGATCACTTGGGAGCACTAACACCTGGTTGTAACCTGAGAACCCATCCAATAGCGATATTCTTTTTGAACCAACTACGCTTTGAAGTATATGGTCCATCTTGGGTAAGGGGTAGTTGTCCTTTAGGGAGGCTCTATTTAAATTTCTGAAGTCAATACAGAGCCTGATTTCCCCTATTTTCTTCCTAACAGAAACTAAGTTTGACACCCATTCTCAATATCTAATTCGTACTATAATCCTAGAATCATGCATCTTTTCAATTTTTGCCTTAAATAAATGTAATAAAACAGGGTTTATTCTCCTTAGTTTTTGTTTAAAAGGCTTTTGATTTTCCTTCAAAGGAATCTTGTGCTGAATGATGGTAGTATCATAAGATTTCATATCTTTATATCCCCAAGCAAAAACCTCTTTAAACTCTTTGAACAGCTCTATGTATTGCAATTTTATGTGAGCTGGGAGAGTGATGGACAATTTAATCATCTTGGGTTCTGCTAGGCTGCCTATGTTATGTTCTTCTACATATTTTTCCATAGGCTCCATTCTAGGTTCTTTGGCTACATCATTAAAATCAAAAAGGTGTTCTAAAGGTGTGAGACCCCTTGGAATTGTATCATTTTTTCACTGTAAAAATTCCAAGTCTTTCTGGTCTACAAAGTTCATTAATTATACTTCAAAAGGATTCTCATATTGATTTATATTAGCAGAATATGTCATTTCAACTTCTGGGATTTGTTCAATATACAAACAGTTTTCTTTATGGCTGGTTTCTGATGTTTGTATGTCAAAATCGTTTTCTGATTTTAGGAAATCATATATGTGTTTGTCAGAATCAAACACTTACCAGTGGTCCTCATTATCAGGCATTGTAGGCCTGTGTTTCACCTTTACACTAAGCTGTTCATTTATGTCATGTATTTGGCAGTTGCTGGCATTGAAAGCAAGTTCATTTGTTCATACTTTTCAAAGGTTTTTAATAAATCTAGGGCAGTGTTTCGATACTCTCTAAGTCTTGGTTTTCTAGCTGAGTATTCTCCTTTGTTTTGTCTTATGATAAGTTCAGAATCTCATAAGATTGATATCCTTTGGGCTTCTAATTGCTTAAGAAATTGTAAGCCAAGGAGAAGTGCTTCGTATTCAGCGATATTGTTTGTGCACGGAAAGTATAGTTTATATGAAAAGCTCTGATTTGTATTCTGAATCCATACAGCTACCCCTGCACTAGTTTCATTACAAGATCCATCAAATTTTATTATCTAAAGTATATCAGCCTCATTTTCATTTTCTTGTTGTTGTTGATTTTCAATGTTTTGAATCTGATTCGAGGGAATATTTGATTGTTCTGGTGAACTGATTGGGTCTATGTTTTCCTTCTCTTCCTGAGTGATTTCATCTTCATTATATAAGATGAAGGAATCTAAGCTTGACTGAATATAATAGATTGGAGAGTTATTTGGTTTATCTATATTTCTCACCATGTATTTCATGTGGGATTCCCTGTATAATCTTCTGTTTTGGTTAAAAACAGGGATGGTGGCATAAGACATGTCCATTTGAAGGCTTCCCTAAAGTTTGGCTCCCCATGATCTTGACAAAAGCATGCCATACTTCAGGGGAATGTCAGCTACAACTATGTCCATCACTAGACTCTTGGCAAGGATTTGAGATAAGTTAACACATAAATCTTTGATTAAACCCAAGCATTTGACTCTACTTGAGTCAAAATAATACAAATCCTTGTATGGTTTAGTAATTTCTAAGCCTACGCTTTCCATTACTACCTTGGGCATTAGATTATGTGAAGCTCCAGAGTCTAACATGGCATTGTGTAAAATTTTCTCATGTATGTTCAAACTAACATAGAAGGGAGGGAAAACTCCTTCTTGGTATTTTCCTTCAACTTCTGGACAAAACAACAACTCAGGCTTGTCATCTATCAAGTTTAAGGTGTCAGCATCACTTCCTAATTTCAAAGATTTTAAAACTTTGTTTTTGTACACTTCTTGGGTTACTAGTTCAACTAGAGGGATGGTAATTTTTATCTTTGCAATCTCTCCCTCAAGGCTAAAAGGAACTATTGATTTGGTCATATTTACATCTGTATTTTCAACTGAATTCCTTTTAGCAATTTTGATTTGCTGAAATTTGTTTGGACTGGTAATTGGGACAGTTTTGTTAGGACCACTTTGTTCAACATTTGGCTGGCTATTTTTATCTTTGTTTAAATTTGGTTTTTTAGCCAAAATGATGGGTTTGTATGTTGTTTTCTTAGGCTGATTTTCTACATTTTTCTTAACAGTAGTGTTGGTGTTTTTGTCTTTTTAATTGTCTATGTTCCCTTTGCTCCTAAGATCATATTGTTTGTGCACCTCCATGATTGAATTTTCAAACCCCAATCTATAATCATCAGAATCTTCATAGGTGTTCGTATTTTTATCAGAGAAGAAACCTTGTTCTTCTTCAATGAGGAAAACATAATCCCCACTGTCTAATCCAATCAAGTTTACATGAGCTTCTCCCAACCTTTCCATCTCCCTATCTTCCTCATATTGATCTACATAGTTTTGTTGGAAGGGAGGTCTAACCTGTTGGTCACTTTCTTTTTGCTTATCCTGATTGTTTTCTCTTCTATAATTCTGATTTCTATTTCTATTTTGGCTATTTTGAGGTTCTCTTGATGGCACTCTATCATTCAAGTTGATATTTTCAAGAATCCTCTCCATTACCTTCACTAGGTTATCAATTTTAGTGTCAGAAGTTGAGGTTGAGGGTGCAATGTCATCTTTATAAGCTACCCTCTTCTTTGATCTCAACCTATTTCTTTTCTCAATTATGTTTGCTTCTACGCTCACCGCTCCCTTCTGCATGTCTTCTAATGTTAAGTAATCTCTCTCCCTTAGTTGATAGGCCATTTCGGCATCAAAACCTTCATGGTATCTTACTAAGGCCATGCCTTGGGGAGGTTTCATGTGAGGTGGAAGATCATTGTAAACACTATTAAACCTAGTGGAGTAGTCATGAAAACTCTCCCCTTGATTTCTTTTGAGACTACTATACTCTTCTAGTATTTGGAGAGGGTTCTTTTTCATTTCCCATTTGTTGATGAATGTTTGATGCAAAGCAAGGAGATCATTGATGCTGTTAGGAGGTAAGTTTTTAAACCACTTCTTTACATCTCCTGCTAAACTATGGGAAAATATCCTCATCTTAATGGTTTCCTCTTCTATCTCCATGTAATCAAAAGCATCTTCCATCCTATCTACGTGATGTTGAGTTGTTGTAGACTCTTTTCCAGTGAAATGAGAAATTTTGGATTGGTACTCATTTGGTAAGGGAAGCAGAGGTTGTGGTAACACTAATGGGGCATACCATGTTGCCATGGCTGAAAGAAAGGTGGATTTAAAAGAGTGGAAGTGGGCTGAAATGGAGTGTTTTGAACAGTGGTAGTATGGATTGGAGTGGAAGAAACACTTGGGCCAACAAACTGGTTATGAGCAGATTTATTATCAAAAAAGGCTAAAGTGATGAAGAAGTTGGGAATTAGGGGGAGTGGAAGGTGAGGCTTCTCTACTAAAGCTCTGTTGCAAATATGCAATGTCAAGATCAGTTTGGTTTAAATCACCTTGAGATCTAGTTCTAAATATGTTCTTTGTGTGATGTACGTCAAAGTGTAAATCCTTTAAGACAACAAGGTTTTCAGGGACAAATTTTGTTCTTAAGAGGCTCCTATCAGTAGCTGATTTTCCAGGTCTAGAAGTTTGCCACAAAATCCTCTCTAGATTGTCAACTATGGTAGGGGGATTTGGATCTGGATGGGATCTAGTGTTGATCTTATGTGAAGCCAGACTTCTTTTCCAAAAATGAGAAAGGCTGAAGTTTTTTAGGACTGTTTTTGAAAATTTTTCCTCTCACAATGTCTTATCAAGTATGGGACTAGGCTTATAAACTTCCTCAACGCTAGTAATAGGCCTACTGGGGTTAGTGGAGTCGCCAGGCGGAAAATTTTTAGCTTTTATGAAGATAAAATATTGAATGGTTCGACCACCATGTTTATTAGGAAGCCAATCTGAAACATTTTTGGGTTTTTTGAGTTTCTATGGTTTTTGGAAAGACTAAGGAGATTTTTTGGAGTCCTAAGGTGTACTTAGATTGTCACTAACTCACAAGGGTCCCACAGTGATTTCCATTATGTTGTATTCCCGTGTTTTGATAGACTGGAAAATCAAAAGACAAGGAAACATCAGGACCAATCTTTAGAGTTCCAAGATCTAGTCCTCCTGTTCTCAGAGAGGGATATCTCAAATTATTTATTTTGCAAAGGTTTATCTTGTGTGCTTTTAGTATTGGTTTTTAGACTAGTTATTAAGTGATAATGTTTATTTTTTTGTTTGATTGGTAGAAGGACATAGCAGAGCATGAAAGGTCTAGGAAAGATAGATAGAAAGGCGAAATGTTTGATTCATTGGGCAATGAAGTCAAGAAGAGGTCGTAAAAAACTTATCAATAGATATGGGATATCAAAGGGAAAATCTAACTTGGCCACAGGATCCTTTATTTTTGTGAATGAGATGGACATCAATGATTTGAAAAGAGAAATTGAATTCTCAACAAAGGGAACTTGAAAACATAACTTGAACAATAAAGATATATTTGATAGAAAGGGCTAACCATAAATTCTACAAACACTCTTTAAGCAAATAATGACTTCAAGAAAACTTTCAAAATGAAATCTAAGATTCGAGCACATCCTATTTTCTCAAAGATTTTATTTCAAATGAATTATAAAACATAAAAGATTCACTGTTAATTGCAGTCATAGAAGAGGGAACACCCAACACATCTATGATCACAACTATAAAGACCTTCAAAGCAATTGTTCAAGCAAGGACAAAGGGCATGATCAAAACAGACCTCCTTGGCTAACTTAAGACAATGGTACTTCAAAGGGAGACTTCAATAACAACTTTCAAGTGGCAGCAAACACGCAGGGAAAACCATAAATCATGTTGAAACCAACTATTTGAACTCTTATAGAAATAAACAAGCATGAGGACTAAAGAGAGAGATTGAAGACTCTAAAATATCTCAGCAGAAGAAAACATAAAACAATGAAGGATGAACAAGTGTAAGGTGCTTCTAGGAGTCATTTCTTAACCTAAAACTTTCATCCTACTGTAGTAAGCAGTTATGGAACAAAATGAAAACAGAAGAAAACATTAAACAGTTCAGAATACTTCACCAATAGCCAAGCTCATGGATCCAATGATAGAGCCTTCTCAAGGACAAGCATGCAACATCATCATCAAGCTTCCAAGACTTCAATTTCTTCTTCAACTTCAGACAGACTATGTATTATTTCAGAGAGTTTCAGTATTACAACTAGTGAGCAATCAACCAACCTGTATCTCATCTTCTTCAGAAGTATTTATAGAATAAATGAGGAGGTGGAAGAGTTTAGTATTGAAATGCAATAAATTCTACACTAAATGCAACTCCGAGCCTCGAAAACCATGCAAGGCTTAAGGCAGGAATGCATTTCATTTACAACTCTGTTTCATTTACTTTGTTTATGATTTTTAACGCTCAATGGGTAAAAAGATTGGCTTTGAGGCCTATTTATTCTTTACAATAACTTCACTGACAGTTTAAAATATATTCTTTTGTTTGAAATAACTATTCAGTTGTCTTTAAACAAATATCTTCTGCTTCGGCAATAAGTACGCCTTCCTTGATTGCTTTGAGGCTGCAGGTGGCTCTTTGGTAGCTGGGGGATTCAATTAGCCCTTTTGATGTGGCTTTGAGGTGTACTTGGATCTGATTCTTTGTTTCCTAAACACAGTGATTTATATTTGGATCGATGTTTAGGCTTGATTAAACCATAATCTTCGTCTTTGACACTGATACGCTTTCATAATTGATGCTGACTGTGTTTTGTTGTTTGCAAGTGCGCTGAGGGTTTTACTAGAGTATTTTGCTCAGAAAACCGATAACCATGACTTATCAATTCCATTTAAAAATTTAATTATTCCTTTGAAATCCTTTAATATATATATCAACAGGCCGCAAGGATCGTCATCCTTAGCCAATAACAGTGTAATCATCTGCGGAAAATTCTAACTTTATCTTCATCAAACCTGCACAAAAACACACAAATATTGTTGAAATCCAACGTTTTATTGGTTTAAACTTCTTTGGAGGGTTTATGGAGGGCAGTTTGGACTTGTGCGATAGAGAAAATGTAGTGGAAAAAAGGGAGAAAACCTGGCAGAAAAACTAACCAGGTGAAGAAAGGATTTTGGGCACGATATTGAATAAGGGTTGTTGGATTAGATCAAAGAATAGAGATCTACGGTTGAGATCATTTAATGAGATCATTTGGAGGAATTATGGAGGGAAAATGAATTGGTGGTATGGTTAAATCAGGACTGTCCGATCTCAGATATCGACGGCTAAGATCTAATTTAGAGTTATATTGCAGAGGGAAGAGTGGTAAAGCAGAAAACCAGCAGCGGTTTTCCCGTTGCATTTCGGTGGTAACGTGGTTTTAGCTTTTGGAACACGATATAGGTCTGCATTCGACACGTGGATTTATAAAACCATCTATATCATGTAAAAGTTGCGCACTGTGGGATGGGCTCAAAAATTACGCGATATGGATTATAGGCCGTTGGATGGGATGATCCAGATCCAATGGTGCAGGTAGAGCACGATATATGAAGATCTGGGGGATAAAGAATGTTGAAAATGGAAACAAGAAACAGTGAAGGAGGCCTCCTGAAACATCTTTCCTGATCCTAGTTGGAAAGTGATCACCTAAACTAGGTGGGGACCACACATGTGATTTTTGTCGAAAAGTCTATTTTTAGACTATGTCTATTTTTAGACATATGGATCATGGACCGGGAGCTGCAGTATGCTATTCTTGGAGGATTGGTCATGTTGGTAAAAATAGATGGACCTATATTTTTAGACATATAGGTCGAAGTCTATTTTTAGACTGCCTGTCTAAAAATAGAACAGTCGAATATTATTTACCCTTAATAATATTTGGACTCTAAACTTGAATTTACTCTCTTGGAGCACTTCAGTTTGACCCCCGGAGGTGGGGCATGCAGATGACATGAGGATTTACGCTATTCCAATGGGTTTGGTGAGCTAATGCATGGTTGACTTCAGTTAGAGCTCAAGTGGCGGAGTTCGGTGGAGTTGATTGAGGAGTTGATGGGGTTGAGACTAGTTGAACTAGTTGTGATCAGTTTAACTGGCGATTACACTAGAGATGAGTTGGGTGAATTAAATATTATTTAATTCACTGATTATTAACTCATAATTCAACTAAAGAACACATCAATTAACTCAGTGCATGGACAGTTCAGTGAAGACAAGTGGAAGAGGTAGATGAAAGGGTGAGATCTACAACAGTTGTACATTAGTTGTGCATGAGATTTGCAAAATCAGTGGGATGAGTATGCCAATGATGATTGCACTGTTCAAGAAATATGAATTCGAATTGGTTCAGCCTATTCTCTCCTTTTGGATTGCGCAGTAGAAGCAGGCAGCTAGTGGAGGAGTTTTGAACCCGCGACTTGTTCAAAACTGAGCTAGTTTTGTGTGTAACTTTTGGAGACAGTACTGAGTACTTGTGAGGAGTATTGTATTGTGTAAAGTTACATGTTCTCATCCATTTATATGATACATATAGCTGGGGGTTTTAAGCTATAAGATTTCCCCATACATGCTGCGTTCTATGTGTGTGAATTGATGTTCTACCGCTTGTTTTATTTTCCGCATGTGATGATTAATTTGTAGAAGAGATTATGTGTTATGCAGAAAATCGAATTTGTGTATGATCAGGTTAATCTCAGTGAATAAATCTTCATTATTCAGCAAATTTATACATGGTATAGGAGCAAAATTAATCGTCAAAGATCTATTACGGTGATTGCAATTATTTCCTCGGACAGAGTCTGCACTCGGGCCAGGTAGCCTCCGGATTCATCTTTCTTCAGAAAGTGAAAGGTCTGGTAAATGCCCATGCAGTCAAGCTCTGATTTGGAAACAATTTGTTCTCAAGTGTAGATCAAAAGCTGTTGAGTTATCATCTCTTGGAATTCGAATTTGCATATTTTTGTTCTTGGTGCCGCGGCGAAAATGTCTTTCAACGGATTGCGACTAGAATATGCCTTGGAAGGCAGTTCGAATTATGTTGCATGGAAAGACCGCATGGAGGTTGTATTAGATGATAATGGGCTATTGGAATTCATGGAGAAAGAGATTCCAAAGCCTACTTCTACTGATGCTGCTGTTGTGGAAGCCTGGCGAAAGAAACAAGCAAAATGTCGAAGGATTCTGTTGGAGGGCGTAAAGGATCACATAGTGTCCAGCCTGCATGGAAAGGCTTCTCCATATTTGATGTGGAAAAACTTGACAGATCTGTACCAGAGCAAGAGCGACCAGAGGAAGTTAGTGCTCAAGGATAGACTTAGAAACATCAAGATGGAGAAAGGAGAGAGCATCCCCAAGTACCTCACGAGGTTCACCCAATGCAGGGATGAGCTGGGAAGCGTAGGAGTGACGGTGGAGGATGAGGACTTGGTGAGCTTGGCTCTCCTGGGTCTTCCAAAAATTTGGCATGCATATCAGGATAGTGTCAATGGTCGGGAGAAATTTCCTGGATGGGAAAGACTGTGGTCTTATTTGGTGCAAGAGAAGATCTGGCGGAGTACCAGGGACGAATCTTCATCAAAGGCATCTGATGAAGAAGACTGCACTTTGGCTGCCAAAGCAAGGAAGGGAAGGGCAAGGAGAAGGCTTCTCAATATGGTGTAGATGGTAAAGAGCGTGACATGTCCAAAGTGAAGTGTTTTCACTGTCACGATAATGGACATTATGCCACGAATTGCCCAAAGAAGAAGAAGAACAAGCAGGCTACCGAAGCTGCAGCTGGTGAGGCTCTTGCCTCGCAATTTGAGCTGGACTTCTCATTGATCGCATGCATGTTTTCTAGTGCATTGGGTTCGGGGTGGTACTTTGATAGTGGCGCTTCCTTTCACATGATAGGAGATGTGAATCTTTTTAGTGACTTGGTGGAGAAAGGTCTCCAGATGCATGTTGAGTTGGGCGACGGTGGACGATACAATGTGACCGGAATTGGTACCATAACCTTTTAGAGGGAGTCAGGTAAACTCATTCTTTTACAATATGTATTGCATGTACCAGGTCTAAAAGAGAATCTGATCTCAGTCGCAATGTTAGAGGATAAAGGGTATGAAGTTGTCTTCAGAGAAGGAAAATTTTTCCTTCGGCACAAGGCAATGGGACAAGTCAAGAAGGTTGGGATTCGGGCAAAGAATCTCTACAGACTTGAAGTAGATGGGATGTCTACAGAGCTTCCTACTGTTGGGAAGCGGAAGGAAGACATGCAAATGATGCTTGAGAGGGAGCAAGTTTTGCATGCAGGTGATAGTGAACCTCGGGATGTGGAGCAGCCACAAGAGGATCATGGAGTGGAAGAAACCACTCAAGCAGAGAAATTTCGTGCCAGATGGGTAGAGGGAGTGCATGCAGCTATACGACCAGGTGAGAGGTGGGGCAACATGCATGATTGATCCCAAGAGGATATTTCTGGGCAGGATTCATGAGATGGTGTGGATCTCATGAGTTGAACCTGGCTACGAGGTGCCCACATCGCAGCAGTAGCAGATAAGTTGGATTGATGCAGGTAGATCAAAGTGACAGTGTCGGATACTGGAGCGCGGATCAGAGTTGACAACAAGTGCAAGAATGCATGGGTGCAAAGAGTTCAAAAATGTAGTGGTTCCTGATGACATGTGCAGTAGCTAAGCAGAGGTCGAAGACTTTGATGATAGATGCTAGATGCATCAGACTGATTGAGTTGTTTGGAGCCTATTCAGTTTCGTATATGGCGCATGCAAAGGGTGCATGGCGAATGTATGGAGTTGCATGTCGCATGCATGGAGTTGCATGGCGCTTGTGAAGGTTGCAGGGCGAATGCATGGAGTTGCATGTCGCATGCAAAGACAGTCCTTTCTTGTTGAGAGGGAGTGTTGAAAATGGCAACAAGAAACAGTGAAGGAGGCCTCCTAAAACATCTTTCCTGATCCTAGTTGGAAGGTGATCACCTAAACTAGGTGGGGACCACACATGTGATTTTTGTCGAAGAGTCTATTTTTAGACTATGTCTATTTTTAGACATATGGATCATGGACTGGGAGTTGCAGTATGCTATTCTTGGAGGATTTGTCATGTTGGTAAAAATATATGGACCTCTATTTTTAGACATATAGGTCGAAGTCTATTTTTAGACTGCCTGTCTAAAAATAGAACAATCGAATATTATTTACCCTTAATAATATTTGGACTCTAAACTTCAGTTTACTCTCTTGGAGCACTTCAGTTTGACCCCCGGAGGTGGGGCATGCAGTTGACATGAGGATTTATGCTATTCCCATGGGTTTGGTGAGCTAATGCATGGTTGAATTCAGTTAGAGCTCAAGTGGTGGAGTTCAGTGGAGTTGATTGAGGAGTTGATGGGGTTGAGACTAGTTGAACTAGTTGTGATCAGTTTAACTGGCGATTACACTAGAGATGAGTTGGGTGAATTAAATATTATTTAATTCACTAATTATTAACTCATTATTCAACTAAATAACACATCATTTAACTTAGTGCATGGACAGTTCAGTGAAAGACCAGTGGAAGAGGTAGATGAAAGGGTGAGATCTACGGCAGTTGTACATTAGTTGTGCATGAGATTTGCACAATCAGTGGGATGAGTATGCCAATGATGATTGCACTGTTCAAGAAAGAGGAATTCGAATTGGTTCAGCCCATTCTCTCCTTTTGGATTGCGCAGTAGAGGCAGGCAGCTAGTGGAGGAGTTTTGAACCCGTGATCTGTTCAAAACTAAGCTAGTTTTGTGTGTAGCTTTTGGAGACAGTACTGAGTACTTGTGAGGAGTATTGTATTGTGTAAATTTACATGTTTCTCATCCATTATATGATACATATAGTTGGGGGTTTTGAGCTATAAGCTTTCCCCATACATGCTGCGTTCTATGTGTGTGAATTGATGTTCTGCTGCTTGTTTTATTTTCCGCATGTGATGATTAATTTGTAGAAGAGATTATGTGTTGTGCAACAAATCGAATTTTATGTATGATTAGGTTAATCTCGGTGGATAAATATTCATTATTCAGCAAATTTCTACATGGTATCAGAGTGAAATTAATCGTCAAAGATCTATTACGGTGATTGCAATTTATTTCCTCGGACAGAGCCTGCATACGGGCTAGGTAGCCTCCAGATTCATCTTTCTTCGGAAAGTGAAAGGTCTGGTAAATGCCCATGCAGTCAATATCTGATTTGGAAATAATTTTTTCTCAAGTGTAGATCGGAAGCGGTTTAGTTATCAGCTCTTGGAATTCGAATTTGCAGATTTGTGTTCTTGGTGCCGCGGGGCGAAAATGCCTTTCAACGGATTGCGACTAGAATATGCCTTGGAAGGCAGTTCGAATTATGTTGCATGGAAAGACCACATGGAGGCTGTATTAGATGATAATGGGCTGTTGGAATTCGTGGAGAAATAAGTTCCCAAGCCTACTTCTACTAATGCTGCTGTTGTCGAAGCATGGTAAAAGAAACAAGCAAAATGTCGAAGGATTCTGTTGGAGGGCGTAAAGGATCACATAGTGTCCAGCCTGCATGGAAAGGCTTCTCCATATTTGACGTGGAAAGCCTTGATAGATCTGTACCAGAGCAAGAGTGACCAGAGGAAGTTGGCACTCAAGGATAGACTCAGGAACGTTAAGATGGAGAAAGGAGAAAGCATCCCCAAGTACCTCACGAGGTTCACCCAATGCAGGGATGAGCTGGGAAGCGTGGGAGTGACGGTGGAGGATGAGGACTTGGTGATATTAGCTCTCCTGGGTCTTCCGAAAATTTGGCATGCATATCAAGATAGTGTCAATGGTCAGGAGAAATTTCCTGGATGGGAAAGACTGTGGTCTGATCTGGTGCAAGAGGAGATCCGGCGGAATACCAGAGATGGATCTTCATCAAAGATATCTGATGAAGAAGACTGCGCTTTGGCTGCCAAAGAAAGGAAGGGGAAGGGCAAGGAGAAGGCTTCTCAATCCAGTGTAGATGGTAAAGAGCGTGACATGTCCAAAGTGAAGTGTTTTCACTGTCACGATCATGGACATTATGCCACGAATTGCCCAAAGAAGAAGAAGAACAAGCAGGTTGCTGGAGCTGCAGCCGGTGAGGCTCTTGCCTTGCAATTTGAGCTGGACTTCTCATTGATCGCATGCATGTTTTCTAGGGCATTGGGATTAGGGTGGTACTTTGATAGTGGCGCTTCCTTTCACATGACAGGAGATGTGAATCTTTTCAGTGACTTGGTGGAGAAAGGTCTCCAGATGCATGTTGAGTTGGGTGACGGTGGACGATACAATGCGACCGGCATTGGTATCATAACCTTTCAGAGGGAGTCAGGTAAACTCATTCTTTTACAAGATGTATTTCATGTACCAGGTCTAACAAAGAATATGATCTCAGTCGCAATGTTAGAGGATAAAGGGTATGAAGTTTTCTTCAGAGAAGGAAAATTTTTCCTTCGGCACAAGGCAACAGGACAAGTCAAGAAGGTTGGGATTCGGGCAAAGAATCTCTACAGACTTGAAGTAGATGGGATGTCTACGGATCTTCCTACTATTGGGAAGCGGAAGGAAGACATGAAACTAATGCTTGAGAGGGAGCAAGTTTTGCATGCAGGTGATAGTGAACCTCGGGATGTGGAGCAGCCACAAGAGGATCATGGAGTGGAAGAAACCACTCATGCAGAAAAATTTCGTGCCAGATGGGCATAGGGAGTGCATGCAGCTATACCACCAGGTGAGAGGTGGGGCGACATGCATGATTGATCCCAAGAGGAAATTTCTAGGCAGGATTCATGAGATGGTGTGGATCTCATGAGTTGAACCTGGCTACGAGGTGCCCACAGCGCAACAGTAGCAGATCAGTTGGAGTGATGCAGGCAGATCAAAGTGATAGTGTCGGATACTGGAGCACGGATTAGAGTTGACATCAAGTGCAGGAGTGCATGGGTGCAAAGAGTTCAACAGCGTAGTGGTTCCTGATGACATGTGCAGTAGCTAAGTAGAGGTCGAAGACTTTGATGATAGATGCTAGATGCATCAGACTGATTGAGTTGTTTGGAGCCTATTCAGTTTCGGAGATGTTACATGCAAAGGGTGCATGGCGCATGCATGGAGTTGCATGGTGCATGTATGGGTGCATGGCGCTTGTGAAAGGTTGCGGGGCGAATGCATGGGTTGCATGTCGCATGCAATGACAGTCCTTTCTTGTTGAGAGGGAGTGCTGAAAATGGAAACAAGAAATAGTGAAGGAGGCCTCCTGAAACATATTTCCTGATCCTAGTTTGAAAGTGATCACCATAAACTAGGTGGGGACCACACATGTGATTTTTGTCGAAAAGTCTATTTTTTAGACTATGTCTATTTTTAGACATATGGATCATGGATCGGGAGCTGCAGTATGCTATTATTGGAGGATTGGTCATGTTGGTAAAAATAGATGGATCTCTATTTTTAGCATTTAGGTCGAAGTCTATTTTTAGACTGGTGGGCTAAAAATAGAACAGTCGAATATTATTTACCCTTAATAATATTTGGACTCTAAACTTGAGTTTACTCTCTTAGAAATACTTGATTTGACCGGAGGTGGGGCATGCAGGGCGACATGAGGATTTACGATATTCCCATGGTTTGGTGAGCTAATGCATGGTTGACTTCGGTTAAGAGCTCGAGTGGCGGAGTTGAATTGGAGTTGATTGAGAGTTGATGGGGGTTGAGACTAGTTGAACTAGTTGTGATCAGTTTAACTGGCGATTACACTAGAGATGAGTTGGGTGAATTAAATATTATTTAATTCACTGATTATTAACTCATAATTCAACTAAAGAACACATCAATTAACTCAGTGCATGGACAGTTTAGTGAAGACAAGTGGAAGAGGTAGATGAAAGGGTGAGATCTACAACAGTTGTACATTAGTTGTGCATGAGATTTGCACAATTAGTGGGATGAGTATGCCAATGATGATTGCGCTGTTCAAGAAAGAGGAATTCAAATTGGTTCAGCCTATTCTCTCCTTTTGGATTGCACATTAGAGGCAGGCAGCTAGTGGAGGAGTTTTGAACCCGCGACTTGTTCAAAACTGAGCTAGTTTTGTGTGTAACTTTTGGAGACAGTACTGAGTACTTGTGAGGAGTATTGTATTGTGTAAAGTTACATGTTCTCATCCATTTATATGATACATATAGCTGGGGGTTTTCAGCTATAAGCTTTCCCCATACATGATGCGTTCTATGTGTGTGAATTGATGTTCTACCGCTTGTTTTATTTTCCGCATGTGATGATTAATTTGTAGAAGAGATTATGTGTTATGCAGCAAATAAAATTTGTGTATGATCAGGTTAATCTCAGTGAATAAATCTTCATTATTCAGCAAATTTCTACAAAGAACAGGTGGGGACCAAGTGACATCAGAAAGATCAACGTGCAATGGAGGGGTAAAAGGCTATCCGACCATTGAATTTCTTTGATAAACGTTATAATTGAACAAGGGGTGGCAATGAAATAAAATGAAAAAGGTCGGAAAAATAGAGCTTGATGACCTTAGATCTATGAAGATTGACGGTCAGGATTTACTTTTAGAACCTTCTATTGGAAAAAGAATATAAAGGAATGGTAATGGTTTTCAATGGAGAAAGGTGAAGAAACACAAAGAAGAGAGGGCCCACTACTTTATATAAGGGTAGAAAGAGGATGAATGTGGGTCGCCGGATCAAAAGAATGATCAAAGGTGGAGATTGGATCACATCGAAAAAATGGGAAAAGGCCGAAACACCAGGTCGTTTGATTTTGCGATGCGCGATTAAGTTTTGGCCATCGGATCGAGGTGAGAGATCAACGATGAGGATTTAATTGGCGGGTGTGATGTCGAGGGCTATGGGTGGAGCGCGACTAAATCATAGCCATTGGTTCTTGTGAATTTCAATGGCTGAGATTTAATCGCGGGATCACAATCGGAGGATAGAAAAGGGAATGAACAAAAAGGAATTGCGATTGCCGATTTGCGATTGAGTGATAGCCGCCAATCTTAAAGCTAGATCGATGGTGAAGATTTAATTATAAAGGCCAAAGGCGGAAGACGGGCTTGGAAAAGGGAAACGATGTGGACCGTCTGATCTGAGCTGGGTAGAACAAATCAACGGTCAGGATTAAATCGCAAGAATGCCAATTGGCGAAGGAGAAAGGAAAGAACATAAAAAAACTTGTGATACGATTACGTGCGGACCGTCGGATCAAGGTGAGATCGACGGTGGAGTTCACGGCAGAAGCCGATAGAACAAAAGACTCTCACATCGGAAATTTTATAAAAACTGAGGAAAAAGCACAACCGGGAAGCTTTGATTGCGATTAGTGCCCGATTTTTTAGTGCTTGGTCTCGGGCGTGGGTCATATGCGGAGAAGGGGTTAGGGGCTTGGCTGAAAGGGGCTTAAGCCCTTGGTGCAAAAGACTGTTTTTTGGGATTTTTTAAGGAATTTTAGAGGATTTTTGGGGGTTCCAATAAGGTTTAAAAAGGAGTTTTAAACCTTATTAAAGGGAAATTACGAACAAAAGGAAGGAAAATGAGGGAAAAGGATGAATTTCATGAAGGAAAGGGAATGAAAAATGAAGCTCAATTATGAGTGGAAAGAGGGGTAAAATGATGCAAAATAGGGGTTTTCAGTTGTCTTTTTCTTCAGGAAAAAAACAGATTTTTCAGGTTTAAAAAGAAAACAGTTGTGAAGATTAACTAAATTATTAGTTATCTTCATAAAAAATTCAAGGATGATAGGTTCTCAAAGAGGAATTATCTCTTGGAGTTTTGAAGAACAAAATTAGCCACCTCTTGGTATAACAAAATTTATCAGTGGCTAACAGGATGGATCCTCATCTAGGAAAGATGATGAGGAAAATTGTGCCTTGGATGGTAAAGAAAGAAATGGTAAGGGAAATAAATCTTATTCCAAATCTAAGACCAGAAAGAGATTGTTCCATCTTATTAAAATATGTGATGTGTGTGCCAGGATTGAAAAATAATTTAGTTTCAATTGCAATGTTGGAGGATAGAGATTATGATGTGGTTTTTAGTGAAGGGAAAGCATTCCTTTGTCACAAATCCATAATACAAGCCAAGAATATTGAGGTTCATGTGAAGAATCTTTAAAAATTTGATGTATATGGCTATGCAACATTGATGGGTAAGGCAAGGAAAGTGGTGAGGAGGGATGAGGGTGAGTTATGGCACAGGAGATTGGGCCATCTACACCCCGGTGCCTTGAAGGTAATGCAACATATTTATATGGGGCTTCCAAAGGGTACACTTGCGTAAATAAACACATGCAAGGGATGTACCATGGGGAAGTATGCAAAACCCCCATTTCACGAGAAGGAGAACCGAGCAGCATAAATCCTTGAGAGAGTTCACTCAGATGTTTTTGGACCATTCTCTACAGCTTCAAAAACAAAGCATAGGTATTATGTGATATTTATTGATCATTTTTCTAGAAAGTGTTGGATCTACTTCATGCAGAAGGAAGATCAGACATTCTTAAAATTTTGAGTTCAAAGCACTGGTTAAGAAAGACACGGGGAAGCATGTGAAGCCTCTAAGGAGCAAAAATGGTGGTGAGTACATCTCCAATGAATTCAATAAATTCTGTAGCAAAGAAGGAATTCAGAGAGAGTTGATTGTGCCTCATAACCCACAATAGAATGGGGTCATAGAAAGAAATAACATAACAATTTTGGGTGCAGCATGAGCGATGTTGCATGATCAGGGCCTATCATTGTATCTGTGGGCAGAGGCATGCAACACAATGGTATTTGTGAAAAAAAGTAGTCCTCATTGGATACTTGGCATGAGTACATTAGAGGAGGTTTTTTTCTGGCAAGAAACCTAATGTTTCATATTTTAAAATTTTTGGCTCATCTGTCTATTGCCATGTGACCAAGGATTCCAGGAAGAAGCTAGAACCAACAACGGATATTGGGGAATTTTTGGGGTACACTGATACTCCCCATAACTATCAGGTGTATTTTCCAAACAATAGGATGACTGTTGTGAGACAGGATATAAAATTTGATGAGGAGAAAGCCATGTGATTGTCCCTTGAGAGGGAGCTTGATTTGCATGCAATTGAGGAACTCTTGGTTCCAAAGGATGAACCTCAATATATGGAGAAACCACATGCGGAGGATCATGGAGTGGCAGAAAACACTCATGCAGAGCCATCCACCAGATATGGTAGAAGGCGCACCACAGAAGCTGATAGATTGAGACTTGATGCGGTAGAACATGTAGGAGCACTTACTTCACTGCGCAGATAGAGACAGTATCCAGACAAGTTTACTAGATACATGGCTTTTATGAGCTAATGTATTATGACAAAACCATCCTATTTTGAGGAATCAATGTAGAAACCAATTTGGGTTGATGCCATGGTTGAGGAGTATGACTCCATTGTCAATAATAGTGTATGGGAAGTTTTCCCACGACTGGTCGGAAAATCAGTGGTTGGATCTAGATGGATCTATAAAGTGAAGCAAGAATCAGATGGGAGTGTGGAGAAGTACAAGGCTATATTTTTATCCCAGGGATTCTCACAAGTTAAGGGGATTCACTATGAGGAGAGTTTTGCACCGGTCACGAGGTACTCATCGATTAGATCTATCCTTGAACTCTCAGTGTAGATGGGATGGCAGATACATCAGACGGATTTGAAAATTGTATTTCCCAATAGATTTATTGAGGAAGAAGTGTACATAGAGAAGCTAGAAGGTTATGAGATCTTTGATAGTGAGTCACATGTGTGCAGACTCAAGAGAGCATTGTATGGGCTGAAGCAAGCACCTCATGCTTGGTACACTAGGATTGGCAACTATTTCACCGGGTTGGGCTTCACAAAGAGTGAAGCGGATGTAAACTTGTACTAGATTGTGGTTGATGGTAAGCTATTGATTATCTTACTTTATGTTGATGATCTAATTTTGGTAGGTGATGAGCATTTGATAACTTCTTGCAAAGAGGATCCTGCAAGAGAGTTTGAGATGAAGGAAATGGGACTCATCCACTATTTCCTTGGATTGGAAACATGGTAGCGTGATGGTGAGATATTTGTTTCTCAAGGAAAGTATGCTAGATAGATTTTCAGTAAGTTTCATATGGAGAGCTGTAAATTCATGGAGACTCCTCTTGTAGGAAATTGGAAGAAGGAGGATGCTACTTTAGGTGAGGTAGTGGACACTACTATTTATAGGAAGCTTGTGGGTTCACTGATGTACTTGGTGAATACCAAACTAGACATTTGATACGCAGTTAACAACCTAAGTCAAGTTATGGTTAAGTTGACCAAGCTCTTTTGGAAGGAGGGAAATCTTGTCTTGATATATCTCAGGGGAAATAAAATGTATGGATTGTGGTTCAGACGAATAGAGGGAGTGAAGATTCAAGGCTTCACCGATGCAGATTGGGAAGGAAGTCCATCATACAGAAAGAGCACATCATAAGGGATCTTTGGCATATAATCAACAAAAAATTCTTGGTACAACAGGAAGCAGAGATCTATGGCACTCAGTTCAGCTGAGGTAGAGTACATGGCAACGAGTCAAGCTACATGTGAGGCCATATGGATGAGAAATATTCTTGTTGGTTTGTTTGGTCATCAGATGGATCCAACAGTGATACATTATGATAATCAGAGTTACATTAAAATCTCGATTAATCTGGTATTCCATGATAGGTCCAAGAATATAGACATCCAGTGCCACCATCTCAGAGATTGTGTTTAGAGGCACATTATGTTACTTCAGTACATTCCCATGAAATATCAAGATGCAGATATTCCGACGAAGGTGCTCGCTAGGAGCGAATTTGAATACCATAGAGGCAAGATCGAGGTAGCTGATAATCCATTTATTGCTGAGAGGGAGTTTTGAAAAGTCAACAAGAAATGTGTGTCTAATCTAATTTTCCTTGAATTAAATTGGACAATAAAATTTAATCTTATCTCATAATCACTTGTAATAGTTAACTGAGTATGATAAACTCAGTTAGCTCATGAATTCGAGTTGAGGGTGGTTGGTGAGGCATGCATAGTTATTCTATTGGTTATTGAGTCCAAGTTGGAGTTAGTGCATTATTTTAATGCATGAGAAATCAATTAACTCAATTAATTGAGTTAAAATCAGTTTAAATAGTTGTAACTATTTATTGCACTAGAGAGAGGTCAAGTGAATTAAATTAGATTTAATTCACATGAAGTGATATGTCATGTAATCGATGATTTACTATTAATAGATGCATGCATGTCAGTTACAGTGGATACCCAGTTGAGACAAAGGTTAAAGGGATGTTAACTATCAGTTGTATTATTAGTAGGCTGCCCGCATGCAGTAAAACACCCATAGGATATCCCATGAGAATTGTGTAGTTTTGGAAGGTTGAATTTCCTAAAGAATAGGGATTTCATTCCACATGAATTGTGCACGCAATTTTGGCTGAGAAGAGGCTGAATATTGGCTTAGTGTTGGTCGATTTTTTTCAGAGAAGTGTGAGGCAGTTGTGAGAGTGCAAGCGACTCTTGTGATAAGAGTGCCTTGCAATTGTTTCATGATTCCTTGGTGAATATACAATAGAAGATAGAGGGGTTTTTAGTAGCAATCTTTCCATGGGAAAATATCTGTTTTGTGGTTTGATTTGTTTCTTTCTTTACTTGTTGTGATTGGTGATCATGTTTATTTTCTGCAATTGATTTTTAGAAGGATTCGGTATCTTGCTTTACCATATCGCATGATCAGATTGAATCCATTGGTATACACATTTTTTGTATAATTTCTATAGTTGGAATGGCATGGAACTTGAAAAAACACATAGATATCATTGTTTGAAATCTGGTACAACACGTTTCTTTGAAAACCAACACAATATGCTCTCGAAAACACATTTTATTTGTTTTTGCAAACAGGTAAATTTTGGCAAAAAATGTACGGGTTGGTGAGTTAACAGTCTATACAGCTGACTGGGCATGGTTGATTGGTGAAAGGGTGACTATGTAGAGTTGAAAAATTATGCTTTTCCACTTGTCGAGTTTTTTTTGGTTCTTGTTTGTGCGATTTCATTGGTTGGTGTGATGGCCAACCACATGCTGCCACATGGCCGAATCGGAGGCCGCCACATGGCAACACGAGAGGCCAATTTTTTTTTTTCAATGCCAAAATGCAATTCCGCCAGGGTCAAACAACATACCTCACCGCAAAAAGCACACCACATTACCAATGAGGCACATGAGTTACTTTACGTTTTAAACTATAGGTTTAAAAACTTACATAAATATTATGCACCAGAGGTTTGGTGGTAGGGGTGAGGGCTAAGCCCCGACTTGCCATATAAAATTTCCATATGACCACGCAATTATGACCAGGGGCACAGACGCTGAGTCCTAACCACCACCTAACCTACCATGAAACCGCTCCATTGTGACCGCTTTGACCCTTATTGCGACGATTAGTAAAAACCACATAATTTTTTATATTAAAAACATGTTTTTAGTCCATCGATATTATGGTTCAAAATTTCAGAATTTAGGCATTATTGGGAATTTTAATACCCCGAAAATTTCGCCCAGAATTCTGGAAAATTTTCGCGTAGTTAGCCGAAATAAGGGCGGAATTTTTGGGCTGGTTCGGATATTGGGGAAATTGTGGTGCAGTAAGAAGAAAAACTAGGGAGTTTCATAAATTCTTCTGTTTTTGACCAATTTTGGATCAGAAAGAGGCTAGAAAGGAATTTTGGATATTCTGAAGCTGATGGTATAGGTTTTTAAGCCATTTGAGCATTGTAAATGCATGTAATCACCATTTTGAGCATAATGAAAGAGGGCCAAGCCATTGGAAGCTGGACTGAGGAGACATAGCCGAGGAGGGGTGAACTCTTTCATCATTTGCTGTGTTGTGGTTATTATGATGGTGTATTTGTATGCTTTTTTTGTATATTCAAAGTTTATTTACATGCTTTATGTTTTTAAAAATTAACATAAAAGCTCTCAAAAACTAAATTTAATCACTTGCAATTTACAAACCCTCAAGCACAATTTCACTAAGATCTCATTCAGATCACAGGGTAATCTCTTGGGCCACATTATCAAAAAAAGTGGGATTAAGGTAGACCTGACGAGGGTAAAAAAAATCACGCAGATTCCCTACCCAGTGAAAAATAAGGCCATGTGGTCCTTCCTGGGGAAGATCAAATTCCTACACAAATTCATCTCTGGCTATGCTGAGATTGTAAAACCAATACATGAGATGGAAAAGAAGGATTCTGTTTATAAATGGGACAAAATGGAAACATACATGTTTTCACGTATCAAATAGGCAATCACAGAAGCACCCAAGCTATACAACCCAGATTTAAACAAGTATTTTTTTCTCTAAACCTTCGCTTCTGACACATCTCTTGCCATTGTACTTATGTAGAAAGATGATATGAACAATGAGCGACCTATTTATTTCATGAGTTCAAGTCTACAAGGACCTGAGCTAAACTACCCCGCCATGGAAAAATAGGCTTATGCTGTGTAAAGGTGGTGAAGCACTTCCGCCCATTGAAGAATAATTGTATTATATTTTTTTCACCCAACAGTCAGATCACTGTTGGTTCAAAAAGAGTTGGGTGAAAGGAGGGAAAACTGGATGACCGGTTTATAGGAATATGACTTATAAATAAAATTAGGCCACGCAATCAAGGGCCATGGTCTATGTCAATTAGCAACGCAAGTGGTAGAAACAAAGGAATAAGAATAACCCTAAGGGTGGGAGAAAGAAATTGAGATGTATGATATCGAGCAAACCTCCCCCACTACCAACATAAAATCTTGGTACACAGATGTGTGCCAATACCTTGAGCATGGCACGATTCCTTCCCATTTTTCCACACGATAGAAGAGGGAACTAAGGTTAAAAGTTTGTCCTATCAGTTGGTGCATGGGGTGCTATTAAAAAATAACCACAACACAATATTTCACAGGTGTTTGGACACACAATTCAGAGAAGGTATTGCATGATGTCCATGATGGACTAGACGGAGGGAATTTTGCGGGCAACAAAATGTAACGTAAAGTTTTGTGGAACTGTTTCTATTGGACCACACTATTCAAATATGCTCATGCTTATGTCCACAAATTCCAAGTATGTCAAATGTGTGCTAGCAAGAATAAGAAGTCGACTGCCCCACTACAACCTATTGCAATGGAAGAATCATTTCAATAGAGGGGCTTGGATATTATTGGTGAAATATTTCCACATTCATCAAAGAAGCATCACTATATTCTCACTACTACATATTAATTCATGCAATGGAAAGAAGCACTGCCGCTCAAACAAGTGAATGTTAAGGAAGTCATCAATTTTTTGCAACATAACATTATATCCAGGTTTTACATTCCTATGTCACTTGTTTTTGACAATGCAACATATTTTTCATCTTTGAAGCTTTATACTTTTTCATTGAACTTTATAATTTTTAGGGGAAGGGTCTTGCTGAATCCATGAACAAAATCTTGATCTATATCATTAAGAATACCATATTATATGAGTAGAGGAACTAGCGCTATGCCTTGGTACATTCTCTATGGGGTGATCGATTCATGCATAATCCTTCCCTGAAAACCTCCTCTTACTTCCTGGTATAGGTAAAATAAGCTATCCTACCTCCCAATATCTAATTTCCTGCTCTCAAAATTTCGCAAGAGTCCCAAGGTGAGCCATGTTTTTTAGTGAAACATAGGATGGATACCCTTCATAATCTCCAACAAGAAAGGTTGAAAGCTAAAGAAAAATTCCTTCTTCACCAAATCCGTATGAAGAGGTGGTTAGACATAATTTTTTTATGGAAGAACAATTTTATTGTGGGTGAATTAGTCCTGAAATGAGATAAAGCCAATGAAGACAAAGGAAAGCACATTAAATTTCAATCCCTATGGATTATACCTTTCAGAGTACATGAGAATATTGGCCAACACACCTACCATATTCAATCACTTGACAAGAATATTGAATCTCTCCCTGGCAATGGCGAAGACATCAAACACTATTTTCAATGACCATCAAGGGATTTCTTTCAATGATAATTTTATGTTGTCTTTTTTTCTTTTTTCTCATTGTTTTCTTTATTTCTTGTTCTGTCATGTGAATAAGTGTTGTCCTTGTCCATTTGTTGGCTTATGAGATTGTGTGTGGTTGATGTCTAAGGAGTTTTGTGACACTCAACATTTGGTTAGCATTTTTTTTCATCTTCCTTGTGTTGTTATGTCTTTTGGTTGATGAAGTTCGGATGGAAAATACGATCCATCCATAAGGAGAGTTTTCTGAAAACCATGAACTCATTTCTATTCGAGAAACCTTGTGCCCTTATTCATTATTTTATGTTTTGGTTCTTTCATGCTTATCTAATCAATAGAAAAAGAGAAGGGGAAAATATAAACAAGAAAAACTAAATTAGAGGTCCTTATATATTTCTCTGAAGGAACAAACTCTCATGCTCTCAATAAGTCAGAATCCCTCTTCCACCCAAAACAAATAAGTTCCAATGCACATTCCTCTTTCAAAAATAAATAAAGGCAAAAGAATATAAAGGATTCACACTCAGAGAGGTGAAGAAAGAAAATCCATTGGGGTACTATTTAGGCTTGTTGGATGCGGAACAATGTTTGTGTTCCTGAAGTGACTCTGCTAAGGTACTGTCTAGGCCTGGTGACAGTGGGGCAACATCGGAGATGGAAATTTATACTCTGAAAATTTTAAAATTGTGAGCTTCATTACCCTTCCCTGCTTGAAACATTGTGATAAAGCTAAAAATTTGTTGGGTTAAACCAAAATGGCATGACGGGGACTTAGTCTATTCATGAGGTACATGGAGAAAAAAAAGTGAGATGCTCGATGAATCAATACTCCCCGAAGAAACAAGGCCTTGCACAAAAGAAATTAACCAAGAAAGAGAAGCTAGAATTCTACGAGTGTGTCACCAAGTGTTGTAGCTGGTACAATCCCATTCGAAATTTTGGCCTAGACCAAAATTTTGAAGCGTTCCTTGGTCTTGTTCATCGCTGTCATAAAATTTGAAGTCCATTTCATTGGTTTTTCACAGTGTTATGATCCCTTTCGCAAGATAGGAAAAGTGTCATATTTTTGAATAATAGATGTCGTGTTGCATGCATAAGCTTGTTTTAATGGTTCCAAGAGGCCCCCTTTGTGTAAATGAGATTATTTAACCTTGTTAGTATCTGTTTCATTCATTTACAAATTCTTAAGCACTGTCACACAAGTGTCGTCAAAGTTGTCGTAAAGTCTATCTTTGATGTCACACTTGTCGTAACCAGTTGTAATGCTATGACATAAAGGGAAATGTTTTGTTTACATGATATATGTTGTTTGAGTCATTTAAATATGCTAAGTGTGTGATCACAGTCAAATTACATCACTATTCACCGATCCCATTGGTCCCACACTTAGTCATTTTTCAGAGAACTTCTCAACCAAGAAAATTAGCTTCAACCTTCCTTCCTTGAGCTGCGCACTGCATAGTATCAGTCCTATGAATATGAAATTTTTACTTGGCACTACTTAGTGCACAATATTGGCCTCCCAAGTCTCCTCTATTGCATAGGTTTTGTGAGCAAGACTCTACCTTGACCTCCAGGAATTGCGCAGTCATGTCCTGCAACTCGGATTGAACTATGCACTTTGCAACTTAAAGACACAAGCTCATCCACTAAACCTTATAAATATGAACCACAAATTCACCCATACCCCCTTGAACTCCTGAAATATGTAGTAATATTTCCCATTTCTCATCCGTGCAACCTGTCCCCACTGAATCTGAAACATTTGCAGTCATGTCCCTCAACCCAACCTGAACTACACATTGCACAGACTCAAGGCTCAAGGCTCAAGGATGCTCCTTTCCTGCCTGAACTACACAAATGCACAATTACTAAGCCTATTTGATGAACTTGCCACTTGTTCTGAGCTCAGTTCATGGATAAAAATGCATGATATTAGGCTAGGAGTTTTTAGATTGATGTCGTCCTGTCATGAGTGGATTGCGGGAACAAATAATATATCATGTCATGGCGAGATCATGAAGGAAAATAAGAAGGAGAAGGAGGAAAGCATGTTAGAATACACTCTTGTAGCTGGAACCACAAGATTATTGATCAAAGGAGAGAGTAAGGACACCAGTTTGCGACCACCATCCAAGACATGAGATCATTGAAGACTCCTTATCCTCAAGGCATGTAGAGGAGAACATAAAGCTATCTCATGAAGACACTTAACTCTCAACAAGAAGTCCATGTCAGCAGTGTCATTTCATGTCATGTCATGCATGGTCATACACCACATCACTATCGTACATCATGTATATTTTATTCAAAATGTTTTCTAAAGTGGAAGTCCAAAGGACACACATGAATGTAAAGATTCATGTAAGTCAAAAAGTCATGGGAAGTCAAACAATCATGAGGGTAGTCAAAGAGTCACCCTTGGTTATATATACTCCCTCATTTTATGAGAAAAGGAATTTTCACCTTGGCTCCTTCGGCAAAGAAATAGAGAGAAAATGTAGTCCTTTTGTGGAGCAAGGAGTGGCTCCAACGCTCCACTATTGGAGCTAGTGTTTTTCATTGTACATATGTGTCTTGGAAATTTTACTTAATAATAGAAGCCTATCAAGGCCAACACATTATTCATGTATGAATCATGAATTTTTGTAAGGCTATTTTCCTTTTCACATGTACTAAGATAGTTGAAGTATTTTGGTTATGTTTAGTAATTATCTTGTTGAGAATGTACTGTAATGGTTGTAATTGTTATCTAATCCTTGTGGACTATTTTGCAGGATATTAGACAGACTCTTCTCAAATTTCTGTACGTAATTGTTGTCCCATCCTTGTGGACTATTTCGCAGGATATTAGATAAATATTTCTCAGATTGTTGTGTGTAATGACTGTCACATCCCCTTGTGGACTATTCCACTGGATGCTATATGGAATCCTTTGGTTCATGTGTGTCTCTTCCTTAGTGGTACTATTACCTCTCTCTTAGGGGATCACTTCTCTTACTCCCCCGCAGTAGAAGAACCTTGACACACTTGAAATTGGACATTCACCAAGAACACCCCCTTGATTTTATAAAGTACATCTACATCAATCTCTCTATCTTGCTTAAACCAAGAGTCAAGGCATATTTTTAAGAACAAGTCAACCAAGAAATTGTTCCGGATGGGACTCCTTTAGTAAACGGTGTGAGGTATAATTAGTACTTCATATCACAGGGATAACCTAAATGTTGGGGCGTCCGACACCATAAATAGAGAGGCTAGAAGTTGAAGTAGTCTCATTGAGACATGTCCTATAAAAGGAAAATGAAGAACTATCTAAATGTAATAAGGTTCAAAGGGGCTCTGAGAACTTAGATGAAATTCTTGGTAAGAAACGATCCCTTCTCAGTAAATATGGTGTAGGGATTAAAAAATATCCAAGCCCCGAGAAATCAAAGGATGAAGGGTCAAATACTCAAACAAAGGCAGTTAAATATTCCAAAAACAAGGGAAACATAGTTTTTGGACAACAACAATGAGGAAAAAATCAACAACAAGAGGATAAAAGGCATTAAGAGAATGGTAAGAAGCAATGATAAGAAGAGAAACAAAAGAGAGACAAGAAACAAAAAGGAATAATGCAAGGAAATAATGAAAACTGCCATGGAAGGCACATTAAAAACCAACAAATTTCATTTCCCCCTCCAAGACAAAGCTCTCAAAGAAAAGGTATATTGAGTTATCAAAATCATTTTCATGGTTATTACTTTTCTTGCAACAATATTGGGCATAAATCCATATATTGTAGAAGGTTTCAAAGAATAAAAAATGTGTTGGGGAGAAGTGAACCAAGAAGGCATAGGATGAACAAAAATGAGCATGCGGGTAGCAGTTTCAGCTTTGATAAGAATGTTTTCAGATATAATAGTCCTTTTCCTCCTTTCTTGTGCTATGTCAAATACTACAATTGTGGAAATTTTGGGCACAAGGAAAAAACTTGCATGTATGGCGAGTTGAAACATGCATCTTAGAATATGCATGCTAATGTAGAAAAAGAGTTTATCTCTTGTTCTCTATGTAAAAGGGACACATTGAAAAGAGGAGAAAGAAATTATAAGAAAAAATAGAATAACATTTCCTTTGTTTTAGGCAAGGAATCATCTGCAACTACCAACAACAACGATCTTACACCTCATACCAACATATAAAGAGGTAACCCATATAATTCTTCTTCATAAGAAAAGAAAAAATGCATCAAGAATATTTGTGTGAAGATAGGAGAAATAAAGAAGAGGTGGAGGTGAAGTGCCCTCTAGACATGGACAACCTAGAAAAATCCCATACATGGGAAAATGAGTGGTTGGAAAGAAATTTTGTTGTCAGGACTCAACCAATAAAGGTATGCAATGAAATGGAGGGAATTCTACTCAGGGGGAGTAGATCCTCTGTTTCTCTTCATTAAAGGAAAAGAATGGCCTCAAAGGAGGCCAAATAAGTTAGATGCAAGCAACCATAAAAGAATGATAAAAAGTGAATCTGAACATTGGAGGTATGACCAAGTCCCTATGCTAATTACCATGATAAATTTGTTTAATTCAAATATATCAACATTGTGAGAGAAGAAAAAGTGTAGCTATCATGGTTTCATGGGGAGTACACAACAATAATCTATTCTATGGAAGAAGAGGATATGTAGCAAAAGTGTGGAATGACAAGAGGCCCAAAGTTAAGTAAGGTACACATGATCATTTACCTACGCATAAGAAAGGAAGTAGATGCAGGAGATCAAAGTGAATTAGCTCAGGGGGATTTGCTTTAGTAGTAGTAGTAGGCAACAATAACCAACCTCAAGAAGAGTGATTGTTCAAGAAAAGAAAGTTTTGCATCTTGGGTGAAATGCCCTTATTTCATTTAAGTTGTGAATTTATTTTTGTGTTCATGAAAAAAATTGGTATAAGATTTGAATGTACCTTAGATTTTGATTGGGAACGCTATTTCAATTGGTGGTTTAGGTTCATATGGAGTTACCTTTTCATGTAAATGGACATTTCTTTCTAAGTAGGAGCTATACTGCCTGGTACATTGTCCAATTTGTATCAAATTTTTGGTGCAATTAGTATCATCTAAGCAAAATCACATATTTGAATTAGAAATATATTAGGGGGAGAAATGTTAACTATTAGGATTCATAGTTAAATATGTTAACTATTAGCAACAATACCATGATAAATTTTAATTGGTATCGATTTCTCTTTAATTGGTACACAATATGAATTTTTAGAGAGATTATTCAACCAACATCCATAATGTGTCTAGGACTTGAAGCATTCAAAGAAGAAGCAATATATGTTCACGAGGAGCATATAACATATGTCTAGTTTCTAGAGTAGAAACATCAACTAAATGGAGATATAAAGACATATTTTCAATAATTTTTTATTCTTGAAAATGTATTTGTTTATGATGTTTGTAGCTAATATTGGATGATATAATTCAAGTTCCCCATCATGAATATATCAACCCATGAAGAGAATTATGCAGAGTATAATTCACATTAGCAGCGAGACCCTCAATCAGTAACTGAAAGGGAGAGAAGTAGCAACTTGGAACCCTTTACCATTGATGTCAAAGTGGGACGGTAAGTTTTTGATGGTACATGAAAAGGAGTGAAAGCCATTAGGATCTAATGCAAGAAGAAGTGTGGAAGAAGCATGAGGATTGGCCATAAATGTGGAGAAGTGATGATGTATTGCCATCAATTCCAAATGGGTAGATTGTTGGATAATTGGCATTGCCTGGATGGTGGAAACAAGATGTTTGCATTGATGTCTGTAATGAGCCATTCCTAATTAATAAGTAGGATAACAGTTAAAATCATATGTGGATGAACCAATAAAATAATAATATAAATTAATTAAGGCAAAATAATTAATTTATAAACAAACATAATACAAATTAAATTCAAAATTAAAATCTACGTAACTAGATAAGGATTCTAAAGGGATATTTATTGCACTTTACCCAAAACCTTATCTCTAAATTAAATGCCTCCTTAAATGAATATAATATCTCCTTAAATGTTTTCAGACCCTCATAAGTGTGATAATATCTACGGGAGTTGAGGGCAGTGGAGAAATCGATATAAGGGGGAGGATGTGAAGGAGGAAGGGGTCAGTTTTTGGAGGAAAAATTCTGCATTCTGAAAATAGAAGATTGAAGGATACTATCAGCATTAAAAGGGAGTTTCACCATTCTGGGATTCTGGGCATGGGGGCAGAAGAGTGATCTTCTGGGTCTAGGATTGTTCCTAGATCGGCTGGGAGGATTATATTGTTTTGGTGATCTGTTCATTCTGTCCATGGCATCACAGGAGGAGTGCCTGAGGAGTGCCACCATTAAATCATCTGCTGCATTCTAGGTATTTCCCATGTAGCTAAAATTGAAATTTCATTTCTGAACAGCATGAAATCGTATTTCTATTGATTTATGTTTATACATGCTTAGATATATGCATGGAAATGATCTCTTAAATTGTATTCAGGGGAAGAATGATAGTTTGTAACTGTTGTCTTAATTAAGTATAAAAAATTGGAATAATCTTTAGAAGCAGCAGTGATTCCTTGTTTGTTGATTTAGCTAAGTCTTTCCCTCCAGCAAAAACTATGAAATTCCTTGAAATTAAGTGAAAAATTTAAGAAATTAACGAGCAAGGTCATTACATTTGGTATCAGAGGGTGATTCAAACCCTCTTTACGACCTTATAGGCCCATTAAAAGCTACTGCTGGTATAAACCAGTCTCTGGTTGTTCCAAATCTCAAGCTGCTGCATAAACAAATACCTTTATACCATAACTAAACTACAACCATTACTGGTTCCTCATCAACATTCTAGGATTTTGTTTCTTATCAAACTGCTCTAGGAGTCTTTCACCGAAATTATTGTTGAAAGAATGAGATAGAAGCTCTAGTAATCAAGATAAACTTAGTAGGAAAGGTATGATGAGGTTTCCAACATTGACTGGTTTCAGAAAATATTGTGTAACGTTACAAATGATGAGCTATTTCGGAAATTTCTGTTGTTGCATAACCTGTACAGGACAAAAGCAATTCGACCTTAATATACAAAATACAGAGCAATTATGTCTTGACTAAAATACTCATATTTACTTTTCAATTCATAGGCAAAAAGGAACGAAGCCAAGATAACAGTTATAATTGAATTGGGTATCAATTGACCCTATGCCAAATTGTAGTCTCTGGACAGTGATTTAAGACTGCCAAAACAACATCAATAATTGATGATTAGACGAATCCTTAAAATAGATAGGCATTCAAAAAAATAATAATAATAATAACATTTTTCTTCTAAGCATAATCAATCAACTGAAAAACTCATGTCTAGATTTACTTTTCATTTTTCACTGGAATATGTTTGCCTTGGTAAGGATAGTAGGCAACTCACGTATTATAAGCTTTATCCTTTGGGACAGATCTTTTTCCAACACCCCGGTTGTCAAAAGAGCAGACCTGGATAGAGTTCCTTAAAGATATTTCTTCATCCTTGTTATGAACCAACAAAACTCTGGCATTTTAGAGAATAAAAAAAAACAAGAGCTAAGTGATTCATCAGTCGAACATTCTGCGTTATCAACAACAATTCTAACTTTCTCTTCTCATAAGAAGGATCAAAACCTCTACTCAAGACGTACACATATCTCTGTCAAGCAACCTGCTCAATGAATTAATAGTATTCTCTACTCAGCTGAATACATAAACCTCTTTTCTAAAAAAAAAAAACCTATTGGCATCAACATATATGAAGTCTCTAGCAGCTTTGCTCAACAAACCATGTATTAGCACCAACCACTTGATTTAGTTTATTGTCATCCTTAGAAACATACTCAAGGGCTACAAAGCTACAATTCCAGAGGTCTCATTTCTTACAATTCAAACTCTGTCTAGCAATAGTAGACTTGGCATAACAAGTCAATTACCAACAAACAATACAAAACATTAGCAACATTAATATTCACGAGATTCATATCGACCGCTGTAATGATGATGTTGTCAGTCAATGCATGACATTCACACAGTATTTGATCCCATTAGCTCATTTGATGCAAAGGTAAATATATTAAGTTCTAATGGCACTCCTTCCAATCTCTTGACAATTCCACACACACTGGCTATGAATTGAATCCTTACGCATTCTATGTACGGGATTCTGATGCATAGATGACGCAATATCAGATGCTCAGGAATATCAACTTCTAAACTCACATTTTCTAAGTTTTATTCTAGTCACTGTTAGCCTTAGAATTTTCCTTAGAAATCAGGTCTCTAACTGCTGTAACAACTGATTCTATTAGATAAATAAGTCAGCAGTCTCATCACCATAGCCTAATTTCTTGTTCCTAATTTCTTGGTTGAATTGAACTAATTAGCGCAGACTCTATTGTTAAGAAACACTCTAAACCTGTACACACTACTGTAAACCTGGAGAAAAACTTAAATACGGACTGTACTCCAACTATATGGGTAGGGAGGAAACACTATGGAAAACTGATATCCTTAAGCATCTTCAGGTACATTTTGGAGTTATTTTCCTTCAGCAGTCATGCACAGTGTTCTTATGCTGTTGAAGCATCTGTAATGATATGTACTAGAGATTCTAAGGATCTAACCAGGCTAGTTGGTTGCTAATAAAGGAGTAAAAATCATACTAGGGACTGCCAGAAAACATACACAACAATAACAGTAGCTTGCTGAAAAATAACACAGGCTTAACTGGTCACAAAAACATTCTCAAGGAATAAAAAAAAAAAAAAAAATCCACTGGGAAATCAAGCCTACACCATGATAGTAAACTAAACCTCAAGACTTCAAAAAAAGAAATATATTTCTGATGCGTAACCGCTTTTTAAAACAACGATCCTACAAGCGAACACCTGCGTACACCAAAAATTCCAATCCTTATCGAACTGATAGCGTGGAAAACCAATGTTTAATAAATGGACAACGAATTGGATAGATGGTGGTGGAGCATATGAATGGCGTGGCACCAATTTGATGCGGTGGAGCCGTCAATGCACATTTGCGTTCGACTGGAAATTGTTAAAAAAATTTCAAAGGAGTAGATTATGGAATGCCACGGACAGGATTTGAAGTCCGGTCGGGGCTCCACCAGCTGGTGCAAAAATAAAAATAAAAAATAAATCGAGATAATACATGTTATATGTCAGTCTGTTTGAATATGTCATATGGCCCTGTATTATGGTTCGATATATCAAATAGTGCCAAGGTCGAAGGTTAATTAAATCCTCACGTATATAGACTTTGCATATTACAACAGATATAACTTAATGTATATGTCACTTTTCCAATGTTTAACACCATATTATATACCATATACACTAAACATATGGCCGTCGTTTAGCTTTGACACCACATACTAAATAAAATTTCGTTTAAAATTTTTATATATGATATCTCTGCCATATAGTTTGGGTATGTTACACATTAAAATTTCCAATATAACCAAGGATCTCCGTATTGTTATACGTGTAAGGCTTAAACGTGACCACCGGAACTTCGAGCTAACACGCAACCTTCGAAGTCTTCAGTTTGACCCTCTTACCACTGAACTTAATTTGCGGTTAGCATAGATCCGTGACCTCCGGGTTTTCAACTAAAATATATATATATATTGAAACTTTAAAGTATGGCGGGAATAATTTTAAATTATGTGTATGTATAAAAGTTATGCCAATATAGGTAGATCTAACATGACCGCCGGAACCTTACATTTTCTGTATGGAAATCTCCCGAGTCTCACGAGGTATGATATATAAACCCAATCTACAGTCACGATGTATGGTATGGTTTGTATATGAATATTATCGCTCTAACATCCTATGCATTTCATTCTATATATATGGAATTTTTGGCATCACAAATCTGTGTATGATCACCGTTATATATATATTATATATATGGCATCATTAATATAGTTATGATTCATGACATCACTAATATCACAGTCGAGTTAACCATGTATGGCATCTCAGTATTCTGTATGGTAATGCATAGTGCTGTGTTATTTCTGATCACTACAGTTCAGTATTATCTATTGTCTCTCACAACATAGTGTTATCCATGCTCTTGATCTCTCACAAGTACAGTATTACGTATGAGCAGTATTGATATTGGCACTATAGCCGTATTGGTTTCATGGCATCGTTACTGTCCCATGGCATCATTACTGTCCCGTAGAAGTAATGGTATTAGTATGTTTTAGCCCTAATAGTAAGTTGATGATGAAACTTGTTCACAAATGAAGTTGTGAACAAGCTATGCTTATGCTCTTAGAAACCTGATGATATTTGTATCTTGTAGCTCTCAACCCTTTGATCTATGAAAACCTTGCATTACACTCTAGAATTAGTAAGCATACATTACCCTGCATAGGACAAGGAGGTCACGTTGCCACCCTCCTTGACCTCGGTACCAGTAAGACCTGCCTGCAGGTAAAATAGAGAAAGAACTATACCCTTATGCCAGCTCTAATCTTACGTAAATTATATTTTGTCAGTCTGAAAATTTATCCACTCCTCATAAATTTATTTATGTATTTCAGGAAAAATTACCATGTTTAACACGTACCAAAGGCGGCAGCACCAGCGAAATGCAGCGCTGCCACCTCCACCTTCACCATCGCCTTCACCACCATCAAGATCACCGTCAGCACCTGTTGCTCCGCCCGATCTCACTACCGTGATGAGCTCTTTAGAAGCCATTATGGAAACCTTGAAAGGGTCACAGTCGACCAGGAACAAGGAGGAGCGACGTCAGTCAGAGGAAAGACATTCAGAAAGGCCGAAGGATTTTGACGACAAACCTCACAGAGAAGATATTTCATGGGAACTGCAAAAGATTAAACTCTCAGAATTCTCTGGAGGACGAGCTGGAGAACCTGCCGAAGCATGGTTGGAAGGGATGATCAGATGCTTTGCATTGAGAGAATATTATTCAACTTCTAAAACAAAGATCTTTGTATTCCAACTCAGGGGGAATGCTCTGATTTGGTGGGGGAATATGGAAAAACAGCTGCATCTCACTTCAGATACCGTTCCTTGGGAGTTGTTTGTCGACCGATTCCGTGTGAAATACTTACCGCCTTTCTTTCAAGAGTAGTAAGCCGAAGCCTTCCATACTCTAACCCAAGGGGGTAAAACCATGGAAGAATATGAGATAAAATTCATGGAACTTGTGAAATATGTTCCTTATCTAGACACGGATGAATGGCAGGCTGAGCATTTCGTATTTGGGTTAAATCCTCAGATTAGAGCCATGGTAAGAATGTGGAAGCCACCAACAGTGGAAGAGGCAGTTGAATGTGCTCGTTATGCAGAAGAACATCTGGGGATTAAAAGGGATTTCAGGCCAGCTGAATCAATACCACAGGCATTTACAAGAAAGACTCCCCGAAATTTCTTCCGAGGAAATAACTCGAAACCACCTCCTTATGGTAACAGGTTTATCCCAAGAGGAGTGCGGGCAGGAGCTCCCAGGACCATAAATGCAATAGCTTCCAGGTCCTCAAACGTCAGTGCGTGGAGGTCCCGAGGAACTAGTAATCGAGGAAGGAATGGGAGAGGAAGCAACAACAGGGGACAGAGTTCTTGGTCGGGGATTTCTCAGTCAAACGCAAAAGAACCAACCCGAGTGGACTGTTGGGGGTGTGGAGGACCTCATCTTCGACGTGATTGTCCGAAGAACTCTCGGCGAACAAGAAAAGAACCATCATCAGATGCCCAAAGCAATCTTAGAATCCATGCTGTCGTCAACAACAACCAAGCAGCACATCAATCCACGGTAGTGGAATCTTCAGGTACAATCAATGGAATAAAACTCAAAATCTTGTTTGAAATTGGAGCTAATGATAGTTTTATTTCATCTTATGCATTGAATAAATGTGGGTTGGCAGCCTGCAAACAGGATGATTTTAGACAGGTAGAAATGGCTTCAGGAGACCTTCAATCGGTAGAATTAAGTGTGGAGGATTGCAAAGTTGATCTAGGAGTCTGTTTGACCAAACTAAAAGTATATGTCATGGCCCTAGGTACTTACGACCTAGTCATAGGAACAGATTGGTTAGAGTCTCATCGAGCATGGGTAGATTGTTCCAGGAAAACAATACTTTGCGTAAATGATGTGGGTGAGACCATCCAAATTCAAGGTAGTAAGAGAAAGGTATCCTTGTGTTTCATCTCAGCCATGCAAATGAAGCGGTGCTTGAGGAAGGGTTGTCAAGTGTATGCCGTTAAAATGATAAGCAAAGAAAAAGGGCCTTCCTTAGATCAGTATTTGATTCTATCAGAATTTCTGAATGTTTTTCCAAAGGAACTACCTGGACTACCTCCTAGGAGAGAGCTAGACCTCACCATTGAATTAAAACCTGGTATGGAACCTATTTCTAAAACTCCTTAGCGAATGAATGCGCTGGAACTACAAGAATTGCAAATATAGCTGAAAGAACTGTTAGATGTAGGGCACATTCGACCCAGTGTTTCACCATGGGGTGCTCCTGTAATCTTTGTCAAGAAGAAAGATGGTTCATTGCGACTATGTGTGCACTATCGATATTTGAACCGAGCCACAGTAAATAATAGGTATCCAATGCCTCGCATTGACGAAATTTTTGATCAAATGAAAGGAGCTACAGTATTTTCAAAGATCGATTTACGATTAGGTTATCATCAACTCAGGATTAGCGAGAGCGATGTTTCTAAGACTGCATTCCGAACTCGTTTCGGGCATTATGAATTCATTGTGGTGCCATTTGGGTTGACCAATTCACCTGCAGTCTTCATGAACCTTATGAATAGCATTCTCCGCAAATATCTCGACAAATTTGTACAAGTTTTCCTGGACGATATTCTCATTTACTCTAAGAATGAGAAGGAGCATGAAGAGCATCTTCAGATAGTGTTATCGTGTCCCAGAGAACACAAGTTATATGGAAAATTGTCCAAATGCACTTTCTTTCAGAAGGAAATCCATTACTTAGGTCATATCATATCAGGTGAAGGAATCTATGTAGATCCTGAAAAGGTAAATACCATTAGGGAGTGGCCGATACCTAAGAATGCACATGAAGTGCATAGTTTTATGGGTTTAGCAGGTTACTACCGAAGGTTTGTGGAGGGATTCTCCAAAATTGCAAAACCAATCACAAACCTTCAGTGCAAGGGTGTTAAGTATGAATGGACTGAGGACTGTGATAAAGCTTTTTCTGAACTTAAACGATTATTAACTAGTGCACTGATTTTGCGAGTACTGGATATGGATAAAGATTTTACTATATGTATCGACGCATCTAAGCAGGGGTTAGGTGAAGTTTTAATGAAGGAAGGAGGCGTAATAGCATACGCTTCGAGAAAATTAAAAACCCATGAAGAACTTTATGCTACGCATGATTTGGAGTTAGCTGTGGTGGTCTTAGCTTTAAAGATGTGGAGACATTACTTGGTGGGGAGAAACTTTGTGCTTAAAAGTGACCACCAAAGTTTGCAGTATTTATTCACCCAGAGAGACTTGAATGCAAGACAAAGACGATGGAGTGAACTCCTAAGCGAATACGATTTTGCGATTTCATACATCAAGGGGAAGGAGAATGTTGTAGCAGATGCATTAAGTAGAAGACCTTGAATATTCTCCCTCGTACCTATCAAAGTGAACTTGAGAAGTCAAGTGCTTGAACATCTTGTAAGAGATAGTTGGTACTTAAAAATAAGGTTAGGGCTCGAAAGCAACCATTCGAAGGAACCTAAGTTTGAGGGGTATGATTTGGAAGAGGACGGAATTCTACGATGTCACGGAAGGATGTACATGCCAGACAGTGGAGATCTCCGGAACACCATCTTGAAGGAAGCACACCGAGCAGTATATTATGCATATCCTGGGGTAAAGAAGATGTATGCTGACACTAAGAGACTCTTCTTCTGTTCAGGCATGAAAAATGACATTGTCCAATTTGTTGCTAGGTGCCTTGAATGTCAGCAGGTAAAAGCTGATCATCGTCACCCAGCAGGTCTCTTACAACCTCACGACATCCCTATGACCAAATGGGAGATAATTTCTATGGATTTTATCGTTGGGCTGCCTCTTACGCAAAAAAAGCATAATGCCATTCTAGTTGTGGTGGATAGATTAACCAAAAGTGCCCATTTCATCCCAGTAAGAGATACTTATGAAGTAGTTGATGTAGCACGGGTATTCATAAATGAAATTATCATATTTCATGGAGTACCTAAGAAAATCATATCTGACAGAGATCCCCAGTTCACATCAAGAATCTGGAATTGTATGCAGTCAGCCTTGGGAACTCAGTTAAATTTGAGTATCGTATATCATCCTGAGACCGATGGACAGACAGAAAGGGTAAATCAAGTACTTGAGGATATGCTAAGGATGTATGTTATGGACCAATAGTCGCGCTGGGAAAAGTACTTGCCCTTGGTGGAATTTGCTTACAATAATAGCTATCACAGTTCAATTGGGATGTCGCCATTTGAAGAATTATACGGAAGACCTTGCAGAACGTCGTTGAATTAGGACAGGTTAGAAGATCGAATAATCGTCGGACTAGACTTGATCCAAGAGATGGAGGATCAGGTAAAACTGATTAGACAATGGTTAAAAGAGGCTCAGGATAGAAAGAAAAGTTATGCAGACACTCACAGGAAAAATAGAAGCTATGTGGTAGGAGATCAGGTTTTCATCTGCATCAAACCAAACAAAATCACCATTCGGTTTGGGAGGGGGACAAAATTATCCCCCCGGTTTATAGGACCGTTTGAAGTCCTGGAAAAATTTGGACCTGTCGCTTATCGTCTTGCACTGCCACCCCACCTGCACAAAATTCATAATGTATTTCATGTATTTGCCTTACGACACTATATTGCTGATAAATCTCATAACCTTCAATGGAAGGAACTGCAGGTATCGGACGAGGGAACCCTAACGGTCGAACTATTACGTATTCTAGAACGTAGGGTTCGACAGCTCAGGAACCGCCGGATAGACCAAGTGAAAGTCCAGTGGGACAAGTATAGTCCTGGATCAGCGACTTGGGAGGATGCTGAGACTTTTTGCCAGAATTACCCCAGCTTATGCTAAATTTTGAGAACTGAAAACTTTTATGTATATAACTGCTCTATTTTGACACTTGAAATTTTGAAATACTATGTAAAGATGAGTTTTACTTTACTGGTGCTTGGATACCAATAAAGATAGAATGCTACCTCACTTTACTGATACAAGATATATGATGTTTGTTTAGAATTTACTGGTGCATGGACACCGATATGTGAGGTGTCATTTAAATTAACATTGCAAGGATATGAAATCATATATTAAATATTATAGATGAAACTATCTGTTGATGAATTTCATTACATTTCAAATATGATCAAAAGAAAGGAAATAGAAGAGTAACTACATCTTGAATATGAGAAGTGAAACATATTGGTATACAGATTGAAAGTGGTTAAAGCAATGCATCATAAACAGAACATGTATGAACTAAACAGAAGCAGTGTCTGAAATGAGAAAATTTATTGGACATATTGATACCTATGTGAACAAATTCTCTTTTATATATACAAGTTCTAGGATTAATATCATAAATATCAAAATATTTTGAATATGTAGAGGTTGTTATATGGGTAACAATTGGTTATGAACAATATAGATTCATATGCCGTAATATGTGTACGAGTGTTTACATTGCAGATTGTGTACTAGTGATTACTTCACAGAACACAGGTTACCAAAACAATATACGTGATGACAGAATCTCCAGAACGTTGAGACTCCATGTGATTCCATGATAGGGTGTTGACCCTGGTTCTACTGGGAGGGGTGGAGGTGTTGCCCACTGTTTATCCTCCAATACCTGGAGTCATGGGAGGACTGTGCGAGTCACGCTCCCCTAGATGTGTGATGATGACTGTCGGATGCCTACAAGCATGTCAGGTCGATTTAATCGACGCTGATATCCTTAAGGTATATGAATGGATCAGTAAAACTGATGCCGTGTCATATTCCTGTAGAGGATAGATAGGATGGGAGTGGAAGAGAATAGGAAGGACAGGATGATTTTAGAATAGTCTGTAGAGGCGGTTGAGATGAGAAGAAGAAAAGGAGAACATGCATATTCAGACGGAATTCCATCTTAACATACAAATCTTCTCACATATGCTCTAACCTCTAAAAACATAATTATCGATATGAGTATATGAAGCCCTAACTTCGGGACGAAGTTTTTCTGAAGGGAGGAAGTATGTAATGACCCATTCCTAATTAATAATTAGGATAACAGTTAAAATCATATGTGGATGAACCAATAAAATAATAATATAAATTAATTAAGGAAAAATAATTAATTTATAAACAAACATAACACAAATTAAATTCAAAATTAAAATCTACGTAACTAGATAAGGATTCTAAAGGGATATTTATTGCACTTTATCCAAAACCATATCTCTAAATTAAATGCCTCCTTAAATGAAGATAATATCTCCTTAAATGTTTTCAGACCCTCATAAGTGTGATAATATCTACGGGAGTTGAGGGCGGTGGAGAAATTGATATAAGGGGGAGGATGTGAAGGAGGAAGGGGTCAGTTTTTGGAGGAAAAATTCTACATTCTGAAAAGAGAAGATTGAAGGATAATATCAACATTAAAAGGGAGTTTCACCGTTCTGGGATTCTGGGCACAGGGGCAAAAGAGTGATCTTCTGGGTCTAGGATTGTTCCTAGATCGGCTGGGAGGATTATATTGTTTTGGTGATCTGTTCATTCTGTCCACATCATCACAGGAGGAGTGCCTGAGGAGTGCCACCATTAAATCATCTGTTGCATTCCAGGTATTTCCCATGTAGCTAAAATTGAAATTTCATTTCTGAACCGCATGAAATCGTATTTCTATTGATTTATGTTTATATATGCTTAGATATATGCATGGAAATGATCTCTTAAATTGTATTCAGGGGAAGAATGATAGTTTGTAATTGTTGTCTTAATTAAGTATAAAAATTTGGAATAATCTTTAGAAGTAGCAGTGATTCCCTGTTAGTTGATTTAGCTAAGTCTTTCCCTCCAGCAAAAACTCTGAAATTCCTTGAAATTAAGTGAAAATTTTAAGAAATTAACGAGCAAGGTCATTACAATGTCAACCAAATAAGCATTGATTTTGGTGGCAGTAAATGTGTTGGCATTGATGACCACTAGGCTAGCTGTGATGGAAACTGGGGCTAGAATTCATATGGACGGTGTGTGAAGCTCAAGAAGAGTTTCATGGTTGCTGCATTCTTAGGTAGAGAACCATCATAGTAATTGGATATGAAAGGAATATATAAAATATTATAACTATGATGGATTATGAGTCCTTGGATTTGGACGAGATTCTACCTTAGGATTTTAGCTCAGATGATTTTGGTGATGGCATAGTTGGATTTTTCTCGGAAATAGCTTTCCAATGGTATATTGAAGTCTTCAAATGGCCTTCTTGATCAAGAATTATTGAAAATCAAAGTTAGGTTCCGTAAAATTAAAATGTGTAGAGAAAAAAGTGGTTGGAGGACCCTTTGGGGAAAATTTAAGTTTGGTGGTGTGGCTAGAGTTGGAAGAGCTACAAACAGATCCATAAAAGGCAGTTCCAAGTGTACATGGACAAAAAAAATCCAAAATGGAGAGCAAAGGCCCCACTTGGAAACTCATCTCGACGACAATACCTCGAGGGGTGCATCTCGACAAAATTATAAAGGATTCCTTAAGAGTTGAGCAGGAGGCCCCCACACTGACAACACAGCCCGCAAGGTAAAGCCCATATAATTCTTAGGTCACATAGGAGAAGGCATCATGATGACTGGTCATCGGGTCAGTGTAGCAAAGAAATTACCAATATGAGAAAAGAGGGAGGACACTGTTAGCCTCCTATATCAATAGGTTTCATCTTTCATGATTGTCTTGATGGAAGTGTGGAATATGTTCAAACCTTCTTACTTGAGCAAAGGTGTTCCATATTCTTAAAAAACCAAAAAAATCAAAAAATTTAAAAAAATGTAAAGAGGGTATACCCTAAAAGAAAGATCAAAGGGTAAAAAGAATAAAAATGGTCAAAAAGAGAAAAAATGAACCCCAAGCAAAAAATAGACCAAGGAAAGTGTGCAAATCCAAATGCCACTACTTTTTACTCTGTTGTAATAAATCAATTGTGTGCAGCTTGTGAAATTTTTGCCACAATTCATGAATAAGTCAAACTGCTTAAACTTGGCTTAGTCATATTTCAATTTCATGTTATAGATTAGAGAATAAATATCTAGCCAAACAATTTAATCTTGGCAGATAAGTAGCTAGGTAGAGTGAATAAAAGGTGCTCAACAGTTTAATCTGAGCCCTTGGATGTAATAAGGGTAGAAATAGATAGATTTATCATGTAAAAAAGAAAAGATTGAAAAGGGTTTGCAAGTCTAAATGCACCCTAATAAAGAAGAAAAAATGGTAGTGTTAAGTAGATAGGGTAGGTAGATGGTGCTGCAAAGTGTTTTCTGATGAATGGTGCTGCTACATGTTTTGATCCTTTACTTTCATCATAAGTACTGAAGCAGGAAATACACTGGAAAATCACAGCAAGCAAAGTCAAATTCATTAACCTCCCTCATCATTTTTCCCCCTCAAGAGTTTTACTAATTTCCCCAAAAGTAATAAGGTAATTGGAGATCAAAGGGGCTCAAGGCATTTCCTTGACTTCTGGAGGGACCGGACCCTCGGCCTAATGATCAAAAGACCTAAGCACTTGAAATAATCCATCATTGATTATCTTCCATCTTTAACTTTGTCCTAAGTAAAATCCTATTTTACTTAGGAAACTGATGCAATATTCCATAAAATTCCTCAAAACAACTTGTTATTCTAAGTTTAAGTGTTGAAGATAAAATGTTGCAATTTACTTCATAAGTTTTCACTTTCTTAGATGTACAAAGATGTTTTGATTTTCCTTGTCCTTTTTCATATTAACATTTTACTCTATTATATTAAATCCCTAGTGAAACCCCTTTTCCTAAGTATATAACTCCCTTTTCTAATAAATATCCCCAAAACCCTTTATTATAATGTTTTACCAAAGTATATATTCCCACATGTTGAAAATAAACACCCCGCTTTATAAAGCCCTTTGGTTAAAACTATAGCCTTATACATTAATCCCCGCCCTATGGTGAATTAGTTGTGTATTAATTAATTCATCGTATAATAAAATATATCTAAAAAGCGTTAGACATGTAATATATGTGTTTAACACCAAAAACAAGAATAAAATGCGACGGAGTCCTGCGCCATTGTATTCCGTCCACGTAGCATTCCATCAAGCCAACTCCGCCTCGACCCTTTACCTTTGCATATGGGATTAATTAGTTATTTGAACTAATTAATAACCTTTCGCTTACCAATCGAAATCCTCTCGGGGCGATTAAAATACAGTTAAATGAATGTAAATCCCGCCGGGCCCACTTTTCAATCCCCCGCATGTTTCCCTTTCCTTCAGCCGTCGGATCATCCCTCCATTGATCGACGGTCATGATCAATCCCGCTGCCCATCCCGTGTGAGTTATTTACCCAGCGGGGAATGGGTGGTTTTGACTAGTCAGACCATCCACGTGGCGTTAGAGCTATGGAATCGCTCCCCTCGCGTCTTTTACCGCCTTCGTCCATAAGCGGTGCGGGCTTACCGCTTACCGCCTACCGCATACCGCCGGCCCCACTTTCCTACGTCACCCCGTACGTCAATGACGTCATCACCTCGAAAAAAACAAAAACCCTTTTTGACTTGTAAATAAGCCATTTTCGTGTTTTTTCAGTTATTTTTAGTTTCCGAAAGAGACAGAGCTCCCGCTGAAATTTCAAATTCCACTGCAAATACACCAATTTACTCCGAAATTCAGTTGCGCCTGTGTTGAAGAACGTCCCCGCCATTGTTCATTACCTGTTAAAGAACCAGTTTTCGTCCAAAAACATGTATTTATCATTCCGCGCCCCGACTGCAAGTCGAGCTTAGTTTCCTTTGTTTTTTCTCTGAAAAAATGGTTAAAAGTCCTCTCTGAGTCCTAATTGAAGATTTAAAACCTGTAAATTTGCTTCCCAAACCTGCAAATTGTTCCAGTTTCCTCATTTGTCAGATATCCCGTCCGGTCTGCAAGAAAAACTAAAACCTCCATTTTGAATCCACAAGAACCAAAATGGAGGCCCCAACTGCTCTAAATATCACTCCTTTGAATGCTCCTCACCGAGATTTGGACTATTTACCTCTGATAGATGAAGATTTCCAAATAAAAGACCTACATTTTGATGAAAGTCCCTGTTTGAGCTTCTGTCGCTGCAGAGACGAACACTCAAAGGGGCAAGATCTTATAGGGTTGTGGGAATCCAATCTCCCGAGGTATTTTATTCCTACAGTCCACGTTTTCCCTAAAATCATTCATTACTGTCATGCAAATTATGATCCCACACAAAGAGCTGTATTAGCTCCTGATCAAAGTGTTTTGTTCCCTATCACACCTCAAGCTATCAATGCTATGTTACAATTTGAGCCAGAACAAGAATTAGCACCTCTATCCATGGAAGGTTTGATTGAGAAAACCAGACTGTTAACTCCAGAGAAATTGAAAGCAATGTGTCAGTATTTCATGTTACCTGAGCATCAGCCAAAAGGGACTCCCCCCTATGGTTTTTACTTTTTCAATAAATTGGGAAGGCTTATTGTGAATGTAATATCCTTTGTCTTAGGATTCAATACCAGGGAGTATGTAGATGAGATAACTCTGGCTTTGCTATCTATCTTTACCCCTGGGCAGCCTCCTGAGATTAAGTATGATTATGCTTCCTTCATTGCCAACAAAATCCATGATCAATTTTTAAGGCTAGATACTGAAAAGGTTTTTAAGTACTCCTCAGTTATCTATCATCTCATAATTTTCTATCACTCAGATAGATTCCCTTTCCCTGTTCAGAAACTTGATGCTAAAGGTAATCCCAGGTCTGTTATTTTTTGGTCCCCCATCATTCATTTGTCCTCTGATTCTCCCTACTCTTATTCAGAATTCATTGATCAATTTGTACATCCTGCTATAACCTTGTTAACAGGAGTTTCTCCCCCCAGGCTTAGTACTGAGATAAGAAAGACCCTGCAATTGTCAAAAAGTTACAAAGTTGGGGATTGGTACTTGTACCAAAACCATACAGTTATCAGGATTTATGGATGTGAATTACATCCATTCAAGTTACCCAAATATGTACCAATGAGAATTTTTGCTTTGGAATACTTTAGACAGATGAATAACTCAGATGTAATCCATTTCTGCAATGTAAAGAAGAAAGCACAGTTAAGGATCAAAAGCCAGTTAGGTCCTTTCATTTGCAATTCTAGAGAAGCCGAGAGAGATGCAGAACTTATATTAGAGAAAAAATTCCAGACATCTTTCCGTTGGGTCCCTTATGACCCCTTTGGTTTCATTTGTGAAAGAAGGTTAAAAAATAAGTCATCTCCTTATGTACATCACAGAATTCCTGACATAGAATAGTATGCAAATCAAGATGAATGGGTTAAAGGAACACTTGTTGAAGAGGGAAGTGGAGCTGCCAAATTGAATAAACTTATGAAAGATGTTGAGAAGAAATTTGACCTAGAAACATATGATCAAATGCAGGTACCCTACATTGGCACATCACCAGCAGCCACTCTACAAAAAGCTATACAGGAAGATAGTCCATCAGTAGCAGCAGAGCCCAAGGGTAAAGGAAAAGAACCTATAGTTCAGGTCATTGAAACCTTGGTAATGGCAGAAAAATCACAGAGTTCCAAAGAACCAGAACAATCCCAGGCTTCTCAAACACCAGCAAAGCAAATCCGAGTTCCAGAGATGCAAACTCCACTGAATGTGGAAATAGGGAAAAAGAGGCCAGCTCCAGATACCACACCTTCAAAAGGAGCCCCACAAGTTTATCAAGCTAAAAAACACAAGTCTGATCCACCTCCAGATGTAGAGATTATAGATGAAGTATTTGATGATGGTAGGGAAGATAGTCAGCAAACAGGTACAACAAGTGAAACAAACATAAGCCAGAAAGGGATACAAAAGCAATTAAGCACTGAAGTATCTTCTTTCAGACCGCCAAAGACAGATACTGGAGACATTAAGAAAACCTTCATTAATATCAAAACAAAGAATGAACCATTGAAAATGAAGGTCTACGATCAGTATATGAAGATGGCTCCTCACAATCAGCAAAGGTTGATGTGAGCATTTGATCTTTCACAAGGTAAAATGCAAATGAGCCACTTCAAAGCTAAGGTGCCAAAGCCAACTTCAGCAACAGATTACATCAGAACAAATTTTGAAGTGTTAACAAAGGATATCCATCCCTTGGATCAGATAGAGCTTCATAGGCAAACAGGGGAAATGGTTTATTCTACTCTCACCAACAAAGCCATGGCAGCTTTAACACTACAAGATTCCTTGAATAATACTACCGCAACATTGAAGATTGAAAGGGCCTCCTCACAGGCCAAGGACAATAGAATAAAGTCTCTAGAAGAGATCATCATTGGTTTGGGTCACAATCCCAAAGACACTAAAGGTATTGAGGCACTGATAAAAAAGAAAGAGGATGATATAGCTGCACTCAGAAAACAGCTGAAAATACCAGCCTTGAGGCATCCCCAGACACAGGAAGTTATAAAAGGAAATTCACAAGAAGAAATGATGGAGTTGCTCTTAAATTTGACAGAGCGACTAAATGAAACAGAAAAGGAGTTGGAAAAAGCATTGCAGGAACAGGAAATCATCAAGCAAACTTCAACAACAGGTACTACAACTACAGGACAGCAGGAACAACCATCTCAGGTGAACATTTCTAATTTGAATTCTGAGGATTTAATTAAACAAATGGAGAGTTTGCAGCTAAAGGTCACAGAACTCCAAGAAACAAAATTACAATTAACAAAATTGGAAGGAAAATATGACACATCCAAAAAGACAGTTGCTGACAACCTCAGGGAAATAAAAAGATTGGAGAAATTGGTTGAGGCTTTGCAAAAAGATCTTTCACTGGAAAAGCCTCTGAACGAAATAAATGATATTCTTTGGAGCAACATCATTGAATTAATAAGAGATATTTGGCCTTCCATTCAAGCTATTTTTGAGCAAAATGAATTGGTCAAAATAGCACAAGATGAAATAAATAAAACTAGACATGAATTAAGGGGAAAGCCGGAGCATGCCCAGCAGATCATTCAATTTTTGAATTCCAGAACAAAACAACAGCTTGCATTGTTAGGAATTGATGACAGAACAGGTGTAGTTTTGGAAGCAAAGAGAGTTTTTACCAAGAGGACTTTCATGCAAAATCTAGAAAGAAAGTGTACTGACATTTTGGTCGATATCAACGTTTTCAGAGAGAAGTTTCAAGCTTTGCTGGACAGTGAATTGCCAAGTCCCATGCTCATAGAGGATCAAATAGTAGACTTGGAAACATATGAGAAAAGAATAAAAGCTCATGCTAAAAATACAGCTATAGGTTCTACTAGCTCATCAGAACCTGTATTACCAACCGGGAAAAGTATTTATGAAAAAGTGAGGAATCTATTTCATCTAGAGCATGAACTAAAGTATCTATTTCCGAACGAGCCCACTTTTTATAAACTTACTAAAGCAGATGAAACTTTAAGGAAACTCAGAAGAACAATGATACCAGATGATCAGTGGTGGAAGGAAATGCTGGAAATTTTGTAAAAAATGTTTTCAGGATAAAAGTTTATCTTTACTATTGAGTAAATGGTAAAAAAACAGAAAAGCAGATGAAAGAGTATCAGATGAAAGGTTAAAGAGTATCCGTAAGAAGAAAGAGTATTCAACAATTCAAAGGAATACGCAAAGGACAGCACAGAGCCCTATTTTAAGCACTTATCCTTAGCACGTCCATGAAGAAAGGAACAACACATCAGCCGTTACTCAATACTATCATCATATCCGTTTCTGAATAGTTTACATAAAGGATTGAAACAGAATTTGCTTAATTGTACTCTGTTTTCAAATGTGATTATTCTTGATGTTTTCTTCTGAATTAGTTATAAGCATGAATTATTAAATGCTCCTGCTTTGCTAATTTAAACATTGTTGATTACTATAACAAAGAATCCTTCATTGCTCTTTGCTTGTAGTCATTTCTCTTCTTTCTCTTGAATATGGTGAAAGATTCTTAGTTGCCTTTCATCCATTCAATACCATCCCATCCACTTTAAATTTTAAGGATTGTTCTCTGTCTAACTATCTTGCCCTGTAATACCATCTTGTGTTTAGAAAAGAAGTCCAGTAAAGCCATCCTTAGACTCCATAGCCCAATGGACTGAAAGCCCTCGATCTTGCCCTTAGTTTGTGGATTCCACCATTTTCCCAAAACAAACTTTGAATCTATAACTAGCCTAAAATCATTCAAGAACAAAGATAAATCATAAAGAGAGAGCCCTCTCTGGATGCAGATTGGCTAGATTCTGCATCTAAAAGGTTGGTTTGTGGTTACCTCGGGTATACTTTCCTCTTACACAACTTCTAGGAAAACCTGAGTGATAACAGACACCATGGGATACATCATCCCACAAGACTTACGCCAAAAGAGATATAAAGCCACATAGAGTTTTAGTTGGGATGATAGTGCCGATACACATTGGCGAGACATCACATAAGCGAAAAACAATGAGAAGAGTGTTGGGCTATTCCCACAATACAAATCATCCTATAAAGAAGACCCCAATATATTATAAAGGGATCAATTATAAAAGCACTGAGATTATATAGCAAAAGACAGAGTCGAGAGACAATTGTTTTATCGACATTTGAAAATTCTATCAAATGACAGAAGACATGTATAGGAATTTGTTTTATGATGGTTTTCATGTGTTTTAGTGACTAAGGGCTTCCAAACTATTAATAAAGTAACATCACTCCAGAAAAGTGTTTAAAGGATTCAGGGCCAAATACAAAGAAAAAATGTGCCAGGATAGGAAGGCATCATAGTGGCGCTACATGTCATCCTGACATGTTAATGATTGGCCAATGCACACAATGAAGGACCCCACACAGCTACATGTAATCGTAGAGGGAGGGTTGAAGGCTAAGGTTAGGCCTATGGATTGGTTTTTTGGAAGTCGTGTGACTAAGGGTGCATAAGGTTTGATGCACGTAAATTAAGCCCTCACAAGCTTTAAAAAAAATAGCACTTAAAGGTTTTAGCAGAAGTCACAACACCAAGTCCTACGTTGTACAAGAGGTTAAGTGCCAACACGAGAGTGAATATAATAGAAAAGGGTCGCAAAGTTATATTTGGATGCACTATTGATGGAACGCCTTTGGGCTTTGGGCACATGGGTTGACAATTATTTGGCATTATTTCTCCATATTTGGTAGATGTGTCATATGTGGAATTGTTCCACAACTATGGTTAAATGAGAATTGAGTGAATCAACAACTATATATTTGGAAACTAGTGGAAATGGTGATTTTAAATAGACACTAAGTCAAGGCAGCAAGGACCATAATTGTACATAATGAATTAATGGATTTTGTCTTGAATGGAAACAGGCCACCTTCGATCTTCCTTGCACACCATTAAAAATTAAATGAAATATATTGACAAGTGAAAAATATGTAATCATAGAAGAACAACACCATGCCTGAGGTACCTTATGTGTTTTGTGGGAAAAAATAGCATGGAGAGCCTTGCCGTAGCCTGTAGTTTGACAGAGAATTAATTCTTAGTATGGAAAAATGCTTAGAACCCCATTCCCAATGTTTAATGATGTTATTGTGGCCAATTAATCATAAGCAACAATAATATGGACAACCATGTAGTTGAGTACACTCTCGGGTAGCAAATTTTTAGTAGAGGAAACATCGTTTCCCATGCAAAAGAGGAAGAAAAACAAGGATTGAAGTTGTGTAATTGGGGGAAAACAACATTTTTGTGAGTGAGTTATGTGGGGATATTGGTGGGTGAGTGTTGCAAAGAAGACGAAAATTGTACATGTGTTGCTATGAAAGGTTGAGTGCCTATGCTGTAGAGAGATGCAAATAGTGTGCATGTTCAGAAATCAAGGCCATGAGGTGAGTATATGTTGCTGAGAGAAGAGGGCCATAAGCTGAGTGTATGCTATTGAAAATTAATTAGAAACCAGAATGGTGTATGGGCTGAGTATGAATGAAGGCTGCTAAGCAAAACAAAGGTCCAAGTGGATGAAGGAAAATATGAAATTAGGCAGAGTGGATGCCAATTGTAGAGAAAATTAGTTCCTTATTGAGAGTGGGTTGGAGCCTGCAAACCAGGGAGTTGGTGCTTGCATCTGGTGGGTATCTTAAGAAAGCCTGGGAGTTGGTGCCTCCTGCAAGTTGGTGCTTGCATAAATCCAAGGAGTTGCAAGTTTGTGCTTGCAACAAGTCCATGAAGTTTGTTAGATCCCTATATTACTAGTATAGTCCCTTATTGTTGTTAGTGTAGCCCACTTATTGTTATTTTTGTACCCCTATAGCCCCAATATTGTTATTATTGTGCCCCATAAAAATCCACTATTATTATTGTTGTGCCCTTACATTATTATTGTTAGGTCGGCTAGGATTATATTGTGACCCCATGGACTCCTATATATAGAAAGGATGTTTTGTCATTTATATCATCCAATAATTGCTCATTTATGTAATGTAAAGGAGGTTTCCCCCTTGAAGTGGCTGATTTCTAAAGCATCTCTCTTTTCTTCTATTTTGGGAGATGGTTTCATAACATTTGGTATCAGAGCTTTGGATTCTAGGGTTTCGCTGCTTCAAACAGGTCATCGTGGAATTTTCACTATAGATTTTTTTCTACGAAGGTTCAGATGTAAAAAAAAAAAACCCATTTTCGAAGAAATCTTGAGGAAGTTCGTGTAAAATTTTTAGGTCTTGGTTCGCAATATTTTCAAAGAAATGATTTGTGGAAGTTAGGGTTTTTGAAGGCTCCTGAATTTCATCTCAAAGAGGTGACCTTGGGAAAATCATCATAAATCTCTCTCTGAGCATTGTATTGGAATTCTGTAAAAAATGACCGAAAGCGCACAGATTTTAGTTTTTTTGTGTATCAATTTTAGAGCCAAAGGAGGAATTAGCGACACATGGCATACCGTACAAGTTAGATCTACTTAACCAATCCATAATTAGGTTATTGTGGGAGATTAGGCATAACTCTAACTTGAAGAATACAAATCAGGTCAGACCTATGGCATTGGAAAGAACACTCAGAGGGATATTAGAAGACCAAAGCTTAAATCTCAGGGATCCAAAATTACATAGATAAATCAGTTTCAATATCAAGATCCTCAAAAACAAGAAAAAGGTGTGTATTTTTTTTCAAATTGCATAAGTCTTGTTTGAAAAATCAGTTTGAAGTGATTCCAAGGGAATATTGAAGCAGTATTGGGTTCTAAAATTCTCCCTAAAAAGAATTCAACACCCATTAAGCCCTCATAAGGCTCTACTATGACTCATGAAGAGGAAGAAGTGCAACATGATATATCAAAATTACAAGAGCAAGTGCAACAACTTTCGCTCTCGCAAAGAGCAACAAAAAATGAAATGGAAGTTTTGAAGAAAGGCATGGAATCTAAAATGGATGGTTTGAAGAATGGCATGGAAGACATGGAAGAAAAAATTGAAGACATGAAGAATGATCTAAAGGAATACATGGAAGGTTTGACAAAGTTGATACAAGAAATGATTCCTAATGGCGAAAAGATAGTAGAGGAAACTCATAATGAGAACAAAATAAATGTTAATCGTGGTTTCATAAACTACAATGTTGGATTGAAGACCCACCATATTCCAAATATTGATATGAGAAATTTTGATGGCAAGGATCCTGTAACATGGATACTACATATGGAGAAATATTTTGATCTCAATAATGTGAAAAACACACAAAAGGTATGCATTACAACTTTATATTTATAACAAAATACATTTGTATGGTATCGATGGCTTTTCTTCCGTAAAAAAATTGTTACTTGGTCAATTTTTATGGAGGAAATGATAGCACATTATGAGGATACAAAGAGCAACACCTTCTTTAGCCAATTGATAAATATCAAACAAAAGGGTTCAGTGGTGGAGCACATTGAGGACTTCCAAAAATTGAATATAAGGGTAGTTGATATTCCAAAGGAACACAAGGTTGATATCTTCATATGGACTTTTAAGGATAAAATCCAACATGAGGTTCGCTTTTTGGAACCTGATTCATTGGAGAAGACATTCAGGTTGACAAGAAAATTTGAATGTAAAATTATGGCGACAAGGAAGCCTACCACTCACATATATAAAGATGGAAGTGTTTCTACTCCTAGACTTCCACAACCTACAAGGTTGACAACACAATAATTGGAATAAAAAAGAGAAAAAGGGCTTCACTATATTTGTGATAGAAAATACACTAAAGGTCATAAGTGTGATGAAAATGCATTATTTTACATAGATTGTGAAGAGTAGGAAGAAAATGAACAAGAAAATTCAAAAGTAGAGGATATACACAAGGAACCAACCCTCGAGAAAGAAGAAATGAGTTTGACCATATCCTGTAATGCATTGGCAGGAATTACCACTCCTCAAACTCTCAAGATAGAAGGTCATATCAATAAGAAAAAGGTAATAGTGTTGATTGATTCAGGTAGTACCCATAATTTTATTCATTGTAAGGTAGCCAAGGAATTGAATTTCTTCCTATACGCAACACCAGAGTGTCAAGTGATGGTTTCAAATGGAGGAACTATAAACTTCTATGGAAAATGCTATAATATCAAGCTAACCATGGGGGAGTATGTAGATTTCAATTTTCAATAACTTTTCTTGAATTATTCTTCAGAAGCAAAGGAAGTTGAATTACGGGGAATAAGGTAAAGATAATAAGATCTAATGTCATGACAAAGATTCTGAAGAAAGAACATAGAGGCGTAATTTCATAATTATGCTCACTAGAAGTTCCAACATCAAAATCATCTGTTTCTCCAAATCTCCAAAAAGTCTTGGACAATCATTCCAACGTGTTTGAAACTCCCAAAAAATTCCCACCTATTCGTGATCATGATCATGCTATTCATTTGATTCTAGGAAGTGTTCCTCCAAACATCAGGCCTTACATATATACTTATGTCCAAAAGACCGAATTTGAACATATGATTGTAGAGATGTTAGAGGCTGGTATAATTTAACCTAGTCAAAGTTCTTTCTCTGCTCCAGTAGTATTAGTTCCCAAGAAGGATGGATCATGGAGCATGTGTCCGGATTATAGGAGGCTCAATATGCTCACTATTAAAGATAAATTTCCCATTTCTATGATTGATGAATTATTGGATGAATTCATGGAGAAATTTATTTGACCAAGTTGGATCTTCGTTTAGGATATCATCAAATTAGAATGAAGGCTGAAGATATTACAAAAATATCATTTTGAACTCATGAGGGTCATTATGAATTTTTATTCTTGCCTTTTTGCCTTACCAATTCACCTTCTTCATTTCAAGGGTTGATGAATTCCATTTTCAAACGCTTCCTTAGAAAATTTGTGTTAGTATTTTTTGATGATATACTAATCTACATCATGTCTTAGAAGGATCATGTTCAATATGTTGAAAGGGTGCTCAAACTATTGGAGGAGAGACAATTATATGCAAAAACCTCCAAAAGTTTATTTGGAGTAAAAGAGGTGGAATATTTGGGTCATATTGTATCTTAGAAGGGTGTTAAGGTAGACCCTAAAAAAATTAAATCCATTAAGGAATGGGAATTCCCCACAACCGTAAATAAACTGTGAGGATTTCTCGAGTTAACGGGGTATTATTGCAAGTTTAGTAAGAATTATGGGAGAATAGAAACACCTCTAACAACATTATTGAAGAAATATGAATTTTCATGGACTCCTTAAGAAAGTAAGGCCTTTGATTAACATCTTAAAGAGGAAATGTGCCTAGCACTGGTCTTAGCTATGCCAGACTTGCAAAAAACCTTTACTGTGGAATGTGATGCCTCAGGAAATGGAATTGGTGTTGTTTTAATGCAAGAAGGAAGACCCATTTCTTTTGAAAGTCATCCAATCAAAGGAAAGTATTTACAAAAATTTATTTATGAGAAGGAAATGTTGGCAATACTACATGCACTAAAGAAATGGAGACCTTACCTAATGGGAAGACACTTAAAGGTAAAAAATAATCATGATAGTATTAAATAATTTTTGGAACAAAGAATATCTTTAGAAGAGAAACAAAAATGGGACACAAAGATTTTGGGTTATGACTTTGAAATCATCTACAAAAAAGGGAACCTAAATGTTGTTGCAGATGCACTCTCAAGAAAGGATGAAGAGGTAAAATCATTGCTTTGTTCCATTTCTATTATCCAACCAAATTGGATAACCGAAGCAAGGTATTAATGGAAGAATGATGAAGAAGTGTGGACACTCATTCAAAATTTGTAGCAAGATCCTAGTACATCTGATACATTTAGTTGGAAAAATGATTCCTTATGGTACAAATATCGCTTATATCTTTGTAAGAATTCCCAACTAAAACAAAAGGTTCTTTTGGAATTGCACACCTCTCCCTTAGGAGGACACTAAAGATTTTTAAAAACTTACCATAGGTTGAAGAAATAATTTTTTTGGGATGGCCTTAAATCTGATATTCAAAATTTTGTGGTGGAATGTTTAGTTTACCAACAAAATAAAGTTGAGAAAATTAATACCCTAGGTCTTCTACAACCTTTATCCATTCCAAGTCAATGTTGGGAGGAGGCTTCAATGGATTTTATCACATGATTACTTAAGTCCGAAGGAAAGAGTGTCATCTTGGTGGTAGTTGATATAATTACAAAGTATGCACACTTTTGTGCATTATCTCATCCATTTAAATCAAGTATAGTTGCTACTACATTTATGGAAACAATTCAAAAGCTACATGGAAATGCAAATATTATTGTAAGTGACAAAGATCCCATTTTTACTGGAAATTTTGGACGAAATTATTTTCTTATTTGGGTACTCAACTAGCCCATAGCTCATCTTATCATACTCAATCCATTGGGAAAACTGAGATAGTGAACAAATGTTTAGAAGGATATCTTCATTGTTTTGTATATTGTAAACAAACACAATGGGTCAAGTGGTTACCTCTGGTTGAATGGTGGTATAAAACTTCCTTCCATACTGCAACAAAAATGACCCCATTTATGGCACTTTATGGATATCATCCATCCATCACATCATCTTTAAGAAAAATTCTAAGGTTCAAGTAGTGGAATATCACATCAAGCATCAACAACAAGTTCTCCAACTCTTAAAGGATAACCTAAATTTGGCACAAAATCGAATGACACAACAGGTAGATTTACATTGTAGCGAGAGAAATTTTGATGTAGGAGACTGGGTATTTTTACGGCTACAACCATACAAACAAATTTCCCTCAAGTAAGCTAAGAAGGATAATAAATTATTGCCAAAATAATATGGTCCTTACAAGGTGTTGCAAAATATTGGTACTATGGCATAAAAATTGGAGCTTCTTGCTTTGTCTCGAGTGCACCCAATTTTCCATGTTTCATGATTAAAGAAGGTTATAGGTGAAAAATTTCCAGTTCAAACAATATTGCTAGAACTTGATGAGGAAGGAAAAATCATATTGGAACCTAAAGCAGTCACGGAAACTAGAAATTGAAAGCTACGAAATTCATCAATTTCAGAGTATCTCATAAAGTGGAAGAACTTAACCACTGAAGATTCCACATGGGAGGATGAGAATTTTATACATAAGCATCCAGAGCTACTCACATGTTGAGGAAAACACTTTTTTGAAGGAGAGGGGCATGTTAGATCCCTACATTACTAGTGTAGTCCCTTATTGTTGTTAGTGTAGCCCCCTTATTGTTATTTTTGTACCCCTGTAGCCCCCATATTGTTATTATTGTGCCCCATAAAAAGCCACTATTATTATTGTTGTGACATTACATTATTATTTTTAGGTCGACTAGGATTATATTGTGACCCCATGGACTCTTATATATAGAAAGGAGGTTTTTTCATTTGTATCATCCAAGAATTTTTCATTTATGTAATGTAAAGGAGGTTGCCCCCTCGAAGTCGCTGATTTATAAGGTGTTGATCTCTCTTTTCTTCTATTTTGGGAGCTGGTTTCATAACAAAGTTGGTGCTTCAGTTGGTGCTTTTGCTAAGAAAATCAGGTGCTTGTAGATGAAGGGAGTTGGTGCTTTCTATGAGTGGTGGCTTACAAACATACATTGATGTAATATAATAGGTGCTCTTATTTACATCAAATAACAAACAAGACTTGGTGGTTTTTCTTCTGGAAGGGTTTCCATGTTAAAGCTTTGTGTCACATGTGTTTGCTACTTATGATGTGTGTGTTTGTGTTGATTTATATGGATGCTTCTATGATTTTTTAATGGTTTCTCACTTAGATAATGCCAAGTTTGAATTTTGAATGAAAATTGGCATAAAATTTTGAATTAGCCTTAATATTGATTCACCCCCCTAGTATTAAACATTGTTTCCAACATCGTGTTATTGTTATGCCCCATGAAGCCCCCATTTTTTTAATTTTAATTTTTGTTCCCCATAGAAGCCCACTATTTTTATTGTTGAGCCCTTACATTATTATTGTTATGTAGGCCCTTAATAGATTGTGACCCTTTAGACTCCTATATATACCTAGGAGGTCTTGTCATTTGTATCTGTACAAGAATTGTTTATTTATGTGATGTAAAAGGAGGCCCCCCCTATAAGAGGCTTATTTTCAAGTCGTTTATCTATATTTTCTTATGTTTTATGATCTAGTTTCTTTAAATTTGGTAACAGAGTGCTTGATTATAGGGTTTCACTACAGGACATCTTATAATTTTCGCCATAAATTTCTTTTTTTGGTGAGACTTCAAAATTTTAAATTTAAACCATGTTGAGTTGAAATATTAATGAATATTGTGTAAAATTTTCAGAGCTTGGTTCACTATATTTTCAGAGATATGGTCCAAGGAAGTTAGGGTTTTTCATGCTCTAGAATTTAGTCTCAAACATGTGTTCCAGGGAAATTTTTTATAACTTTATATTCATGCATCGGATTTGAATTTCATAAAAATTATATGAAACCGAAAAAAATGTAGTTTCTCTTATATCATTTTTAGGTCTTATGGTAGAAACAATGACACGTGGAATCCCATACAATTTTGATCTACTGAACTAGTCCATAGTCAGGTCATCGTGGGAGTTTTGGCATAACTATATTTTAAAGAATAAAATCTCATTCTAACTTGTGGAGTTGGAAATAAGTCTTAGAGGGATATGACAAGATGAAATGTTAGACCTTGGAGAGATAAAGCTACACATATATAATAGTTTCAATATCGATCTCCTAAAATAAAGAAAAAGGTGTGTATTTTTTTAAATTTTGTTTAAGAAAATAATTTGAAGTGACTCAAAGGGAATAGTGAAGTATATATATTATTATTTGGTTTGAAAATTACTTTAAACAAAAAATTGGATACACCCAGTAAGCTTAGTTAAATCTCTACTATGACACATGAAGAAGAGAAGGAAATGCAACATGATATATCGAAATTACAGGACCAAGTGCAACAAATTTCACTCGAAAAGAGCAACAAAAATGAACTGGAAACTAAGATGTATGGTTTAAAATTAGACATGGGATTTTTTAAAGTAGACATGGACGCAATGAATGCCAAGTTGGAATGGTTGACAAAGTTTTTGCAAGAAAGACTTCATAGTGGTGACAAGGTAATCCATGAAAATCATGATGAGGACAAAAGGAATATTAATTATGATTTTAGAGACTAAAACGTTGGGCTTAAGACCAAAAACATTCCAAATATTGATATGAGGAAGTTTGATGGAAATGATACAATGACATGGATACCAAAAATGGAGAAATTATTTGATCTACATGATGTTCCACACACACAGAACGTGAAAATTCAATCTTTATATTTAGAACCCAATACTTTTGTGTGGTATCAATGGATTTATTCTCGTAAATCAATTTTCATTTGAATTTTTTTTAGGGAGGAATAAAAAACACATTATAAGGATACAAATATCAACACCTTCTTTAGAAAATTGATAAATCTCAAAGAAAAGCGTTCAATGGCGGAGCACATTGAGGACTTCCAAAGAAATAATATCAAGGTAACTGGTATTCTAGAAGAGCATATGATTGATGTATTCATAGGGAATTTAAAGGATGCCATCCAACATGAGGTTTTCATTTCGGAATCTAAATCATTGGATAATGCATTTAGGGTGGAAAGGAAAGTTGAAAGAAAATTTATGGAAAGAAGGAAGCCTACCTCCCACAACTATAAATTTGGAAGTGTTGATGCCCCTAGCCTCCCACAGCCTACAAGGATAACACCACAATAACTAGAGGAAAATATAGATAAAGGGATTTTTTATAGTTGTGATAGAAAATTTACTAAAGGTCATAAGTGTGGTGAGAAGAAATTATTTTATATAGATTGTGAAGAGGACGAAGAAAAGGAACAAGAAACATCAAAAGAAGAGGATATACACTAGGAGAAAGAATAAATGAATTCGACCATATATTATTATGCATTGGAGGGAATTACCACTCCTAAAACTCTTAAGATAGAAGGATATATCCATAAGAACAAGGTAATAGTGCTGATAAATTCAAGTAGTACCCATAATTTATTCATTGTAAGATATCCAAGGAATTCAATTTCTTTCTATATCCAACGCCAAAGTGTCAACTGATGGTTGAAAAAGGAGGAACTATAAATTTCTTAGGGAGGTTCCATAATATCAAGCTAACTATGGAGGAATATGTATTTAATAGTCCAATTCTTTTCGTTCCAATGGGTGGAATTAATGTTGTAATAGAATTCGAATGGTTATAATATTTGGGGACAATAGCTTGTAATTTTCAAGAAATTTTCTTGAAATTTTTCTGGGAAGGAAATATCATAAGCTCTAATGGCATGAAAAAGATTTCGAGGAAATAAAAATGAGGTGTAATTGCATAATTATTCTCGTTAGATGTTCAAAAATTAGAATCATCCATTTCTTTGGATCTCCAAAGAGTCTTGGGAAATCATTCCAAGTTATTTGATACTCCCAAAGGTACCCTACCTATTCATGATCATGATCATGCTATTCACTCGATCCCAAGAAGTGTTCCTCAAACATTAGACCTTAGATATATCCCTATGCCCAAAAGAGTGAAATTGAACATATGGTTGCAGAAATGCTAGAGGCAAGTATAATTCAACCTAGCCAAAGTTCTTTCTCTTCTCCAGTAGTATTGGTGCACAGGGAGGATGGATCTGGCATATGTGTCCAGATTATAGAGAGATTAATAAGCTCACTATTAAAGATAAATTTCCCACTATTGTCATTGATGAATTGTTGGATGAATTAAATGGATAAATTTAATTCAACAATAAGGATATTCATTCTAGATATCATCAAATTAGAATGAAAAAAGGCATTCCAAAAACAATACTCATAACTTATGAATGTCATTATGAATTTTTGGTCATGCATTTTGGCCTTACTAGTGCACCTTCCACATTTCAAGGTTTGATGAATTCCACTTTCAAACAATTTCTTAGACAATTTGTGTTAATATTTTTTGATGAAATACTAATATACAACAAGTCTTGGAAAGATCATGTTCAACATGTTGACAAGGTGCTTAAACTATTGAAGGAGAAACAATTGCATGAAAAACAGTCTAAGTTGTTTTTTGTTATGATAGCAGATAGCTTTTTGTTTATGTAATGTAAATGTTAGTAAGTTCAAAAAATGATTTAAGTTACTTAAGGAAAATTCGAAATAAACTCAGGAAGTGTATGTTCTGGATGGCATTCAATGCACTTAGACGACCAACAGACCCGGTTTCCTATGGGCAGGTTGAGGCCTAATTTTTGTTATTAATAAACCTGTTTTTTTCATATAAATAGAAAATAGAGAGGACCTACTACGCTTAAAAAAAAATAGAAACCCTCCAAATGTTTGTTTGGTGTATAGGAGGTGGAATATTTGGGTCATGTGGTATCTCATGAAGGTGTTAAAGTAGACCCCAAAAAAATTAAAGCTATCAAGGAATGGAAAATCCCCACAACTCTAAAGCATCTTTGAGGATTTATCGGGTTGAAATGGAATTAAATAAAGTTTTTTAAGAATTATGGGAAAATTACAACACCTCTAACAAAATTACTAAAGAAAGTTTCATTCTTTTGGACTCCAGAAGAAAATAAGGTCATTGAACATCTTAAAGAGGCAATATGCCAAGCTCACGTCTTAGCTACACCAAACTTCACAAAAGTATTTAATGTGGAATGAGATGCCTCAAGTAATGGATTTGGTGATGTTTTAATGTGATAAGGAAGACCCATTGATTTTTGAAGTCATCCAAGAAAGGGAAAGTATTTACATCAACCTATTTATGAGAAGGAAATGTTGGAAACACTACATGGCTTGAATCAATGACACCCTTACCTAATGAGAAGACATTTTAAGGTAAAAACATATAATGATAGTCTTAAATTATTTTTGGAAAAAATATTATCTTCATAAGAGTAACAAAAATGAGTCACAAATATGTTGGGGTATGACTTTGAAATCATCTACAAAAATGCGAAGCAAAATGTTGTTGCAGATGCACCCTCAAGAAGGGATGAGGATATGGAAACATTGCTTTGTGTCATTTCTATTATCCAACCTGATTAGATAATTGAAGGGAAGGATGAATGAAAGAATTACAAAGAGGTGTGGACACCCATTCAAAAGTTGCAGTAAGATCCTAGTACATATGATACATTTGTTTGTAAAAATGATTCATTATGGTATAAAAATCACTTATATCTATGTAAGAACTCCCAACTCAGACAAAATATTCCTTTGGAATTTCACAAATCTCCTTTATGAGGGCATTCATGATTCTTAAAAACTTACCATGGGATCAATAACGATTTTTTTTGGGATGGCCTTAAATTCGGTATTTAGAATTTTGTCACAAAATGTTTGGTTTGCTAACAATATAAAGTTGAGACAATTAAGACCCCATGTTTTTTATAACCATTAGCAATTCCAGGTTAGCATTGGCAAGGTCTCTATAGATTTTATTAAAAGTTTACCCAAGTCCAAAGGAAAGAGTGTCATCATGGTGGTAGTTGATAGAATTACAAAGTATACACAATTTTGTGCACTATCTCATCCTTTCAAAGCTAGTATAGTTGCTACTACATTTATGGAAACAATTCAAAAGCTATGTGGAAACACAAATATTATTGTAAGTGACAAAGATCGCATTTTCACTAGAAATTTTTAGATATAATTAATTTATTGTCTTGGCACTCAATTAGCTTATAGCTTATCTTATCATCCTGAATAGGATGGGAAAACTGAGATAATGAACACATGTTTGGAAGGATATATTATTTGACTTGTATATGATAAACAAAAACAATGGCTCAAGTGGTTACCTCTGACCGAATAGTGGTATAACACTTCCTTCCATAACGCAACAAAAATGATCCCATTAATGGCACTTTATGGATATCATCCACTATCCATCACATCACCTTTAATATAAAATTATAAGGTTCAAGCAGTGGAAGAGCACATCGAGCATAAGAAAGAATTTATCTAGCTCTTAAAGGATAACCTGAATCTGGCACAAAAGCGAATGAAACAACAAGCATATCAAAATTGCAGTGAAAGAATTTTTAACGTAAGTGATTGAGTATTTTTATGGCTACAACCATACAAAAAAACGTCCCTGAAGCAAGCTAAGAAGGATAATAAATTATCACCCAAGTACTATGGTCCTTACGAGGTGTTGCAAAAGATTGGTACTATAGCATACAAATTGGAGGTGCCTGCATCGTCTCGAGTACACCAAGTTTCCATGTTTCATGCTTAAAGAAGCTTACAGCTAACACGATCCCAGTTCAAGCAATATTTCTGGAACTTGACGAGGAAGGAAAAATCATACTAGAGCATGAAGGAATCACAAAAACAAGAACTGGAAAACTATAGAATCGATCAATTTTAGAGTATCTCATTAAGTGGAAGAACTTACCTGTTGAAGATTCCACATGGGAGAATGAGAATTTTATACAGAAGAATCCATAACTACTCAAGAGTTGAGGACAACACTTTTTGAAGGAGAGGGGTATGTTAGGTCCCTATAATACTAGTGTAGCCCCCATATTGTTATTTCCATGCCCCATGTAGCCCTCATATTGTTATTGTTCAGCCCCATAGAAGCTCACTATTGTTATTGTTGAGCCCTTACATTATTATTGTTATGTAGGCCCTAATTATATTGTGACCCTTTAGACTCCTATATATATACCAAAGAGCTGTTGTCATTTGTATCATCTAAGAATTGCGTAAGGGGGGTCTATATGGCATTTAACTTATGGATTAAACATATCCATGCCATGTATCATGAAGAGACATGACCAGTGTGAAAGTTGGCCCTCTTTAAAATTTGAGCATGTTGACACAATATCCATCGTTCATGAGAATTTCAATGATCGGATTCTCCATAAGCTACTCAAACTTTAATAGGTAAACAATGCACAAGTTTGTTTGAAATTCGTCGTAGGTTTCATCACAAGTTTATGGATTTGCTTAGGAGATGCACGATGCTTAAAAAAATTGGCGATTTTCAAATGAACCTGGTGGTTTTGGTCATCATTGCAACTTCCAACTTCAACTAATTATAGCTTCTCATATGGGAGGAGTTTTTCCAAGTGTGATATATTGTTGGAAAGGACTTGGAGAGGACTATCCAACCATATTGTCCATAGAATCACTAGGAAATCATAACTTCAACAAAAGCTTAGTGAACTTCAAACCACTTTTGACTTCATTTGATAAGGTCATGTAAGAGATTGGACTGTCATACTGCTTCTTTTGATTCATGAATGACACTGTTGCTTCCTTAGACATCGTCTTTGACATCAATGACACTAGTTTCCATTAATGACAACACTATGTCCAACAAAGACAAATGGCTCTCGAATTATTCACTTTCCATATTTCTCTAATCAATCAATTACTTAAATGACATAACATGCATACTCAACTTTCCTAAAATTGAACATTCCAATAAAGGTAACTAAAAAGGAGACAACCCTTTAGGTTTGTGATATTCACACTCTAATATAACTTGAATGTATTATAAAATTCACCAAATTTTGAATTTTTTTTGTTTTTAAATATTTAAAGTTAGAAATTTTAATGGATTATAGATTTTACTTCTTTATATTAAAAACAATTATTTTTGTCCAATTTAATATAAAATATAACCAATCCCATAATCTTACAAACTGTTAAGCAAATTTTGAATATAAATTATGATTAATAAAATTTCCTATTTATAATTAAAAATGCTAATAATAATTTATTAGCTTCCCTTCATCTTCACTACAGTCTAATAAAGCAGAAAAAGCAATGGCAACGTTGAACGAAAAGTTTTTTGAGGATCTACTTTTTTCAACGCGGTCAATAAAAGTATAAAATGAAACAAAACAAAAGAATTTCCTTTTACAAGTTGCTCAATTAAAATTAAAGAATGATGAGTTGTCCACTCACACCCATGTAATAATTCCATCGTTATGTAGCTATCATAGCCTCCGGGCCTTTTTGGTGTGAGGATAATTTATAATAAATTATGGATGCAATGAAAGAATAAAGGTATTAGTGGATAAAAATACAAAAATGTAGGGTCAAAAGAGAGTTCTAATGTTCACAATGAAATAACAATATAAAGAAATAATAATATAAAGAATGTTTGATAATAAAATAAAAATGTTGTGTTATTGAAATTAGATTAAAATTGAGAAGTTAAGTGGAAGTTTTGTGAATTTAAAAAGGTTAATTGAAAGTTGTGTTGTGAGACCTGTGAGTGTGTAGTGAAATCCATGGTAATGGGGCTGAAGGTGCAGATCCTTGCAACTTTCAAAATCACATCACACCTTCCCATCTCAAAAATGAATCACCCATATCCAGAAGGGTTAATGCTAAGCACCACTTAGTCAATAATTGGGTCAATGCTAAGCACCACTTAGTCAATAAAGGCCCTTCACTGTTTTCATATTTTATTTTTATTGAATGAACAAAGATGAAGGAATTTAAAAAAAAAAATCAAAACAAAGATAAAGGAATTACTCATATGCACGAGGTTCAATACTAAGTCAATAATTGGTTCACTGTGACCCATATGCACAAGGCTTAATAGTAAATAGTCAATAAAGGCCCCTCACTGTTTTCATCACTTAGTCAATAATTGGTTCACTGTGACCCATATGCACAAGGCTTAATAGTAACTAGTCAATAAAGGCCCTTCACTGTTTTCATTATATGTATTGATTATCATATTTTATTTTTATTCAATGAACACAGATAAAGGAATTACTCATATGCACGAGGTTCAATACTAAGCATCACTTAGTCAATAATTAGTTCACTATGACCCATATGCACAAGGCCTAATAGTAAACATCATTTAGTTAATAATTGGATAATTGTTTTCATTATATTGAATATTATATTTTATTTTTATAATAAACAGAAATAAAGAGTCAATAAATTAATGATAAGTTTATAATATGAAAAGGCATTTATAATTAATATTTATAAGAATTGTTTTTAGTGCGACTTTTTGGAGTTTTTTGTGATGGAATTTGGCGAAATTTTTTGAGATGAAATCTTGATTTTTGTTATTTAAATTGTCTTTTAATGTATATATGGATTCAACACCCTAAAAATCCCCTAGGGCATTTCTATTGTGCAAGGCTACTTATCAAACTTCTGTTTTCAATGAATTCTTAGCGGATTTTAGAGAAATTAGACCAAAAAAATCCACCAGAAAAGCCTTCAAAAAGTCGCACTAAATACAACTCGATGTTTATCTATCAATAAAAAATCATGATACTAAAATTCTTAATTACTAGTACAACCATATTAAAAATGTTAATATTAATATTATTAATATTGTTATTATTAATAATGTTACTATTATTATTAAATAATTAAATAATAAAAATAAAAATTAAATTAGATCATTATAAATATTAAATAATTAATTAATTAATTAATAATTTAATTTAAAATTAATAATATTTAATGAATAATAATTTATTTATTGATTTCTATTAAAAAATAAATATAATAACAATAATTTAATTCATTTATTATAATTAATATGAATATGAATGTGAATGTGAATGTTTAATAATTAATATTAATATTATTAAGGTTTATATCAATATATTAATAATATTAATTATAAGAGTACATTAATATATTAATGTATAATTTCATATATTAATAATATATTAATTTAAAAATTAGCACTTCATAATTATGATTGATTTGGTCAATCATAGTCAAGACAAATATCATTTTCAACTATGATTAATGATCGACATCATGTTTAACATGCATATAATTAACCATAAATAAATATCTAAAGTCAACATGATGACATAGTCAAACATAGTTAACCTTTGTAGTCATCCTATATAGTCAATGTTTAAATAGTCAGAAATGGTTAACCATAGTCAATTTCGGTCAACCATGGTGAACCTTAGGTTTTTAGTATTAATCCCTTGAGTTTATTACTCCCTTAGGTTTATAAAAACAATCCATAGGGTTTATTAATCTAAGGGTTCATATTCCTAGGGTATAATATTATTCATAAGGTTTGTAATATTAATACTTGGGTTTAATATAAATTCCTTGGGTTTAATATAAATCCCTTGGGTTTATAATCATGGTAAACCATGGTCAACCATGGTCCAACATCGCATTGTGACAAATATTTTCTCGATATGAAAATCAACCATAGTCAACAACGGTCCAAAGTCACATTGTGACGAATATTGTCTAAATATAAAAATCAACCATGGTCAACTCTTGTCAACCATGTCAACCATGGTCAATCATGGTCAACCATGGTCGACCATGTTCCAGTGTCACCTTGTGACAAATATTGTCTCAATATGTAAATCAACCATGGTTAAACATGGTCCAACATCAAATTTTGACAAATATTGTCACAATATGAAAATAGAACATAGTAAACCATGGTCAACCATGTTTATTTTATGGCTTATAGTATTTATCTTAGGGTTTATATACCTAGAGTTTAAAATATTAATCCCTTGGGTTTAATATTATTCCCTATGGTTTAATATAAAACCTTTAGGTTTATAATCATGGTCAACAATGGTCCATTGTCACATTGCGACAAAGATTATCTCAATATGAAAATCAACCATGGTTAACCATGGTCGACCATGTTCCAGTGTCACCTTGTGACAAATATTGTCTCAATATTTAAATCAACCATGACCAACCATGGAACCATGACCAACCATGGTCAAACATAGTCCAACATCAAATTGTGACAAAGTTTGTCTCAATATGAAAATCAACCATGGTAGGGCCATGCTCAACCATGTTTGTTTTATGGTTTATAGTATTTATCTTAGGGTTTATATACCTGCGGTTTAAAATATTAATCCCTTGTGTTTAATATTATTTCCCGGGGTTTAATATAAATCCTTTAGGTTTATAATCATGGTCAACCATGGTCCAATGTCACATTGTGACAAATATTTTCCCAATATGAAAGTCAGCCATCATGGTCTACCATGGTCCAACGTTGCATTGTGAAAAAGATTATATCAATATGAAAATCAAGCATGGTAAACCATGGTCAGCCCTATTTATTTTAGGGTTTTAGTATTAATCCCTTGGGTTTATGATATCAGCCCCTTTGGTTTATTAATCGAAATGTTCATATTCCTACAATATAATATTGTTCACATAGTTGATAATATTAATCCTTGGGTTTAATATAAATACATTGGGTTTATAATCATGGTCAACCATGGTCCAATATCACATTGTGAAAAATATTTTCTCAACATGAAAAATCAACCATTTTCATTATCGGTGGTTCCTCTCGCGCATGTTAATATTTTACATCACTGAATGGTAATCAGACGATTTTCTTACATGTTCGACTTCAACTCATTCATTCACATGCTCGAATTTGTACTTGATTGGGTCATAAAAAAGCGCAAGACCCTTGGTTTTGTTTTATAAAGTCTAGGTTGCGAGACAATATGAGTTATTCATAATTGTATACATGAATCTTTTGGATGGATGGCTAAAACCATACTGTGAGTCCACATTTGTGATCCTTATTATTTTGAATGGTTGTGCCCATACCATGGATCGATTTACATGATCTGTTTACGGATGGCTGCCTCTATACCTTGTGTTCATGTATTTCTATCATATATTTCACTTATGTATGTATCTATATGCTTGATTCACAGGTTTTCCGATGATGGTGTCCTATCCCTTGCACGTACTCATAAAGAATTTCAACCCTCACTCTCATTTTGCCTTCATGCTTTAGGGGACATATGTTACACATCATTTTTTCACTATCCTTTTACTCCGTGTTCCTAGATCTTGGAGAACTCATACAATGGTCCCTATGTAATTTTCCCTTCATGGAGCACATGCCCTTGGATCCCACAAAGTCTGAAGATCAATTCCCCTTTGACTCATTTATGGAGAATCTCCCTTAAAATCTACTTTTTTGGAGTGATGCGACCACCCAGTGTTTCACGAGTGCCTATGGAAAATCCTTAGCATGTGACTTGCATTTCTCAATGCTAGTATGGATCCCATAATCATAGTGATCCTCTTCTAGAAGTGTTTTAGAAATGGAAGCAAAGCTTCATGGCCTAGATGCTTCAACAGCGGAGGACCGAATGTTTGCTGATCATGATATAGTCAAGATTTATCCTTTGGGTTTCTTGTTCCTACAAAAGAGGAACCACTCAAGGAGATAAGGCCTCATTCCATCTTATGAGGATCCATGTCCCCTCCTCCCATGGCTATAAAATGATCCCTTTCCACATGCCTCTGCTAGAACAGAAGGAGAAAGAATGGAGGAAGAATATGAAGATTTCTTTAGCTATAGAAGGAGATATTTGAGATCCTTAGCCTCCTTGTGTCAAGCCTAGACAAGAGTGTTTTGTAGAAGCCTTATAGTGTCCTCCGAACACCTTGAGATTTTTAATTTTCAATCAATTTTATCGAATGTCCATTTATCTCTTGATTTTAGCTTTTGTGATTGATTGCAATCATCAATCTTCTTTTTGGAGTGATAATTCTAGCCTTGTTTGAGCAAACCCTTCTATTTTTTGTGTTATTACTTGACCAACGATGCTCAGTCTCTGACAGAAGCACTGAATGACGTTTGTTTCACTAAAACAGAAGAGCTCATCCCCTTCCAACGCTAGATGCAACCTTACAAGTGCGCTGATTTATGAGTATGTTTTTTTAGGGTTTCTCTTCATTGATTGATAGTGTGTCTTATCCTTCTAGGATTATTTCTCTGGTTGAGATTTCCCTTATTCTCTTATGTTCAAGTGAATGGATTGCCTCAATTAGCCTAGCTTTGGTCTCTTTTCCATTGAATTGTGCATCCCCATCACCCTAGGGTTTCTAGGTGCTTTATCTTGTTTGAATGGTTGCATGCTTCACTAAATACCATACCTACTGTTGAGTTAGTCTTCTTATTTAGTTTAAACCATTTGGATTTGGTTGTCTTTCATTTTTCAGTTGATGTTTATGACTAGAGTCTCAAGTGTCCATTTCGGATCCATTTGGTTCTCTCTTTCAACCACAAGCATAGATAACATTGCTTGCCTTCAACTTGAAATTTTTTATTTTGTGTGTCAATTATTGCAAAAAGGAGGAATGTTTTGTTTTGAGGAAATGATTTGAAATTTCTCTTTGGTACTTTGATTATTGTGTCTTGTAGAATTTTTGAAGAATTTCATTAGAAAGTACTCGAAGCGAGTGATTACATTTGAAGTGAGTTTTGCATCATTTTTGCATGTTGTTAATATCAAAAATAAAAATAAAAATGCATTAATTTTTCATCTAAAGTGAAAAGTTTCTTTTCATTTACTTCTAGTGCATTTGGTGAAAAACTAGGAAAGTGAAAGAGATTTTCATTTTCGCCTTGGATTGTGCACTTGAAGAAGTAGTGAAAAGAATTGTCATCTAGTAAAATTTCTTGCCCACTGCATTGATTGTGTGAACCTATTACTTTCAATTAGTGTATTTTTTCATCAAAATTAACGGTTGTCTTTTTCTCATATAGTTTCATTTTAGGGATTCAGGTGACATCAGTAAGGCCTTAAAACCGAGACTTAAATTCAAGATAAAGTTTAAAAATTTATTCAATGAATCTAAGGAGAATTTGGAACTTAACACAAAACATTTAGAGGTCTAGGCTAGAGACGTGTTTTGGCGTCTATAGACCTAGCAATTGTCGCTAACAACTTGTGTTGCATTCCGGGCGTGAAACCTTGTCCCACGTATGGAATTATATAACACTTACGACATGTATGATAAGTATAAAGGGACGCTCTCACTAAACAGTTACACATTAGACAACGCCAACACAGACTTGTGCTCCCCGTACCGTCGAGTATATAATGGGAGACCCCACTAGGTTGCTATCATTTAGCCATAGGTAACCAAGTCTGCCACCTCGTAAACGTGATACACCGAACACAACATTCAGGGATATTGTCTGTCGTACTTCTTGTCTCGCTAGGAGGTATTCTACAGTTCACTGATACTTGGTAAACCATCTTTCCTAGAACAATCCTTTTTTATTTATTTTTGTTTTCAATTCTAAAATCAATTACCTAAGATAACATGGTGCACCCATGAATTTATTTCTTGGCCACATCATGAGTAACTCCTTATAAATACATTTTTAAAAGCCTTGAATAAATCGCCTCCTTTCCTCTTTTGCTACTGAGATAAAGTCATTATGGTTGAACCATCGGGTTTAGCTTCCCCTTCATCATCTACCACTGAAGGGACATCACCACTAGTCTCTTTTAACACTTCACCATCGGTTGGAGCCCAAAGCGTAGAGCTTGAGATACCTCCAAGTTCTCAAGACCTTGCTACCTAGTCTCCTCCTTAAGAGCCAGTAAGCTACGTGTTGTTTCCTCATAATCCACTGTTTGATTCAATATAAGTTTCTACTCAACAATAGTATAGTTCGTTTGATACACCAAATGTACCTTTGGTGCCTTCACCATGTACAAATCGTACTACCACTCGTCATTTATTTCCACCTATGGCTTCCGAAGGTGAGGTATCTTCTTCTCTTGAAGTTTTAAGTTATCTTAGTGGTGTGGATGAGTCTTTGTATGAAGGGAATCAATTCCATCCTGAGAATTTTCCTTATGGGGAGCGGGTCCCTCACTCTATTTCGAATCCATCTACCCAGTTGTTGATCTCAGCTGGTTACACATATTTGGGTGACTTAGTTTCTGGTGTTTCAAGTACCACATCCTTGTACCACAACACCATTTGGAAAAATAATATGGTGCCTACATCTGGTCCATTTGTATCTAGCACATCTTCTTATATCGTTACTCAAATTGTGGTCACATTCATTCTGACATAACCAACCGCCTGCATTAGTGCTTTAGCACCTGCCCTCAATGTACCAATGTCGAATCCGTTGATCCCAACTACCAAGGGGTAGCCAACCCTGTCAAATGTTTCCCAAGCTTCAACTAGACTGTCTGTGAGTGGATCGCAAAATCACATTCCAGGATCTAGTCAAATGGTTAGTAGTATCTATTTTTTTTCCGAATCATCTATTCCAGCCGGGTTAAGCTATGATCAATATCAACAAGCCTTGCAAACCCATGTACTTAACCAACAACCCTATTTCCCTCATGGTTCTCAACAGTTGTAGAATCCACTCCTGATTCCGCAAGGGTTTCTAGGTCAGTCTAGGATTCATGTTCCTTTACAATCATGGACTTATGCATATCAGCAGGGGCCTACTTTCATTCAACAATGACCCTATGTGTAACAAGGTCAACACTTTGTTCAACAAGGATAACCTTATGTTCAATCCAGTCAACATTTTTCTCACCAGGGTCAGTTTTTTTATGCTCAACATGGAAAACCTTTTGTTCAAAAAGGATAACCTTACAGTAAAAAAAAAAAAACCTTTTGTTCAACAAGGACAACCCTTATATCAACAAGGTCAAATATTTTTTCAGCCAGGTCAACCTGGGTCTCAGGGCCAAACTGGCCAACCTCAACAGCCTCACGGTACCACGATGCAAAATCCTCCACATCCTCAAGGTTAGCTTTTGAGTTCACAAGGTTAGCCTCAAGGTACCATGGTGCCAAATCCTCAACAACCTCAATGTCAACCTTTGAGTTCACAAGGTCACCTTTTAAGTTCAAAAGGTCAACCTCAAGGTACTGTGTTGTGAAACATTCAACAACAAAAATATCCATATGCTACTTCTGTGAGTTATACTTAGCTTGGACCTCAGTGGCCTATTATAGGTCAATATCCGTTTTTTGGTCCACAACTAGCATATGGTCAAAATCCCCAAGGTTTCAATTCCTATGGGAAAAATCCTTCTGGAAAAACCCATGGGAGCATAATTTCTCCCAAATTGGTTGGAATTCCCAAATGGGCATTTACCAAAGGCATATTATGGCTTTTAATCTACAATTGCCTTTTGTTGCAAATTTGGAACTACCTGATGTGTCGAGATTGACCAATGACCCGATAATCCATAATCCATATTGGGTTCTTGCTCCTACTAAGAACTAGGTATTTTCCAAAGAACTTTGACTTGTGCCCCTGTGAAGTGGTACATCAAGCTTCCTTGTGGAACTTTCCAAGATTTCAATTCTCTAGCTATGGATTTCCTCACACACTTCCAGTTACCTGTTTGCTATGAGACAGGAAATCACCTCCTTATGTCCTTGAAACAAGATACTACCACACACATCTCCAACCACATCCATGATTGGAGATAACAACATCGTGTGATAAAATTCGACATTCTTGACCAACTATTGACTGAATGGTTCACTAAATCCTTCGTCAATGAGATAGTCAAGGAATTTTCTATGAGGGAATGTGCCACTAAAGGACAAGCCAATTCTCATGCACAATATCTTGATTTGGTTTATTCCTAGTCCAAAACGCTATATGAAATATTGCTAAATGCCCCTCGTACTTCTACCAATCCTAAAAATTCGAAAGCTCTGATGACACCACCTGTCGATGACATCATTGGGTTAGTTACCCATACTTCTCGAAAGTCTCCTTCTACTTGTACAAAGCAACAACCTGTTTCCTCGTCTAATTCTATCTCACAAAATCCTTCAAATCCTTGAAAAACCACAAAATTAAATATTGTCTAGTCTACCACGACAGAAAAAACTTCCAAAGGTAATAATAAAGGCAAAGGAAAATCCAAATATGATGCCCCGAAACAGGATTCCCCCAAGAAAAATACTGATGATGGAAATAAGTGTAACCCTAAGTACCCTTGCGTAATCTGTGATGACATACACTATACTAAATACTTTCCTTGATGGGTTGAAGTTAGTCCTTTACTCAAAGCTACTCAAGGGACTCCAGTTGTCCTCAAAGAACTGTTTCCATCTCAAAAAATGCAAATGGTAGACCAACCCCCATATGCTTCCTTGTCTAGTTCCCAAGTTTTTATGATGAGTGGGACAACTCCCATTTCCCTAGCCACCAAATCCAAAAATTATTCCACTCAGTCAGTAGAGAAAGAAATTGCTGATGCTCCTTCTCCTTCTACTCTGCCCACTTTTGGTCCCCTTCACATTGACAAACCTAGTATCGATTCCATCTTCCGACCACCTTCTAAAGGTGTGCCTCAAAAATCCTCTTATAACCCGAATGCTTGAGCTACTCAACATTATAATATTTTTGAGGATCTAGCACAAGCACCTTCAACTATACCTGCATTGGAGGTTCTTCAAAGCTTCCCTTTGCAACAGAAATCGCTACTATCCACAATTGGAGGAATTGATTTGGCTGATTCGAATCTTATCACTTTTGTACTGGAAAACCATGTTCCGCACCTTCCTCATCAGCTTGATTTCCTCATTCAGGTCATCATTAATGGGAAAAAAATCCATTGGACCGTCGTAGATGAAGGTGCATCCACCTGCATCATGTCTTTGTCTTGTTGGAAATCCATCGGCTCTTCGACTCTTAGTTAATATCCAAACACCTTGGAGGCCTTTGATGGAAGAGGTTCCCATCCTTTTGGTTTTCTCCCTAACTTTCATATTACCTTGGAAGGAAAAAAAGTCAATCTCAAAGTAGAGACTATTGACGCTAATCTCAATTACAATATTCTACTCGATCGCAGATGTACCGACACCATGTTTTGTGTGGTGTCCACTTTGTTTTTTGTCCTTCATTTACTGCATCAAGGGAAGATCGTTAGTGTCAACCAATTGTCCTTTTTTGCTTCTACTTCCTCAGAAGTCAATGTGCCATATGTGGGGCATACCAAAATTCCATGTGAGAGTGTGGGAGCAGGTATTTTTAAATATTATACCTTAATGGGTATTTTTTCTCTCCCACCTCCAAATATTGTCTCGATCAACATGATCTCTACATCGTCTGATCCTTGGATCATTCCTTCTCCTAATAAAGTTTATTCCTTCAGCGATGTTATGTTGTTAAGCCTTATTGAATTCGATTTTTCATAAGTTTTCTTAGCTTCAGCCCTTCCTTCTAGCCATACTACCCCTAATATGCACTTAGACGCATATTCTCAATCTCCTTGGCTTGGTTCTTGGGATTCTTATGATCCCTCGAATGATACATTTCCCACTAAAGAAAGAATCACTTAAACCATGTCTCTTGAGGAAACACCCTGGGATGATACCCATCATCGTTCTTCGTTTCTTCCAAGTTTTGGAGCAATTTCTTCGTTTCTTGAAAACTTTGCTTACCATGCTCCGACCTGTCCACTTTAGATGCCTGTCTTGATGCATGAAGTATTTTTCTGAAGGAAACAAGGGGAACATCTCTGCTACGATGCCTATCAACATTTCTATCAAGTTAGGAATTGTCTAGAACATCCACATCGTGGTAAATTTCTCTCTGGATGAGATCAAGGTTTACACCAACATTTTTCAAGAGTTATGTGATGTATTTGCATGGTCATATGAAGAAATTCCTGACATCAATCCTATTATAGTGGTGCACGAGATAACCACTTATCCTTGTGTGAAGCTTGTTCATCAATGACTCTGCCCTGTGCATCCTAGGAAGGAGACCGCTATAAAGGGAGAAGTTGAAAAGCTTCTTAAGGCTAGATTCATATATCCCATCCCTTTGGTAGATTGGGTTTCTAATATCATCCCTGTAACTAAAAAGAAGGGTAATATCTACATCTGTGTTGATTATCGTCACATCAATCGTGTCTATCCTAAAGATAACTATCCCACTCCTTTGATTGACCAAATCATTAATGAATGTGCTCAGAGTGAGATATTTTCTTTCATGGATGGTTTTTCTGGGTACAACCGGATTAATATCCTGCGATTCGATCAACATAAGACTTCTTTTATCTATCCTTAGGGAACTTTTTCCTACAAGAAGCTCCCTTTCGACTTAAAAAATTCTGACGCCACTTTTCAACGAGCGATGTCATATGCCTTTCATTATATAAAACACATCATTCAGCCTTATCTGGATGACTTACCTAGCCATTCAGCTAAGCGTCGTGACCATCTTGCTCACCTTCGAGAAATTTTTCTCTACTGTAGACACCATAGTATTAGACTTAATCCACATAAATGTGTCTTTTGTTTTGAATCCTGTAGACTTCTAAGATTTGTAGTCTCAAAGGAAGGAATCCATCTTTATCCTCTGAAATTCAAGGCTATTTTCAACTTACCCCCTCCCTTGTCTTTACGTCAGCTACAAAGATTACAAGGGAAAGCCAATTTCCTTCGTCGTTTTGTACCTAACTATGCTAAGTTGGCTAAAGGTTTTACATGTTTAATTAAGAATGGGATCCCATTTATATGGGATGAGGTCACTCAAAAGTCCCTTGATGCCTTAAAAAATGTTCTTGTCAACACTCCTTTACTCCATCTCCCTAATTATCATCATGATTATTTTATCTATTTAGCCTCTGCTATCAACACTATCGGTATGGTAATTGTCCAAGATGATGATGATGGAACTTAACACATTATTTACTACCTCAGTCACAATCTCATGGGTACTGAGACTCGATATGACCATGTTGAGAAATTATCTTTAGCTACGGTTCACGTTGCTCGGCGTTTTTTATATCACATTTTATTTCACATGACTACTGTGATCTCCGATTGCAGCCCCATGACCTACATTTTGTCTTGTCAGTTACTGGGGGGAATTATTATAAATGGATTGTCTAAAAAGTCATTGGTCTTCACCGAGTTAATATGCTCCCTCCTCTCTGCATCTGTCTCTTCTGGTTTTGACGAGCAGATTCCGGATGATACTGTCTTCATTATCAACACTCTCGATCCTTGGTACGGTGATATCATCGTGTATCTCCAAACTAAAATTTTTGATCCGAATTGACCAAAGATGATCGTCGACGCATTCGAAATCACTCTCAACCCTATCGCATCGTAGGAGATACTTTGTACCGTGTCGGTGTCGACTCGATTATTCATCGAAAGAGGTTGAGAGAGTTCTTAATGACTGCCATTACAAGGCATGTGGCGGTCATATGTCTATATACAGTACTTCTCAGAAGATACTTTGCGCTGGATACTTTTGGCCTTCCATTTTTAAGGATTGTATTCTTACCATTCACAAATGTCATGCTTTTTAGATTTACCATCAAAAATTTTACGCCCCACCCACTCCTTTACACCCAGTTATTACCGTCGGTCCTTTTAGTAAATGGGGAATTGATTTTATGACATGTAACCCTCACTTGGCGGGGGGGCATGGCTATATTATTGTTACTATCGATTACTTTACCAAATGGGTTGAGGTGATGCCTACATATACCGCTGATGGTATAACTGTGACTAAATTCTTATTCGTTTATGTTATAACCCGGTTTGGAGTTCCTCAAGCCATCGTTATCGATCCTGGCTCCCATTTCCACCATTACATGATGGCCGAGCTAACCAAACAGTTGGATCTGTGTCACGACAACTCAACTCCCTATTACCCTCAGGCCAATGGCCAAGTTGAAGCTATGAAAAAAGTTTTAGTTACCATGCTTCAATGCACTATTGGGATGCATAAGTCCAACTGACATCTCATGCTCTTTTTAGCTCTTTGGGCTAACTAAACCTCGGCCAAAAATGGTACCAAATTCAATCCTTTTCAGTTAGTATGTGGTCTGGAAGCAACTCTACCAATTGAATGCAAAATCCCTTCACTCAAGTTAGTTGTCAAATTACTCCCAAATAACACACCAGAAGAGGAATATCTTCTATATCTGGAAAGGCTTGACGAAACTCGCTGCTTCATTGCTTTAGTCCTTGAAGCTCAGAAGAAACGAGTCAAAACCCATTTCAATCAAATCATTTCCCCACGTTCCTTATCTGAAGGAGACTTGGTTCTTTTATACGACCAAGCTCATGATAAACTGCGAGTAGGGAAATTCGAACCTAGGTGGTATGGGCCATACATTGTCAAACATGTTTTTCAAAAAAGGGCCTATGAGTTAATTGACTATGAAGGAAACCCTTTGGATAAGCCCCAAAATGGGCTTTACCTTCAAAATTATTATGCATAATATCTTTAGTATAATTACTTTTGTATATTAGTGTGTTTTCATTTTTGCACAGATGGTTTGGTGTGATTTTGCAAACAATTTTCCTGCTTATCTTGTTTTTACTTGGTTGTAGATGTCTTTAACTCCTTATGTCGGTTTTGCTAATGCTTCTTGTTGTAGAAGCTAGAACCTATCCTCCGTAGCATGGGAAATCTATTACCTTAATGGTGAGTTAGTGGATCTACAAGGTATCTTCTTAGGTCATACAACTAACAATATTTCCGAGTATAGTGCAGTTATTGACCATCTGTATTAAGCCATTACTTTTGGCATTAGGAAATTAGTTGTAAGCCTTGACTCACAACTTTTCATGCTTCAACTCAATGGAAATATTCCGTGAGAAATCCTCAAATTTTGAGAATGTATTTGCGTGTTTGTCTCTCAGAAATAAATTTGTATTACATCACATATCAACATATTCCAAGATGAATGAATACATTAATAGATGCATTGGCTAATTATGTTTTAGATAGACATTTGAAAAACTTGTAAAACAATGAATCATCACGATACATAAAACAAGAAAATATAACCTACACACACACACACACACACACACACACACACACACACACACATATGTTGAGAATGTTTGAAAAATAATTTGGTACATCATGGTCCAAAAAATACATATGTGTTCTAGTACACGAATGACTCGTAAGTCCCAAAAACAAAAGCTACAGAACTAAAACTAAAATATAATAGTCATCATGATGCTCATGATAAAAAGTGACTGCCCTAATGACTCGGGTCAACAATCGATGATACAGTCTGAGACCCCCACAGTGTGCCTCTAGTAACGACGAGGGATGTCATTGAAGAGGGTATATTCTGTAATCCCTCTAGTCAGTTGATCCATATTCCGAGCTATTTCCTCCTCATTGTCTACTCCTTCCTCATAAGGAGCAACCTCAAAAAACCTCACCATTCTTCTTGCTATTGGAGACATCCCATCAGGTCTTTGTGGTCCAACATCTGCAGTATATAAGTCTAAAACAGTAGAACACCTATACAAAAAAAAATAATAATATACAAAAAACTTAAAAAAAACAAGTTTTACCTCCATCCCAAAAGTTTCCTTCTGGAAGAGGAAGATCTGGTCACCTCTGAAATTGGTCCCAAAATATGGCCAGTCCTCCACCATAATGATTTGACGCCTAAACCATAAAAAAAATGCTAGTTTGTATGACATATGTTGACCACCTCTCGCGTGAGGCATCAAATCACTCCATTGAATCATTTGAAGATCCTGTGGTGCTGGTATGGCCACTTCTTCCCACCACTAAAACAATGGTACTTGTTATAAGAAGAAAGATACTAGAATTGAACCATATCTAAACTACTTAAGATGGTATTTTTTTCACTTGGTGAGTTGCGTCTTCATGTTGGCTAATACTTCTTTTGACCAGTTTAAAATGGTAGGTGCCATATAGTCTACGGCATGCTGAAAGTGAGACATAGTAGCCTCATTTAGAGCTTATGCCCCAAAAACACGCGTAATGGTCTGCAAAATTATCTTCAAAGGAAATTCATTTACTGTCCTGATATCAATTTTTCCACTTGATGAATTACGTGCTTCTGGGAAATGGCTGGCTATTAACACGTCCATGATTTCTCCCATGACCCAGGTACTTGCTAACCAGATCCACTCCTGTCTCTGCGATAATCCAATGATAAAATAAATGTTAGAGACCTCGATCTCCAACTATTGGTCACCAATAATGAACCTTTCACGACTAGTATCCCATATAATTATCAAATACTATAGAAATTGAGGCTGTGATCTCAAACTTGGTGCCTGGAAAAAATTCAGGAGCCCACAGGTCCTTAAGGTATCCAGGCAGGCAGGTTCTTGCATGGCGTCTTGGTCAAGTGATTTCACGAATTTTCGACTTCAGTTCCTTATTCACATTTCGTGATTTGTACTACTAGTACCTTGAGGACCATTTTCATTATTGGTGGTTCATTTCACGCCTGTTAACAATTTACATCACTAACTGGTAATCAGGTGATTTTCTTGCATGTTCGACTTCAATTCATGCATTTGCATGCTCGAATCTGTACTTGATTGGGTCATGATGGAGCATAAGACCCTGGTTTTTTTTTTATAAAGTCTAGGCTGTGAGGCAATATGAGTTATTAATAATTGTATACATGGCTCTTTTGGATGGATGGCTGCGACCATACCGTGAGTCCACATTTGTGATCCTTCTTATTTTGGATGGTTGTGCCCATACCATGGATCCATTTACATGATATATTTACATATGGCTGTGTCCATACCTTGTGTTCATGTATTTATATCAAATATTTCATTTATGTATGTATCTATATGCTTGATTCGCAGGGTTTTCGGTGAGGGTGTCATGTTCCTTGCACATTCTTGTAAAGCATATAAACCCTTACTCTCATTATTCCTTCATGCTTTAGGGGGCATCTGTTACACAAAATTTTGTCATTTTCATTTTAATATTTGTTCCTAGATCTTGGAGAACTCATAAAGTGGTCCTTATGTACTTTTTCCATCATGGAGCACATGCCCTTGGATCCCACAAAGTTTGAAGATCAATTCCCCTTTGACTCCTTTATGGAGAATCTCCCTTAAAATCTGCTTTATTGGAGCGGTGTGACCACCCAGTGTTTCATCGGCACTTATGATAAATCCTTATCCTTTGACCTATGCTAATCGGTGCTAGTATGTACCCCATACTCATGCTGATCCAATTTTGGAAGTGTTTCAGAAATGGAAGAGAAGCTTCATGGCCTAGAACCTTCTAGAGTGGAGGACCGAATGTTTTTTTATCATGATATAGTTGAGATTTCTCCTTTGGGTTTCTTGTTCCTATAAAAGAGGAACCACTCAAGGAGATAAGGCCTCCTTCCATCTTATGAGGATCCATGTCCCCTCCTCCTATGGCTATAAAATTATTCCTTTCCACATGCCTCTGCTAGAACAGAAGGAGAAATAATAGAGGAAGAATATGAAGATTGATTTAGCTATAGAAGGAGAGAGTTGAGATCCTTAACCTCCTTGTGTTAATCTTGGAAAAGAGTGTTTTGAAGACGTGCTTTGGTTCCGACCCATCAAAGGAGAGTTTCGACATCAAGGCAAAGTTTGTAACTCCCCTTTATAACCATTAATAAAATAAAACTGGTTTTTACTTTCCACTTTCGTTTGTTATTATGATGAAAAGTCTAATATTCCTTGATCTATTAGATATATTTAATTCAATATAAGTTTTATTTGTTCTATCTCATTCCGTATTGTCTTCTGTCTCTTGCACAGGTATTGATCGTAAAGAGGAGCAAGGAACATGATCTGGAGAGAAAGGTAAGTGGATGCACTCCAAAGGAACAAGCAATCGACACAAGTTTAAGGTAGGTACTCCTATCATTTTTTTCTAATTGAATGTAATCTAGGAAAGTAGACACTTGATTTTCTTGTTTGTTTCTAGACCCACTCTAGGGCTAGAGGGATCGTCTCTGTCCGCACAGAGGATTTACCTTGACAACAATTAGTCCCTTGGGTTAAATATTATTCCCTTGGGTTTATAATATCATTTTCATGGGTTTATTATTCCCTTGGGTTTATAATATCAACATGGTCAAGCATGGTCAATCATAGGCAACCATGCTCAACCATGGTTGAATGTCGCATTGTGATAATGATTTTCTCAATATGAAAATCAACCATGGTCAACCATGGTGCAACATTGCATGGTGACAAATATTGTCTCGATATGAAAATCAATCATGGTAAAACATGGTCAACCATGGTCCAACATTGCATTGTGATAGGGATTATCTCAATATGGAAATACACCATGTTCAACCATGGTAATTTTAAGGTTTATAATATTTATCTTAGGATTTATACACCTCTGGTTTATAATATTATTCCCTTGGGTTTATAATCCCTTAGGTTTTTAGTATTAATGCCTTGGGTTTATTATTCCCTTGGGTTTATAATATTGATATGTTAGGTTTATTAATCTAAGGGTTCATATTCCTAGGGTATAAAATTATTCCTAGGGTATAGATTATTAATCTTGTGGTTTAATATAAATCCCTTGGATTTATAATCATGGTCAGCCATGGTCCAATGTCGCATTCTGACAAAGATTATCTACATATGAAAATCAATCATGGTCAGCCATGCTGAACCATAGTTGACAATGATTGATTATTTTTTTTACTTAATAATAATAATAATTAATCAATTAATTATTATTAAATAAAAATGAATGAATTAATTATTATTATTATTTATTTAATTAACGTTATTATTGTTGTTTTTGAGATTGTAGAAATTTATTAATACTGATGTATTGTCGGATTCTCCTGATCTAACAATAGTTATCTTCTAGCTAAATACAGAATCCTTCCACTGTTAAACTTGCGGAAATTTAAAACTCAATTGCAAACACATGTGAATAAATTCAATCGCACATAACACAGTTGTTTAACGGGAAAGCTTAAAGCTAAAAACCCCAACTATCATATATTATGTATATCAATGAAATAATGTAATAATATCATACAAAGCTTAGTACATCAAGCTATCAGTACAATGTAGATTCATTACACACTGTCATGCATAAATTTTCATCTCTATGCACCAATTTCTTGCCTCTTGACAGCCTGCCTCCATTTCACAATCCCTACTGAAGAAGACCCCTGAATGAATTATAATTGGCCTTGTCTTGACTGCACAATCCTCATTGGCAACTCCAATGTGTGTCAAATACATTGAATGCATCACTATAGTCACAATAGATAGTCCATCTCACCCTTTCACCTATCTCTCCACTGGGTCTCCATTGGGTCTCCACTGGAACTGACATGCAATGTAGCTGATTGTTGCTTCTGTTCAATTGTTAGTGAGTTATTAGTTGTGAATTAATTAACTAATTAATTCACTTAACTATCACTAGTGTATCTTTCAGTTAAAATAGATACAACTAGCTCAACTGAGTTTAACTCACTTAACTGAGTTAAACTAAATAACAACTCCATAAACTACTCTTCCAACTCTGTCATAAATTTTCCACTTCAGTTCTAACCGAGTCCTTCATGCATGAGCCACCAATAACCCTAGGAATTGTGTAACTCCTTCAACCCATTGATTTTCCAAATCTGTTCACTGAAATAAAGTGCTCCAAGAGAATAAGTTGATGTTTATTGTCGGATTATTATTAAGAGATAATAATAATCGACATGCATCTATTTTTAGATCGACAATATATAAATATACTTCGCCCAATATTCTAAAAATATAATTTCATCTATTTTCCACATTTGACCAACCATTTACAAATAGCATCCTGCAACTTATAGAATATGCTCACCATGTCTACAAATAGAAATACACCTAAAAATATCATGCGGACCCCACTTAGTGAAGGTGCTTACTTTTCACAAAGCTCATCATCTTGTTGAATCTCAACACTCCCTCTCAACAAGATAGGGATTATCCTTCACCCTGATCCTACATCTATGGTATTCAAATTTTCTGTTGTCTAGCGCCTTCGTTAGAATGTCTGCATCCTGATCTTCCGTAGGAATGTACTGAAGCAACATGATCTTCTGCTGCACACAATCTCTGATATGATGATACCAGATATTAGTATGTTTAGATCTATCATGAAACACAAGATTAATCAAGATTTTAATGCAACTCTAATTATCACAATGTATCACTGTAGGATCTAAATGTGAACCGAACTCTGATTCATCCTGAAGCCATGCAACTTCACCTCATCCGTTTGTCTGTACCATAAGCAATACTCAAATGTGCCCCTGAGATACCTCAGGACATGCTTTCATTCCTTCCAAAAGAGCTTGGTAGGCTTAATAATCGCTTGTGAAATCTGGTTCACCGCATAGCATATGTCCAGTCTTGTATTAAATAAATACATGAGTGAACCCACCAACTGTCGATAAACAATGGCATCCACTACCTCTTTCGATGTAGCATCCTCTTTCCTCCAATTTCTTGGAAGAGGAGTATCCATGGGCTTGCAATCCTCCATGTGAAACTTACCAAGTATCTCCTGAGCATACTTGCCTTGAGACACAAACAGTTCACCTTCTCGCTTCCATATTTCCAATCCAAGGAAATAATGAAGGAGGCCCAAATCCTTCATCTCAAACTCCTTTTCAAGATCTTCCTTGCATAAGTGTATCAACTTCTCGTAACCCATTAGTATTAAATCATCAACATAAAGAACAATGATTAAAAGCTAACCCTCTACCACAATTTGGTACAGGTTTGCATCCGCCTCACTCTTGGTGAAGCCAAGTCTAGCGAAATGGCTATCGATCTGTGTGTACCAAGCACATGGTGCTTGCTTCAACCCATACAATGCTCTTTTGAGTCTGCACACATGTGACTCGCTGCAGAAGATCTCAAATCCTTCAAGCTACTCAATGTACACCTCTTCCTCAATGATCCCATTAAGGAACACAACCTTCAAATCCATCTGATGAATGTGCCAACCCATCTACACTGAGAGAGAAAGGATGGTCCTTATAGAAGAATATCGTGCGACAGGTGCAAAGGTTTCTTCATAATCAATCCCCTCGATTTGTGAGAAGCCTCGGGCAACAAATATTGCCTTATACTTCTCGACGCTCCCATCAACAACTTTCTTTACCTTGTAGATCCATTTTGAATCTACCGCTAATTTACCCACTAGCCTTGGAACAATCTCCCAAGCACTATTTCTGAAAATGGAGTCATACTCCTCCACCATGTCATCTACCCATGTGGGCTCCTACGCTGCTTCTTCAAAAGAATATGGCTCTGTCATGACACACTTGCTTATAAGAGCCATGTATCCAGTATCGGTCAGGTGATTGTCTCTGTCTGCGCTGTGATGTAGGGACTTCTACATTCTCTACCACATCAAGCTTCAGTATCTCAGCTTGTATGGTACGCCTTCTGCCCATTCTGATGTTTGGTTTTGCATGAGTGGAATCTTCCACTCCATGAATCTCCTCTTATGGATGATCCACATCTAGAGGCTCATATTTGGGAACAAGTAGCTCCTCCTCTGCATGCAAGTGTAGCTCCCTCTCATTGAATTTTATATCCCGTCACACCATAGCCATTCGACTATTTAGAAAATACACACGATAATTATGGGGTGTTTCTATGTACCCCACAAATATCCCAACTTTTGCAGTCGGCTCTAGCTTATTCCTGGCATCCTTTGTCACATGAATGTAAATAGATGAGCGAAAAATATTTAAATGAAAAATATCAGGCTTCTTACCAGTAAAAGCTTCTTCAGGTGTACTCATGCCAATTACTCTATGAGGACAACGGTTTTGCACATAAACCACAGTGCTACATGCTTCCGCCCACAAGTGAAATGGTAGGCCCTAGTCATGCATCATAACTCATGCAGCAACCACGATCGTTATGTTCTTCCTCTCTGCGACCCCATTTTTCTGTGGGATATGAGGCGCTATGAGTTCTCTTCGAATTCCTTCTTTGATATAGAAGTCTTTAAATTCTTTCAAGATATATTCACCACCATTATCACTTCGTAGAGCCTTCACTTGATTCCCCCACTCATTCTCCACCAATGCTTTAAACTCACAGAACTTTGAGAATGTTTCACTATTATTCTACATGAAGAAGATCCAACATCTATGATAATAGTCATCAAAAAATATAACCTAATGCCTGTGTTTTGCTGTTGAAGAAATGGAGAAAGGTCCACACACATCTGTGTGAATTCTCTCCAGGATCACCGAAGCATGGTTCTCCTTATCATGAAAGGTGGTCTTCAAAAAATTACCCATAGTACATCCCTTGCATTGATCTGACTGCGCAAGAGTACCCTTGGGAAGTCTAGTAGAAATATGTTGCAAAATCTTCAAGGCACCATGGTGAACATGGCCCAATCTCCTGTGCCATAATTCGCCCTCATCCCGGCTCAGCATTTATTCTACTTTTCCCATCATTGCAATGCAACCATATACCTCTAGCTTGTAGAGATTCTTAACTCGAATCCCTATCCTCTTGGTTTGAACCATTTTTTTATGTCATGGGAAAGATTTTCCCTTGGTGAAAACAATGTCATTACCTCTGTCTTCCAACATTGCGACCGAGACCAAGTTATTCTTCAGACCTGGAACATGCATAACATATTTCAACATAAATGGTTTACCTGACTCCCTCTCAAAGGTAATGGTTCCAATTCCGGTCGAAATGTATCTGCCATCATCGCCCATCTCTATATGCATTTGGAGATCCTTCTCCTCCAAGTCACTAAAAAACTCCTTGTCTCCTGTCATATGGAAAGACGCACCACTATCAAGATACCACACCGATCCCATTGAGCTTGAAACCAATAATGCGATCAAAGAGAAATCAAGTTCAAATTGCGAGGCTAAGGCCTCTCTAGATGCAACTCCAGCATCCTTTTTGTTCTTCTTTTTCTGTGGGCAGTAAGTGGCGAGATGCCCATGTTCGTGATAGTGAAAACACTTCACTTTGGACAAATCCAGCTTCTTGCCTTTAGCCTTAAATTTTGGATGGGATTTATTCCCCTTTCCTTTCCTTTATTTGGCATCCAAAGTGCAATTCTCTTCATCATATTTCTTCGATGAAGAGCCATCCCTGTTACTTTGCCTTATCTCCTCCTCCACAAGATTTGACCAAAGTCGCTCCCAACCCAGCAGTTTCTCCCGTCCATTGACATACTCTTCATAGCTATGCAAAATATTTTGAAGCCTAAGGAGAGCCAAGCTCACCAATTCATCATCATCAACTGTAATCCCCACACTTCCCAGTTAATAACTATAGTGGAAAAAAATTGTGAGATATTTTGGAATATTGTCGCCCTTCTCCATTTTTATTTTTCTGAGCTTATCTTTCAGCGCCAACTTCCTCTGGTCGCTGCTGCTTTGGAAAATATCTTTCAAAGCCTTCCAAATTGAAAATGGAGTGGCCTTCCCGTGAAGGCTTGACACAGTATGGTCCTTCACAGCTTCCAACAGAATTATTCTTGTGTTTGCTACCTTCTTTTGCCATGCGTCAAGTCCTGCAACATCGCTAGAAGCCGGCTTAGAAACATTACTATCGATGAACTCCTTCAGTCCATTATCTTCAAGCATGACCTCCATCCTAACCTTCCAGGCTATGTAATTCAAGCTACCATAAAGGTCATACTCCAATCACAACCCAGTGAAATACATTTCAATGAATACTCAACTGTCGCACAAATAAATTTCTGCAGCAAATTCGAATTGTCCACCAGCACAAAACTCAACAATTATTCACAATTTCAATCTCCAGTAATCAATACTGCTCTGACACCATGTAGAGATTTTTTAATAATAATTTATTACTGGATTCTCCTAATCTAAAAATATTTATCTTCTTGCTAAATATAGAATCCTTACAGTGTTAAACTCGTGGAAGTTTAAAACTCAATTGCAAACACATGTGAATAAATTCAATCACACATAACACAGTTGTTTAACGGGAAAGCTTAAAGCTAAAAACCCCAACTATCATATATTATGTATATAAATGGAATCATGTAATAATCTCATACAAAGCTTAGTACATCAAGGTCTTAGTATAATGTAGATTCATTACACACTTTCATGCAGAAATTTGCATCTCTATGCACCAATTTCTTGCCTCGTGATACCTTGCCTCCACTGCATAATCCCTGCTGAAGAAGACCCATGAATGAATTTTAATTTGCCTTGCCTTACTGCGCAATCCTCATTTTCAACTCCAATGTGTCTCAGATGCATTGAATGCATCACTATAGTCACAACAAATAGTCCATCTCATCCTTTCACCTATCTCTCCACTGGGTCTCCACTGGAACTGACATGCACTGTAGTTAACTGTTGTTTCTGTTAATTTTTTAGTGATTTATTAGTTGTGAATTAATTAAATAATTAATTCACTTAACTCTCACTAGTGTATCTTTTAGTTAGACTAGATACAACTAGCTCAACTGAGTTTAACTCACTTAATTGAGTTAAACTAAATAACAACTCCATAAACTACTCTTCCAACTTTGTCATAACTTTTCCACTTCAGTTCTAACTGAGTCCTTCATGCATGAGTTACCAATAACCCTAGGAATTTTGTAATTCCTTTAGCCCATTGATTTTCCAAATCTGTTCACTGAAATAAAGTGCTCCAAGAGAATAAGTTGATGTAAATTGTCATATCATTATTAAGAGCTAATAATAATCGACATGCATCTATTTTTAGATTGATGATCTATAAATATAATTTTCCCAATATTCTAAAAATATAATTTCATCTATTTTCCACATTTGGCCAACCATCTACAAATAACATCCTGCAACTAATAGAATATGCTCACCATTTCTAAAAATAGACATACACCTAAAAATAGCCTGCGGGCCCCACTTAGTGAAGGTGTTTACCTTTCACTAAGCTCATCATCTTGTTGAATCTCAATAGAGATATTCTAGAATCCTGTGTATACTTATCAAGATTTTTCTCCTGAAGATGGGTGTAATATTCCTTCTTGGGAATTTCTGCACTATGGAGAGTAAAAACGTTGTTTTCAGAAAATGATGTTACAAAACTGAAAAATAGGACTTGGATCCTTTAGATTATACTTAATAACCCTTACATATAGAATTGGATTAGAAACAAATCACTCAAGCTATGTTAGACATATATTCCCATGCTAATACACCTTAAAAACACCCAAACCCCATGAATTCACCAAACAGAAATTCTGAAGCATGAAACAACATTATTCTAAGAGGGTTTCTACAGAAAAATATGAGTCATAATAGATTTGGTGATTTAATTAATCAAAGAGCCAAGAAAAATGGAGGTTTAGCCTCTTTTACAGAAAATGGAGACAACCCGACAAGGGTTTCATAAGAGCACATGTACAAAATGACACCTATGCATAAAATGACGCAGTTTACTGCAGCTCTGTATATGATATGGATGAATAATACATGAGAGCACATAAAATTGGCCGAAGATCCTCCCTACTAGCCTTCCAGGAGAGAAAAAGCCTCCTTCTCCAAGAAACTAGCACCAAATCAAGGGATTTAACCCTACCACAGCATCACCTTCAGAAATGACGCAGTTTCTGCAAGAGACTGCACTGTAGGAGTTGGTGACTGTTTGACCCCAAGTTAGATAGTGGAAATTTAGCTCAGAATTCTCCTCTTAGATCCCTTCAACAAGCTGGACCAAGAAAGAGAGCGGAACTCCCACCTGAGAATTCCTTGCACTAAACAATACAACAAACCCAACTAAACAATTGAACCATGAAAGAAGCCATAAGACTCAAACATAGAAAAGATTCTGAATAACTCTCATGGCCACTCTCCCTTCCTTTTTATTCTTGGTGAGCCTTCTTACCCTGGACCCCACACATTCATGAGGTTACTTCATTGCAAAGAATCCTCCATCAAAATTGCGTTGTTCCCACTCGGTTTCCTCCTGTTTTAACAACGTTGTTGACTTGGTCAACAAGGTTCTAGTCCTCATGCATTACCCCCTTTTCACACCAAGGGTGGCTTTATTTTTCCTTCTTAAACAAACCCCTTTTCACATTGGGATTTTTTTTTCTACTAAAGATATTTAAGGGTCTCTCTACCCCACTTATTCTTCTAGCCTGCAAAATAGAGCACCATATAATATTCCAACTAGAAAAAACTAATTGGGAATATTACAGTCCTCCCCTCAAAAAAGTTTCTTGTCCTCAAGCAACAACAAAGAAGGATGTTGTAATATCTTCTCTCCTTCCCAAGTGGCATCCTCATCAGGAAGATTCCTCCATCGAATGATATATTATTTGATTACCTTTCTCCTTAGCTGCCTCTCACATGTATCCAGAATTGCCTCAGGTTGCAAAAATAGATGGCCCTCATCATCAATAGGTGGGAGGTCCATGTTGGCAACTATATTCTGTCCAATGGCCTTCTTGAGGCATGAGACATGAAAGATATTGTGGATATTTATCCCCTTGGGAAGCTCCAACTCATATGCCACTTCCCTGACATGACGAATCACCTTAAATGGCCCATAGAAATGTGGTTTGAGCTTTTCAGCCCCTTTCTCCTTGAGTGTATATTGTCTATAAGGCTGGAGGCGAAGATAGACTAGATCATCTACCTCAAAATGTCTCTTTATCCGACCACGGTTTGCATATATCGTTTGTTGTAACAATACTCCCCCAAATGGAGCCAACACAGCCATGCCTTCTGTTTCCCTGAAACATAGTTTCTCAAGTAACCTTCCAGCCACTTGTTCACTATTTCAATCTGTCCTTCAGTCTATGGATGGTAGCTGGTACTTGGTGTCAATTTAGTCCCCACTAACTGGAATATTTCTTGCCAAAATCCACCCATGAAGCGGCTATGCCGATCACTTACTATGGTCTTTGGGAGACCATGGAGTCTAAACACATCTCTAAAGAAGAGCTCAACTACTTGTGAAGCAGTATAATGTGCAGAAATGGAAAAGAAGTGTGAATAATTTGTTATTCTATCAACAACTACAAAGATACAATTCTTACCCTGAACAGTAGGTAAAGCAATGATGAAGTCCATGGAAATGCTTTCCCATTTTCCATCCGAAATGGGTAGTGACTGCAATAATCCGACAGGATGAGTGTGTTCTCCCTTATTTTGCTGAAAAAATATGAAATCCTTGATATGTTGGAGCACATCCTCCTTGAGACCCTTCCATGAGAATCTATCCCTTATGGCTCGATAAGTCTTTGTGAATCCTTGATGCCCTAAAAGTGGGGAATCATGTGATGCTTGCAAGATCTTCTCTTTGAGCTTAGAATTTTTAGCAAAAAAGACCTAATCCTAGTAATAGATGATTTCATCCATTACTCTATATGTCTCATCAACTATCACCCCATCAAGTATCTCACATGCAAAATTATCCTTGGAGTACTCAACAAACAATTGAGCCTTCCAATCTACATCCATGCCCCTCAAGGACAACGTTGTTTTTCTCCTGGATAGAGCATCAGCCACTATATTGCTCTTCCCCTTGACATACTCTATGTCAAAGTCATAAGCTTGGATCTTGCTTACCGATTTTTTTTGTCTTTCATGGAGATGCTTTTGTTCAAGAAAGAATATGAGACTGTTATGATCAGTTTTCACCTTGAATTTATTCCCCACCAAGTATTGCAGGAATTTGGCTAAGGCATGCATAATAGCCAACATTTCTTTATCATAGATGGGTTATAGCCTTTCATGTGGTAGCAGATTCCTGCTCTCAAAGGCTATAGGATGGCCCCCTTGCATCAAGACTTCTCCAATCCCTTCACCTGATGCATCACATTCTAACACAAAAGGTTGAGAGAAATCAGGTAAAACTAATACTAGACAACTACTCATTACCTCTTTGAGATTATCAAAATCCCTCTGCGTTGCAGTTGTCCAACTGAAAGATCCCTTCTTGGTCAAGTCTGTAAGTGGTGCTGCAAGTTGAGAGAACCCTTTGACAAACTTCCGGTAATATGTGCATATGCCTACAAATCCCTAGATTTTTGTGACATTCCTTGGCTCGGGCCAATCCTTGATTTCCCGAATCTTTTCTTCATGCACTCTTACTCCATCCACTCCAATGATGTGACTTAAGTAGAGCATCTCCGTGAGACCAAACTCACATTTCGAGAGTTTAGCATAGAATTTTTGCTCCTTGAGAATATGCAACATTGTCTCAGTATGTTGCAAATGTTCCTCCCATGTGCGGATGTAAATAACAATATCATCAAAGAAGACCAATACAAAATTTCTTAGATGACCATGAAACATGTGGTTCATGCAAGATTGGAATGTTGCTAGGGCATTGGTCAAACCAAATGGAATTACTAAGAACTCAAAATGCCCATAGTGACACCTGAATTCTATTTTGGGAATGTCTTGATCCCTCACCCTGATTTGGTGATATTCGGATCTCAAGTCAATCTTGGAGAAATACTTGGATCCTCTTAGCTCATCCATCAGCTCATCGATCTTGGGAATTGGGTATCTATTATTCATGGTATTTTTATTTAGTTCTCTATAGTCAAAGCACATCCTCAATTTTCCATCCTTCTTCTTAGCCAAGACCACTAAAGATGCAAAAGGGCTAGTTTTAGGCCAGATATGACCTAGGGCTAGTAGTTCTTGAATGGCCCTTTCAATTTCATCCCTATAAGCTTTGGGATGCCTATAAGGGGTGGTAACAGCTTGAATCCCTTGCTCTAGCTCAATAGTATGCTCAAATCCCCCATCAGGAGGTCTCCCCGATAGAATATCCCCAAATACTACAGAATACCGGTCTAAGAGAGACTACACATCAGGATGCACAGGTGAATCCTTGAATCCAGCTTCAGATAAACGTAGTTCTACTGCCCATTCTATGTCTCCTCTGCGTAAGTCTACCTCCATCTTGTGGATTGAAACAATATGAGGGGGGTAAGTGTGCATACCTTTGATTTTTTGATGCTTACCATCTTCCTTCCCTATCCATTCCATCTCTAGAGTCTCTCAATCAATGGTGACTCTCCCAAGAGTGATCAGCCATTGGACACCCTATATAACATTGGTGTCGGGAATATCAACCACAAAGAAGTGGTCTATCATAGTGTAGGTTCCCATAGTGATAGAAAATTGTGAAACATACTTGACACACTACAAAGTTCTGGCTCCTCGAACCAAGATTGAAAACCCTTCAAAATTTTCCATATGGATGCCCCTCTTCTTTACTAGTTGTGAATCAATGAAGTTATGAGTAGATCCACTATCTACTAGCACTGATACCCTCAGCCCAATATTAGTACCTATAAATCTTAAATTTATATTTTTAGGGACTCCTCTTAATGCTGCAAGTGTAATATCCCAAAATAGGGGAAAATCTACAACAATAAGAATACCTAAAGATATTGTAAAGTTGGAGCTTCAGCAATCTGTGCACATAGCAGTGTAAATCAGCTCATAAGATGTAAAGGGACATCTAACCAGCATATGAATGATCAGAAACAAGAATATGGCCTATACACTCCTTCCAAAGTGGGGAAATGCAACAATATACGGCATAAAACGGTTGTCTTTAGAAAATAATTCTATATATGTGAGAAATGGTACTTGGATCCCTTAGAATATACCATATAAAACTCACATCCAGAATTGGAGCAAAAACAAATGCGCCTAGCTAAGTTAAACAGGTCTCCCCAAACCAATGCAACTCAAATAAGCCCAAACCCCATGACTTTGCTTAACAGAAATTACTGAAGCATACAAAAACATTATTTTAATGAGGGTTTATGCAGGAAATAATGAGAAACAACAAATCTAGAGCGTACAATCATTCAATGGCTGAGAAAAGTGGAGATCTCTTCCTTTTTATACAAAATAAGGATAACCCAGCAAGGGCTTCATGAAAATACAATTCATAAAGAGAAAATATGCAGATCTAGATCTAGAAAATGTAGTATACTATAGCTCTGTATATATGTAGTAAAAATTTACAAGAAAGAGAAGGAAGATGATGTACAAGGCTTTCCGGGAGAAGGGTGTAGGTTTTAACCCTGAACATAAATTATTTACACACGAATCTTATAACAAAAAATAAACAATAACGAGAGCATAAAACATAAAACAGATAAACACATAGATTTTCCCCTGGATCCCAAATTGGGATGACCAACTTGACATTTCATTATATTCCTTTTAGTATTACAATACATATATATACATGCCGAAGCATACATAAACCTTAATCCATTAACCCTGGATTAGAACATAACCGTAGTTCCTTTGACCGGATCTACAAAAATACCAGGGGATGAAAACCATCGTACCTGAAAACCATGTGCAAAACCATGGGCGCGGACCACCCACTGGAAATTAAGGGCCAAAAAATTTTCGTCGGGGCACTGCCCCAGACCCCAACAAGGGGTGCTACCACCCCCCCTGTGAGCCCCCCGTTGCACCCAGCGCAAAGGGGGGGCTATCGCCCCCCCTCTTACCCCCCTTCATGTGATTAGTCATGGAAATAATATAACACATACCCAACAAAGGGTTGGCCCTTCCTCTAAGGAATAAGCTCACAAGCAAGGGATCAAACCTTGTTACTGAAACACAAAGAGAAATAACGCAGTTCCTGCAAAGGACTACACAGTCAATGATAGAGAATGCTTTGGCCACATTCCAAGATGTACAAGATGCTCAGAAACCTTCTTTACAGATCTTGCAAAGAAAGGGAAGCTCCCTCCTCTGCAAGATAAGCTTAGAAAGTGGTGTTGGGGACTTTCCACTACAACACCCTCCAACACAACACTATACTCTACAGAAATAACATTGTGGCTGAAGGAGGATGCTTGGCCTCAAGCCTGAATGTGGAAAACTGAAGTACAATACTCCTCTAAGAGGCTTCTCAAGGAAGGAGGAGGATTCCTAAACAAGAGATCCTTGTGCTAAACAACACTACAGCTCTGCTAAACAGCAAGAGGATGCCAAACAGTCTAAGCAAACCAAAATGAATGATATCAAAAACTAACCCCAAATAGCTACCATCCTCTTCCTTATAAACTTTGTGAGCCTCCTCACCTTGGGTCCCACCCATTAGGGTTTCCAACTCCACATGAGCAATATCCCTCCAAAATTACGTTGTACCTTCATCAAGGCCACTCCTCCATACTGCGCTATTTGATTTGGTCAAGGTTGACCTCTTCAATCTGCTTCATCCCTTTTCACACTCAAGTGCCTTCAATCCAGCTCACAAATGTTTGTCTATGTTGTTCCTTGTTCACACTAAATTGGTTACCTTGATGATTTCCTCTTCTTCATGCATGCATGTTGACTTAGTCAAACTTGAATTTGTCCACAAACAAAATTCCCTTTTCACACATGACGGTGTGAAATCCAGCTACTATAATGATCCCCTTTCACACCAAAAGGTTTTTATGCTGATTCTAGTTAAGTATGGGTCTCCTCCCCCCATTTATTCATCTACTAAGTGCAAAAATAAAAAAATTAATATTCCTCTTAGCTGCTTGCTAAAGTAGGATATTACAGTCCTCTCGTCCCAAATGTTGCTTTTCCTCAAGCAACTGCAAGGATAGAACTGAAAATCTTCCTCCCAAGGCATGGAGTCTGAAATGTGTTTGGGAACTAACATTCCCATGTAAAACCTCCACCCCCAAGCTATCATCCATACAAGATGAGCACCCTCCAACATGGCAACTCATGAAAGATCTCCTCCACCTTAGTCTCCTGAAAATAAGGTGGGCTAAATAACTGAACATGATAGGAAATATGGCCTACCCCATGTTGTCTTCCTCTCCACTCATGGTAAGTGTAGAGTACATACTAATGTTGGGCTGCAAATAGGTTTCCCTCAAGTGGCAAGAAGAAGAATATATCTCCAAAGATCCTATCTCCCATGTGATAAATCATGCTGGCCCAATTCATCCCATCCAAAATGAACGGCACCGCATCACCATTTGGCATCCAAATCAGAAAAATGATGATGGTTTCATGATACCAATGGACTATCCAGAGGATACAACGTAGTTTTCCCAACTGTTGCTTGAGAATATCATGTGGCAAGTTGTCCTCCAACAAAGTACTAGCTATGCATGAGTGCTCATCTACTATGTGGTAGTAAACAACAATATATATCAGTTGTACATGATCAAAATAAAAAGACAATGTTCCATACATTCCTCCTAAAACATCATGATGAGTATGGATAAATTTCAGCCCATACTCTCTCAATAATATCCATAGCAACAAGGACTCTTGCTGCCTTCTTGCATTATCAAAATGCATATCATGGAGAAATAATAAAATGATGGACATGTGAGTTGTCTCATCAACATAGTACAAACCAGCTCCCTCATACATCATGGGGAATTTATCCTCCCTCCCAAAACAATGTACATACATGAAATACATCTCAAACATATATACATGTGAGCACATGAGACATATCTCAAACAAAGGTAAATACATGGACATAAGATTTGACATAGGATGTCCAAACTTTGTCCTTAATAGCCACAACAACCATGCCTCCTTCTTATGCATCCTATCATTGAGACATAAGGCATGAGATAAGGAAATATGAACCTTTGGGTAGTGGCCATACCCTCCCAAAAGCAACCAGCGCAGCCATGCTTCTTGCTGGCCTGAATCATAGATCTGCAAGGGGTTTGGAAACCTCTTGCCCCATACTACCATCCACTCATCCCAATGTGGGTGATGGATCTCATTTTGGAAAAGCTTGGTATCCTCCCATGGTAGGACACCAACTTCCTCATATTTCTGAAGAACTTTGCACTTCATGAAATGTTGAAGTGCACCTCCAATGGGATCTCCTGATGAGACCTCCTCCTCATGCATGGCCTTCCAAAACCAAAGAGGCCTTGAATCTGCTGCAAGTAGAAGTCTCTCTTTGAGCTGTGGCATGCTCATTGAGAGAGTGTCATCTAGAGAGGAGAAATAGTTTCTCATCTCAAGATGTCTACCCTTTGAAATTTCTTCCTCCATGGCTTCCTGAATGAAGCTGGCATCTGAATGTTCCCATGAGGAATGGGTGCTTATTTTTTCATTGCTGCTCTTGGACAGCATAGAGCAATCTTGTTGCTCTAAATTAGCAGTAAGTGATGATCCTGGGTCATACAACAACATATTTCCATAATCTTATGAAATATTTTCTGCAATAATAGAAAGTGGAAATGAAATCATACCTTGCTGGGCTTTGGGAACACCTTGCATGGCTGCAAGAGTTCTTTCTTTCACTGTGTTGGCTCCCTCAACTACTGATGTTGAAGGCTTCTCCTCCAAGGTTGTGACAACACTGATATAAGTCTCCTCAAGAGATGGTGAGGGCTCCTCCCTCTCTAATTGTTCTTCATCAAATCTCTTGATCACACTCTGAGTGAAATCTACAAGAGTAGATACTCTTGCATGACTTATGTGACTGAACCACCAAGTGCTTGTTTTTCCCTTCATGTGCAGCGTTGCAATCTCTACTGCTTCTATTTCTACCATTGGATGTAGTATAAATAATGCTACAAGTATTCTTTCCCAAGTCCTTGCTGAAGATGATCCATCAAAAGTAGACAATAGAAATCTATTTCCCTTCATTCTTCTTGTGCTGTAAGGTCTCCCTTCTTCCTCCGGTTGAATGAACCGTGGGAAGGCTAGAGTCTCCTTGAAGGCTCTAGGTTGAGTCTTGTACTCAAAAAGGTATTCACTTAGAATATGATGTTCCAAGTTTCTTCCATTCCCTTTGTCTTCTTATTCATGATAATAGGAAGTGCATGGTCCTTCCTCTTCTTGAAACCCTCTAGGAGTTTCTTGGCATCTCTTCTCCTTCATCAGCTTAATCTCCTGGGAGAGGTTCTTTCTAGATTTGAAAAATGATGAGAGTAAAATAATCCTCTCCATCATTCTGAACTTGCTCCTTTTGATGGCTGGAACTCACAGGCTGAGCCAAAGATCATGCTTTGATACCACTGTAATATCCCAAAATAGGGGAAAATCTACAACAATAAGAATATCTAAAGATATTCTAAAGTTGGAGCTTCATCAATCCATGAAAATAGAAGTGTAAATAAGCTCATAAGATTTAAAGGAACATCTAACCAGCATATGAATGATCAGTAGCAAGAATATGGCCTATACACTCCTTCCAAAGTGGGGAAATGCAGCAATATAGGGCATAAAACGACTATCTTTAAAAAATAACGCTCTATATGTGAGAAATGGGACTTGGATCCATTATAATATACCATATAAAACTCACATCCAGAATTAGATCAAAAACAAATTCTTCTAGCCAAGTTAAACAGGTCTCCCCAAACCAATGCAGCTCAAATAAGCCCAAACCCCATGACTTTGCTCAACAGAAATTACTGAAGCATACAAAAACGTTGTTTTAATGAGGGTTTATGCATCAAATAATGAGAAACAGTAGATATGGAGTGTACAATCATTCAATGGCTGAGAAAAGTGGAGATCTCTTCCTTTTTATACAAAATAAGGATAACCCGGCAAGGGCTTCATGAAAATACAATGTATAAAGAGCATATCGGCAGATCTAGATCTAGAAAAAAAAGTATACTACATATTTTTATATATGTAGCTGAAAATTTAAAAGAAATAGAAATAAGATGATGTACAAGGCTTTCCGGGAGAAGGGTTAGCCCTTCCTCCAAGGAATAAGCTCACAAGCAAGGGATCAAACCCTGTTACTGCAACAAAGAGAGAAATAAAGCAGTTCATGCAAAGGACTGCACATTCAATGATGGCGAATTATTTGGCCACATGCCAAAATGTACAATATGCTCAGAAACCTTCTTTACAGATCTTGCAAAGAAAGGGAAGCTTCCTCCTCTAAAAGATAAGCTCAGAAAATGGTGTTGGGGACTTTCCACTGCAACACTCTACAACACAACACTATACTCTACAGAAATAATGTTGTGGCTGAAGGAGGATGCTTGGCCTCAAACCTGAATGTGGAAAATTGAAGTACAATAATCCTCCAAGAGGCTTCTCAAGGAAGGAGGAGGATTCCTAAACAGGAGATCCTTGTGCTAAACAACACTGCAGCTCTGCTAAACAACAAGAGGATGCCAAACAGTCTAAGTAGACCAAAATGAATAATATCAAAAAATAACTGCAAATGGCTGCCATCCTCTTCCTTATAAACTTTGTGAGCCTCCTCACCTTGGGTCCCACCCATTAGTGTTTCCAACTCCACATGAGCAATCTCCCTGCAAAATTATGTTGTACCTTCATCAAGGCCACTCCTCCATATTGCACTGTTTGATTTGGTCAAGGTTGACCTCTTCAGTCTGCTTCATCCCTTTTCACACTCAAGTGCCTTAAATCTAGCTCACAAATGTTTGTCTATGCTATTCCTTGTTCACACTGAATTGGTTACCTTGATGATTTCCTCTTCTTCATGCATGGATGTTGACTTAGTCAAACTTGACTTTTTCCACAAGCAAAACTCCCTTTTCACACATGAGGGTGTGAAATCCAGCTACTATAATGATCCCCTTTCACACCAAAATGTTTTTATGTTGATTCTAGTTAAGTATGGGTCTCCTCTCCCCATTTATTCATCTACTAAGTGCAAAAATAAAAAATTAATATTTTTCTTAGCTGCTTGCTAAAGTAGGAATATTACAGCAAGAGCTCTTCCCCTTGGAGAAATTTTTTTTACTACATCTTCTGTAGGTGGTACAACATTGGTACTCTCTTCTTCATCAGAAAATATCTCAATATAATGAGCTCTCCCTGCAATACATTCATGGTTTGGCACCCATGGCTTCTAACAAGTAAGGTGGAGTTTCTCCTTCTTTAATCTCCTCTGGTTATGGTCAAGAGCTATCTTCTTTGGCCATGAGTATTTCTCCTGCTGCAGTAATGCCCTTGCCTTCGGCAAAGCATGCTGTAAATCTCTAGCCTTCTCCACAGCCTCTAGGAGTGTAGTTGGTTTAGTGGATCTTACTAACCCATGCAATGGTTCAGCCATCCCATCAATAAACATACATACCCTTATGCTCATAGTGAGGTTGGACACCATTACTAAAAGCTTCAAATATTCATCAATATAATCTTCTAGCTCTCCCTTTTATTTGAGCTTGGTTAGCTGAACAAAGTGGGCCTCTGGATCCCTTGGATCAAATCTCTCTACTAGTCTCTTGGAGAAGACTTTGTATGAAGTGATCTGAGAATGCCCAAGTGTAGTTAGCCCATGGAACCACCGTTCATGAGCATCCCCTTCTAAGTGCAACGCAACTATTTTGATAGCCTCTATTTCAGAAACCCTATTGAGCTGAAAGTGAGTATCCAACTTCTCCACCCAAGCCTTGGCTGTGAACTTAGGTGATCCATCATATATAGGCAATAATAATCTCCCCATAATACACTGTAGGTCTGATTCCTACATAGATCCTCCCATTTTATGGTGATAGCAAGTTCTCCTCCCTTCCTTGATCCAGCAGAATTCCTGAAAGCTCAATTGTTCTTTGAACCTTCGGGATTGGGAATCATACTCCAAAAAATAGTCACCAAGGGTTTCTTCCTCCCTATATTTAGATAGGAATGAGGGCATAGTGGACCGTTGTAGTGAAGGATGTGTGGCTGATTGCTCCACAAAAGGTTAGGTGATAGTGCTTGCTAATGGTAAAACTCCCTAGGGCCTTCTTTATGCCTCATCTCCTTGAGATATATTGCAAAGTTCTGCATGGTTTGAAGAAGTATATTTGAAATATATTTCTCCTCCATACTGTAGATATATTTTCCCCACAAGCTGAGCCAAGAGCAGAGCTCTGATACCACTTTAATATTCCTTCTTAGGAATTTCTACACTGTGGAGAGTAAAAACGTTGTTTTCAGAAAATGACGTTATAGAATTGAAAAATAGGACTTGGATCCTTTATATTATACTTAATAACCATTACATACAGAATGGGAGCATAAAAAAATCACTCTAGCTATGTTAGACAGATCTCCCCATGCCAATACACCTTAAAAACACCCAAACCCCATGATTTCACCAAACAAAAATTCTAAAGCATGTAAAAACGTTATTCTAAGAGGGTTTCTACAAAAAAATATGAGTCATAACAGATATGGAGATTTCATTAATCAAAGATCCAAGAAAAATGGAGGTTTAGCCTCTTCTACATAAAATGGAGAGAACCCGGCAAGGGTTTCATAAGAGCACAAGTACAAAATGACACCTCTGCATAAAATGATGCAGTTTACTGCAACTCTGTATATGATACGGCTAAATAATACATGAGAGCACATAAAAATGGCTGAAGATCTTCCATACTAGCCTTCCAGGAGAGAAAAAGCCTCCTTCTCCAAGAAACTAGCACCAAATCAAGGGATCTAACCCTACCATAGCATCACCTTCAGAAATGATGTAGTTTTTGCAAGAGACTGCAATGTAGGAGTTGGTGACTGCTTGAACCAGAGTCAGATAGTGGAAATGTAGCTCAAAATTCTCCTCTTAGATCCCTTCAGCAAGATGAACCAAGAAAGAGAGTGGAACTCGCGCCTCAGAATTCCTTGCACTAAACAGTGCAGCAAACCCAGCTAAACAGCTGAAGCATGGAAGAAGTCATAAGACTCAAACATAAAAAATATTCTGAATGACTCTCATGGCTTCTTTCCCTTCGTTTTTATTCTTGGTGAGCCTCCTTACCTTGGATCCCACACATTCATGAGGTTACTTCATTACAAAGAATCCTCCATCAAAACTGCATTGTTCCTACTGGGTTTCCTCCTCTTTTAGCAATGCTTTTGACTTGGTCAACAAGGTTCTAGTCCTCGTGAATTTCCCCATTTTGACACCAAGGGTGGCTTTATTTTTCCTTCTTACACAAACCCCTTTTCACATTGGGATTGTTTTATTTCTACTAAAGAGATTTAAGGGTCTCTCTACCCCATTTATTTTTCTAACCTGTAAAATAGAGCAACATATAATATTCCAACTAGCAACAACAAATTGGGAATATTATAATGGGTGAAGTGTTCACCCAAAATGTTGGGCCCCTTGAAAAGTATACATAGGATTCCAGAAGATCTCAGCAACATGTTATTAACTATGGAAACATACACTCTCTAGTTATTATTGCTATTTAATAATAATTAATTAAAAATTATTATCAATTAAGTATTATTATTAATAATAAATAATTTAATAATTAGTAATAATAAATTATTATAAACAATAAAATTATTATTATTATTTATATTTTTCAATACATAATATTAATTTTTTTTTTTTTTTTTAAATAATAAATTATTTATTAAATGATTTAAATTTCTCTTTTTATGTTTATTTTTTAATATAATATATAAATAAATTATTATTTAATAATTAACATTAATATTTAATTAAATTATTAATTAATTAATATTAATATTTAATTAAATTATTAATTAATTAATTTTTAATTTTTAATTATTTAATTATTTAATTAGTTAATAATTCAAGAGGCCTCGTTCTCTACTGTTTGTTCGCATCTGTCGGGGGTCGCATATGCCGTTCGTAGTAATTCAATAGCCGAATAATAATTCAATACTTTTCTCTGTTGTCCGTTCGCACCTACCGGTGTTTGCATCTGCCGTGATGGTCATTCTAGATCTTATGGTTCACATCTGCCACAGGTTCACATCTACCCTTTTCTGTGGATTCGCATTTGCTGCATGTTCTTCTGCGGGATATTGAAGCTTCCCGATTGTAGTGAAGGATCTACATCTGCCCATCTCTTTCGCAGGGGTTCGCAAGGTTCGCATCTAGATGAAACAATATTAAAATTCATTGCATGAAAAAAGTCATTGCTGGTTAAGACATATATGAACATGGAGGGTTCGCATATGTCATTACATGAAAAAATTCATTGCTGGTTAAGACATATTTTGGAATACTGTCGCCCTTCTGCATTTTTATTTTTCTAAGCTTATCTTTCAACGCTAACTTCCTCTGGTTGTTCCTGCTTTGGAAAAGATCTGTCAAAGCCTTCCACATTGCAAATGGAGTGGCTTTCCCATGAAGGCTTTACACAATATGGTACTTCAAACCTTCCAACATAATTCTTCTTGTCTTTGCTACCTTCTTTTGCCATGCATCAAGTCCTACAACATCGCTAGAAACCGGCTTAGGAACATTGCTATCGATGAAATCCTTCAATCCATTATCGTCAAGCACCGCCTCCATCTTATCCTTCCAGGCTATGTAATTCGAGCTACCCTCAAGGGAATACTCCAATCACAACCCATTTAAAGACATTTCAATGAATATTCAACTGTCACACCAAGAAATTTCTGCAGCAAATTCGAATTGTCCACCAGCACAAAACTCAACAATTATTCACAATTGCAATCTCTAGTAATCAATATTGCTCCGATACCATGTAGAAATTTATTAATACTGATGTATTACCATATTCTCCTTATCTAACAATATTTATCTTCTTGCTAAATAGAGAATCCTTCCACTGTTAAACTTGTGGAAATTTAAAACTCAATTGCAAACACATGTGAATAAATTCAATCGCACATAACACAGTTGTTTAACGGGAAAAATTAAAGCTAAAACCCCAAATATCATATATTATGTATATCAATGGAATCATGTAATAATATCATAAAAATCTTAGTACATCAAGCTCTCAGTACAATGTAGATTCATTACACACTGTCATGCAGAAATTTGCATCTCTATGCACCAATTTCTCACCTCGTGACAACCTGCCTCCACTGCGCAATCCCTGATGAAGAAAACCCATGAATGAATTCAAATTTTACTTGCCTTGATTGCGCAATCCTAATTTGCAACTCAAATGTGTGTCAAATGCATTGAATGCATCACTATAGTCACAACAGATAGTCCATCTCACCCTTTCACCTATCTCTCCATTGGGTCTCCACTGGAACTGACATGCACTGTAGTTGATTGTTGCTTCTGTTCAGTTGTTAGTGAGTAATTAGTTGTGAATTAATTAACTAATTAATTCACTTAACTCTCACTAGTGTGTCTTTTAGTTAGATTGGATACAACTAGCTCAACTGAGTTTAACTCACTTAACTGAGTTACACTAAATAACACCTCCATAAACTATTCTTCCAACTCTGTCATAACTTTTCCACTTCAGTTCTAATTGAGTCCTTCATGCATGAGCCACCAATAACCATAGGAATTGCGTAATTCATTCATCCCACTGATTTTACAAATCTGTTCACTGAAATAAAGTGCTTCAAGAGAATAAGTTGATGTTTATTTTCATATTATTATTAAGAGCTAATAAGAATCGACATGCATCTATTTTTGGATCAAATATCTATAAATATACTTTGCCCGATATTCTAAAAATAGAATTTCATCTATTTTCGACATTTGACCAACCATCTACAAATAACATCCTGCAACTTATAGAATATGCTGACCATGTCTAAAAATAGACATACACCTAAAAATAGCCTGCGGGCCCCACTTAGTGCAGGTGCTTACTTTTCACTAAGCTCATCATCTTGTTGAATCTCAACAGATATCTTCTGGAATCCTGTGTATAATTATCAAGATTTTTCTCCTGAAGATAGGTGTAATATTCCTTTTTAGGAATTTCTACACTATGGAGAGTAAAAACGTTTTTTTTAGAAAATGACGTTATAGAAATGAAAAATAGAACTTGGATCCTTTATATTATACTTAATAACCCTTACATACATAATGGTAGCAGAAACAAATCACTCTAGCTATGTTAGACAGATCTCCCCATGCCAATACACCTTAAAAACACCCAAACCTCATGATTTCACCAAACAGAAATTCTGAAGCATGTAACAACATTATTATAAGAGGGTTTCTACAGGAAAATATGAGTCATAATAGATCTGGTGATTTCATTAATCAAAGAGCCAAGAAAAATGGAGGTTTAGCCTCCTTTACAGAAAATGGAGACAACCCGGAAAGGGTTTCATAAGAGCACAAGTACAAAATGATACCTCTGCATAAAATGACACAGTTTACTGCAAATCTGTATATGATATGGCTGAATAATACATGAGAGCACATGAAAATTGCTGAATGTCCTCCCTACTAGCCTTCTAGGAGAGAAAAATCCTCCTTCTCCAAGAAACTAGCACCAAATCAAGGGATTTAACCTTACCACAGCATCACCTTCAGAAATGACACAGTTTCTGCAAGAGAATGCTCTGTAGGAGTTGGTGGCTGCTTGAACCCAAGTCAGATAGTGGAAACGTAGCTCAAAATTCTCCTCTTAGATCCCTTCAACAAGTTGAACCAAGAAAGAGAGTGGAACTCCCGCCTGAGAATTCCTTGCACTAAAAAATGCAGCAAACCCAACTAAACAACTGAAGCATGCAAGAAGTAATAAGACTCAAACATAGACAAGATTCGGAATGACTCTCATGGCTGCTCTCCCTTCATTTTATTCTTGGTGAGCCTCCTTACCCTGGACCCCACACATTCATGAGGTTACTTCATTGCAAATAATCCTCCATCAAAACTATGTTGTTCCCACTGGGTTTCCTCCTCTTTTAGCAGCATTGTTGACTTGGTCAACAAGGTTCTAGTCCTCTTGCATTGCCCTAATTTCACACCAAGGGTGGCTTTATTTTTCCTTCTTACACAAACCCCTTTTCACATCGGGATTGTTTTATTTCTACTAAATATATTTAAGGGTCTCTCTACCCCATTTATTCTTCTAGCCTACAAAATAGAGCAACATATAATATTCCAAATAGCAACTCAGCTAATTGGGAATATTACAGTCCTCCCCTCCCAATGTTGCTTATCCTCAAGCAACAACAAAGAAGGATGCTATAAGATCTTCTCTCCACCCAAGTGGCATCCTCATCAGGAATATTCCTCCATCGAATGAGATATTCTTTGATTACCTTGCTCCTTAGCTATCTCTCCCATGTATCCAGAATTGCCTCAGGTTGCAAAATTGGATGGCCCTCATCATCAATAGGTGGGAGGTCCATGCTGGGAACTATATTATGTCCAATGGCCTTCTTGAGGCATGAGACATGAAAGATATTGTGGATCTTTCTCCCCTTGGGAAGCTCCAACTCATATGCAACTTCCTCGACACGACGAATCACCTTAAATGGCCCATAGAAATGTGGTTTGAGCTTTTCAACCCCTTTCTCCTTGAGTGTAGATTGTCTATAAGGCTGGAGGTGAAGATAGACTAGATCATCTACCTCAAAGTGTTTCTTTATCCGACCACGGTTTGCATATATCGTTTGATAATTTTGGGTAGTAGTAATGTTGTCTTTAAGGGCCCGATGTATGTCTTGACTATCTTGAATGCAATCCTTTGCTCTGGGAGACTTGCTTTCTCCAAACATGAAATCAACAAATGAGAGTGCATCATACCCATAGAGAGCTCGAAATGGGGTCATACCAATGGACATATGGTAAGCAGTGTTGTAACAATACTCCCCCAAATGGAGCCAACACAACCATGCCTTCTGTTTCCTTGCAACATAGTTTCTCAAGTAGCCTTCCAGCCACTTGTTCACTATTTCAGTCTGTCCTTCGATCTGTGGATGGTAGCTGGTACTTGGCGTCAATTCATTCCCCACTAGCCGGAAGAGTTCTTGCCAAAATCCACCCATGAAGCGGCTCTAGCGATCACTCACTATGGTCTTTGGGATACCATGGAGTCTAAACACATCTCTAAAGAAGAGCTCAGCTACCTGTGAAGCAGTATAATGTGCAGAAATGGAAAATAAGTGTGAATACTTTGTTAGTCTATCAACAACTACAAAGATACAATTCTTACGTTGAACAGTAGGTAGACCAGTGATGAAGTCCATGGAGATGCTTTCCCATTTTCCATTCGGAATGGGTAGTGGTTGCAATAATACGGCGTGATGAGTGTGTTCTCCCTTATTTTGCTGAAAAAATATGCACTCCTTGATATTTTGGATCACATCCTCCTTAAGACCCTTCCATGAGAATCTCTCCCTTATGGCCTGATAAGTCTTTGAGAATCCTTGATGCCCGGAAAGTGGGGAATCATGTGATGCTTGCAAGATCTTCTCTTTGAGCTTAGAATTCTTAGCCAAAAAGACCTAGTCCCAGTAATAGATAAATTCATCCATTACTCTATACCTCTCATCAGCTATCACATCATCAAGTATCTCACATGCAAATTTATCCTTGGAGTACTCAACCAACAATTGAGCCTTCCAATCTGCGTCCATGCCCCTAAAGGAAAATGCTGCTGGTCTCCTGGATAGAGCATCAACCACTATATTTCTCTTCCCCTTGACATAATCTATGTCAAAGTCATAAGCTTGGATCTTGATTACCCATTTTTGTTGTCTTTCATGGAGTTGCTTTTGTTCAAGAAATAATTTGAGACTGTTATGATTAGTTTTCACCCTGAATTTATTCCCCACCAAGTATTGCCGGAATTTGGTTAAGGCATGCATAATAGCCAACATTTATTTATCATAGATGGGGTATAACATTTCATGTGGTAGCAGCTTCTTTCTCTCAAACACTATAGGATTCCCTCCTTGCATCAATAATACTCCAATCCCTTCACCTGATGCATCACATTCTAACACAAAAGGTTGAGAGAAATCAGGTAAAACTAATAGTGGACAACTCCTCATTAGCTCTTTGAGTTTATCAAAAGCCCTCTATGCTATAGGAGTCCAACTTATCAGTTCCCTTCTTGGTCAACTCTGTAATTGGTGTTGCAAGTTGAGAGAACCCTTTGACAAACTTATGGTAATATATGCATATGCCTACAAATCCCCAGAGTTTTGTAACCTTCCTTGGCTTGGGCCAATCCTTGATTTCCAAGATATTTTATTCATGCAATCTTACTCCATCCACTCCAATGATGTGTTATAAGTAGAGCATATTTGTGAGAGCAAACTCACATTTCGAGAGTTTAGCATAGAATTGTTGCTCCTTGAGAATATGCAACATTGTCTCAAAATGTTGCAAATGTTCCTCCCATGTGCGGCTGTAAATAAGAATATCATCGAAGAAGACCAATACAAATTTTCTTATATGACCATGAAAAATGTGGTTTATGCAAGATTGGAATGTTGCTGTGGCATTGGTCAAACCAAATGGCATTACTAAGATCTCAAAATGCCCATAGTGACACCTGAATGTTGTTTTGGGAATGTCTTTATCCCTCACCTAGATTTGGTGATATCCAGATCTCAAGTCAATCTTGGAGAAATAATTGGATCTTCTTAGCTCATCCATCAGCTCATCGATCCTGGGAATTTGGTATCTATTCTTCATGGTATTTTTGTTTAGTGCTCTATAGTAAATTCACATCCTCAATGTGCCATCCTTCTTCTTAACCAAGACCACTAAAGATGCAAAAGGGCTAGTTCTAGGTCGAATATGACCTAGGGCTAGTAGTTCTTGAATGGCTCTTTCAATTTCATCCCTATAAGATTTGGGATGCCTATAAGGGGTGGTAATCACAACTTGAATCCCTTGCTCTAGCTCAATAGTGTGCTCAAATCCCCTATTAGGAGGTCTCCCTGGTGGAATATCCCCAAATAATACAGAATACCGGTCTAAGAGAGCCTGCTCATCAGGGTGCACTGGTGAATCCTTGACTCCAGATTTAGATAAACGCAGTTCTACTACCCATTCTATGTCTCCTCTGTGTAAGTATGCCTCCATCTTGTGGGCTGAAGCAATTTGAGGGGGGTAAGTGTGCATACCTTCGATTTTTTGAAGCTTACCATCCTCCTTTCTTATACATTCCATCTATAGAGTCTCCCAATTAGTGGTGACTCTCCCAAGAGTCATCAACCATTGGACATCCAATATAACATTGGTGTCAGGAATATCAACCACAAATAAGTGGTCTTTCATAGTGTAGGTTCCCATAGTGATAGATAATTCTAGAACATACTTGACACACTACAAAGTTCTGGCTCCTGGAACCAAGACTGAAAACCCTTCAAATTTTTCCATATGGATGCCCCTCTTCTTTACTAGTTGTGAATCAATGAAGTTATGAGTAGCTCCACTATCTACTAGCACTGATACCCTCTACCCCATAATAGTACCTCTAACTCATAAAGTTAGATATTTAGGGACTCCTCTTAACGCTGCAAGAGCTCCTCCCCTTGGAGCAAAAGTTTTTACTGCATCTTCTGTAGGTGGTACAGCACCGATCCTCTCTTATTCATCAGAAAATATCTCAATATAATGAGTTTTCCCTGCAATACATTCATGGTTTGGCACCCATGGCTTCTGACAAGTAAGGTAGAGTTTCTCATTCTTTAATCTCCTTTGGTTATGGTCAAGAGGTATCTTCCTTGGCCATGAGGATTTCTCTTGCTGCAGTAATGCCCTTGCCTTGGGAAAAGCATGCTGTAAATCTCTAGCCTTCTCCACAGCCTCTAGGAGTGTAGTTGGTTTAGTGGATCTTACCAACCCATGCAATGGTTAATCCATCCCATCAATAAACATACATACCCTTATGCTCATAGTGAGGTTGGACACCATTACTGAAAGCTTCAAATATTCAGCAATATAATCTTCTAGCTCTCCCTTTTGTTTGAGCTTGGTTAGCTCAACAAAGCGGGCCTTTGGATCCTTTGGATCAAATCTTTCTACTAGTATCCTGCTGAAGACTGTGTATAAAGTGATATGAGCATGCCCAAGTGTAGTTAGCCAATGGAACCATCATTCATGAACCTTCCCTTCTAAGTGCAGCGCAACTATTTTGATAGCCTCTATTTCAGAAACCCTATTGAGCTGAAAGTAAGTATCCAGCTTCTCCACCCAAGCCTTAGATGTGCACTTAGGTGATCCATCATATATAGGCAAGAAGAATCTCCCCATACTATGTTGTAGGTCTGATTCCTGCATAAATCCTCCCCTTTTATGGTGATAGAAAGTTCTCCTCCCTTCCTTGATTTAGCAGAATTCCTGAAAGCTCAAGTGTTATTTGAACCTTCGGGATTGGGACTCATACTCCACAAAATAGTCACCAAGGGTTTCTTCCTCCCTGTCTTTAGATAGGAATAAGGGCATAGTGGAGCATTGTAGTGAAGGATGTGTGGCTGATTGCTCCACACAAGGTGAGGTGCTAGTGCTTGCTTCATGGTAAAACTCCCTAGGGCCTTCTTTATGTTTCATCTCCTTGAGATCTCTTGAAATGCTATGCATGGTTTGAAGAAGGAGATTTGAAATATATTTCTCCTCCATACTGTAGATATATTTTCCCCACAAGCTGAGCCAAGAGCAGAGCTCTGATACCATTGTAATATTCTTTCTTAGGAATTTCTGCACTATGGAGAGTAAAAATGTTGTTTTCAGAAAATGACGTTACAGAACTGAAAAATAGGACTTGGATCCTTTAGATTATACTTAATAACCCTTACATACAGAATGGGAGCAGAAACAAATCACTCTAGCTATGTTAGATAGATCTCCCCATACCAATACACCTTAAAAACACCCAAACTCCATGATTTCACCAAAAAAATTTTTTGAAGCATGTAACAACATTATTCTAAGAGGGTTTCTATAGAAAAATATGAGTCATAACAGATCTGGAGATTTTTGTAATCAAGAGCCAAAAAGAATGGAGGTTTAGCTTCATTTACAGAAAATGGAGACAACCCGGCAAGTACAAAATGACACCTCTGCATAAAATGACGCAGTTTACTGCAACTCTGTATATGATATGGCTGAATAATACATGATATCACATAAAAATGGTTGAATATCCTCCATACTAGCCTTCCAGGAGAAAAAATCCTCCTTCTCCAAGAAACTAGCACCAAATCAAGGGATTTAACCTTACCACAACATCACCTTCAGAAATGAAGCAGTTTATGCAAGAGACTGCACTGTAGGAGTTGGTGAATTCTTGACCCCAAGTGAGATAGTGGAAATGCAGCTCAAAATTCTCCTCTTAGATCCCTTCAACAAGCTGAACCAAGAAAGATAGTGGAACTATTGCCTAAGAATCCCTTGCACTAAACAGTGCAGCAAACCCAGCTAAATAGTTGAAGCATGTAAGAAGTCATAAGACTCAAACATAGACAAGATTCTGAATGACTTTGATGGCTTCTCTCCCTTCCTTTTTATTCTTGGTGAGCCTCCTTACCATGGACCCCACACATTCATGTGGTTACTTCATTGCAAATAATCCTCCATCAAAATTGTGATGTTCCCACGGGGTTTCCTCCTCTTTTAGCAGCGTTGTTGACTTGGTCAACAAGGCTCTAGTCCTCATGAATTGCCCCCTTTTCACACCAAGGGTGGCTTTATTTTTCCTTCTTACACAAACGCCTTTTCACATTGGGATTGTTTTAATTCTACTAAAGAGATTTAAGGGTATCTCTACCCCATTTATTCTTCTAGCCCGCAAAATAGAGCAACATATAATATTCCAAATATCAGCAGATAATTGGGAATATTAAAATGGGTGAAGTGTTCACCCAAAACATTGGGCCCCTTGAGATTTAGCCTCTTTTACAGAAAATGGAGACAACCCGACAAGTAAAAAATGACACCTTTGCATAAAATGACGCAGTTTACTGCAACTCTGTATATGATATGGTTGAATAATACATGATATCACATAAAAATGGTTGAAGATCCTCCATACTAGCCTTCCAGGAGAGAAAAAGCCTCCTTCTCCAAGAAAATAGCACCAAATCAAGGGATTTAACCTTACCACAGCATCACCTTCAGAAATGAAGTAGTTTCTGCAAGAGACTGCACTGTAGGAGTTGGTGACTGCTTGACCCAAAGTGAGATAGTGGAAATGTAGATCAAAATTCTCCTCTTAGATTCCTTCAACAAGATGAACCAAGAAAGAGAGTGGAACTCCTGCCTAAGAATTCCTTGCACTAAACAGTGCAGCAAACCCAGCTAAACAGCTGAAGCATGTAAGAAGTCATAAGACGCAAACATAGAAAATATCCTGAATAAATCTAATGGCTTCTCTCCCTTCCTTTTTATTCTTGGTGAGCCTCCTTACCCTGGACCCCACACATTCATGAGGTTACTTCATTGAAAATAATCCTCCATCAAAACTGCGATGTTCCCACTGGGTTTCCTCCTCTTTTAGCAGTGTTGTTGACTTGGTCAACAGGGCTCTAGTCCTCATGCATTGCCCCCTTTTAACACCAAGGGTGGCTTTATTTTGCCTTCTTACACAAACGCCTTTTCACATTGGGATTGTTTTATTTCTACTAAAGAGATTTAAGGGTCTCTCTACCCCATTTATTCTTCTAGCCTGCAAAATAGAGAAACATATAATATTCCAACTAGCAGTAGATAATTGGGAATATTACAATGGGTGAAGTGTTCACCCAAAACATTGGGCCCCTTGAAAAGTATACACAGGATTCCAGAAGAACTCAACAACATGTTATTAACTATTGAAACATACACTCTCTAGTTATTATTGATATTTAATAATAATTAATTAATTAATTATTATCAATTAAGTATTATTATTAATAATAAATAATTTAATAATTAATAATAATAAATTATTATAAACAATATTATTATTATTATTATTTATATTTTTCAATACATAATATTAAAAATTAATTACTTTTTTGTAAATAATGAATTATTTATTAAATGATTTAAATTTCTCTTTTTATGTTTATTTTTTAATAATATATAAATAAATTATTATTTAATAATTAACATTAATATTTAATTAAATTCTTAATTGATTAATATTAATATTTAATTAAATTATTAATTAATTAATTGTTATTTTTTAATTATTTAATTATTTAATTAGTTAATAATTCAAGAGGCCTTGTTCTCTATTGTTCGTTCACATCTGCTGGGATTCACAATTCTACAGGGGTTCGCATCTACAGATCTCGCGAAAGGAATGTGATTATGTGTTGGGGTTCGCATATGTCATTCGTAGTAATTCAAGAGGCCTTGTTCTCTGCCGTTCGTTCGCATTTGTCGGGGGTCGCATATGCCATTCATAATAATTCAATAGCCGAATAATAATTCAAGGCTTTTCTATGTCGTCCGTTCGCACCTGCCATGGTTCGCATCTGCTGTGATGGTCGTTCTAGATCTTATGGTTCGCATCTACCACAGGTTCGCATTTGCCCTTTTCTGTGGGTTCTCATCTGCCATAGGTTCTTCTGCGGGATATTGAAGCTTCCCGATTGTAGCGAAGGATCTACATCTGCCCATCTCTTCTACAGGGGTTCGCAAGGTTCACATCTCGATGAAACAATATTAAAAGTTATTGCATGAAAAGAGTCATTGCTGGTTAAGACATATACGAACACAGAGGGTTCACATCTGTTGTAGGTTCTTCCACAGGTTTGCATCTTCCCATCTCTTCTGTAGGGATTTGCAGGGTTTGCATCTGCCGCAGGTTCTTCCACAGGTTCGCATCTGCACATCTCTTCCACAGGTCTCTTCCATAGGTTTGCATCTGCCGCAAGATCTTCCGCAATATGGCTCCTAGCTTCGTGAAGATAATTTCTGACCCAATTATGTTTGCCTCTAAGAGTCAAGCTCCTGCCCTTATTGTCAGTGAAGCCCCAACTCCCATAGTGCAGATGGTCAAGGCCTCACTGGATGAGGTCTTGAAGTTTTTTGAAAGTGCCTTAATCTGCTGGTTTAATGGATTTTGGCTGCGGATGACAACTCTCCACAGTTGGATCTTGGAGGTATGGAAGCCTCTCATTTCTGATGACATTAATATCTACCCCTATTCTAAGGGTTTCTTTATAGTATATTTTGAAAACTTTGAAAGCAGACAATGCATTTTAGATTCCGGCCCTTGGTTTTGAGAAAACGCGGGCTTATTCATGAAGCCATGGAACCCATCATTCAATCCCTCAACAACAATCATAACCTCATCACCAGTTTGGGTCATATTTCCAAATCTACCTTTGCATCTCTGGAATCTCTCCTCGCTAAAAGCCATTGGAAATGCAATTAGGAAATTTTACTGCAGGGGCCCAGAAACAGAGGAATATGTCAGAACCACCTATGCACACATCTATGTAGAAATGGAATTTAGCACCGGATTCCTAGCTGAAATAATCCTAATAAGAAAAGACTATGTATGGAACTAGAAACTTGACTATGAAAGTGTCCTCTTCAGATGTTGATCCTACTTTGAGACAGGCCATCTAGCCAAAAGTTTCCCAAAAGTCTCCTAGAAAAAATATGCTAGAAATAATCACCATAGATCTACATGGTGGGAAGGAGCACAAAAGGAGCATTACACTGTCATCAAGGAATAATACTCTCCAGAAAAATCTGAATTGCAAGAAATCAAGAAAGAAAGAAACAACCCTCAATACAAGCAGGGGGAAAGCCCCGCCCAACAACAAAAAAACGATCTCGTCAACCCCTCAAGTATCAACAATTATGAGGATTCGAATACCGCACAAAAGAAATCTTCATTTAGCAGCAAAGAAGATCTCCCAGATTTCGAAGATAAGACACCAGTGTCCCAAGAATCATAAGAGATCAAGGAGGTGCAAGATAAAGGAAGTTGGAAGACCATAGAGAAGAAAAATAAAGCTACAACACCAATCCCGCCAAGAAATACGAGAAGCCACACAATTAAAAACTAAGAAACCATCATCATCATCATCAATATTAATTGATAATTGTAACAATAATCTTAATAATAACAATAATTTTAATAATAATAATATTATTTAATAATAATAATAATAATAATAATAATAATTATTATAATTATAATTATAATAATTATTATTATTTTATTGTAAGATTTTATTTTTATTCTTTCTTATTAAATATTTAATATTATTAAATAATTATTTTATATTACATAATTTAAAATTAAATAATTGTTGTTTAATTTTATTAAACAACATTTAATATTAAATACTAATTAATAATCATTATTAATTATAATGATAATAGTAATATATTTTTTTATGAATTTTTTTTTGGAAAATCACAGAAGTTAGATTTTCTAGAACTTTACACTCTCAAATAATATTTTTACTGTAATAGTTTAGTTTTTTTATGAAATCTTCGCCTTCAATTATATTATTAATATAATATTAGTTATATTATTTTTTATAATAATTTATATTATTATTAATAATATTAATATTTATTATTAATATAATTGTTTTTTTTGTAAATTTGGTAAGACTACATCTTCATTATGTCCAATATATAATTGTTTTTTTGTAAATTTGGTAGGACTACATCTTCATTATGTCCAATATATCACCCCGACCAGGGTAGGGAATTGAACCATTGACTTTACATCATGGAGTGCCTTAACAAAACACCCAATCACCATATTTGAACTAGTGACTTCACATCAAGGAATTCCTTAACCAAAAACCCAATCACCATATATCCAAAATCACTTAGATATTATTAATATAATTATTCACAAATTTTTAAAAATAATAACAATTATTGTTAATAATAATTAATAATAATTATTCTCAATAATTATTATTAATAATTTAAAGTAATAATTATAAAAATATTTTTGATATTTTCATTTATATTTATTAATAATATTTTTTATTGTTATTATTTACCAACCATATTTAATAATAATTTTATTTATATTTATTAAAATATTTGTTATTATTAATAATTTTTATAATTAATATTTGTTATTTATTAAAATATTTGTTATTATTAATGTTATTAAGATAATTATTATCTATATTATTATTTTATAATAATATTAGAATTGATTTTTAATATTTAAGGTGGTTGATATTCATATCAATTTTTATTTTTAATTTATATCAATGATTTATATAAATAGATTAAATGAATGCATTTTTTAATAATAATATAATTATTATAAATATGATATTATTGTTATGGGTTTTTAGTATTGATCGGTTGTTTTTATTGTTGTTTTTAATTTTTACATATAGCTTGTTTTTATAATTCATTGAGTTTATTTATAACCAGCCTAGATCCATCTAACTATGGATCTATCATGCGCCGAGAGGGATCAAATCTCTTGAGGTGCAAACCTATTTTTTGAGTGCAAAAATTGAGGAAAGGTTTGCACCTTGAGAGATTTGATCCCTCTCGGCGCATGATAGATCCAAAGTTAGGTGGATCTAGGCTGGTTCTAGTCGGAGACATCAACATCACATTTTTCAGATTATTAAAATTTTTGTATATTTTTGAGATGTAAGATGGATCTAGGCTGGTTTCAGTCATGTGCTACCAAGGAAAATCTATCAAAGATATGATTAATTTTATCAGTAATATGTAAATATATCAAATATTAATATAATCATTTTAAATATGCTAAATATTTCTAAGATTAACTTGGTCATTTTAATTTTAAATTTTCTTAGTTACCTCAGTTCGTTGAGATGATAATTATTGTTAATAACTATAATGATGAAAAATGATAAAATATTTTTTTAAATGCAAAATGACAATAATAGTGTTGAAAGATATAAAATGTGAATAATAAGAACGTACTCATGTTACAATCAATCTCAAACTATTTTCTTCTACTATTCTTATTTCCTCCCTTGTTAGTTTTGTTATCTTTTCATATTGATTATATGAAAAAGAAAATTTAAATCGTAAACCATTTAAATCTTAAGCTCGATCTGTTGTAGTAAACATGATACCTTGTCTCTCTTGCTCTCCAATATTAATAGCTTAAATTACTATAACACAAAAATCAATCTACATTGTTAATAAATTTTTGTGCTTACACTAAAATCAATGCATATTGTTAATCCAATCACTTTAATATTAATGTACCAGCATATATCCAATTACATCAAATCATAAATCAACATATACATTGAAATCAATGCATTTAATGCAAGCAATCAAATAAGATTAGAAAATAAATTCTACATTGAAATCAATGCACCTAATGCAATCAATCAAATAAGATTAGAAACCAACATCTAAACTGAATTCAATGCATTTAATCAAAGCAATCAAATAAGATTAGAAATCGCCATCTACACTGAAATCAATGCATTTAGCACAAACAATCAAATAGTATTAGGAATAATCTACATTGAAATCAATGCATCTAGTGCAAGAAATCAAATATAATTATAAATCAATGTCTAAATTGAAATCAACACATCCAGTGCAAGCAATCAAATAGTATTAAGAATCATCACCTACACTGAAATCAATGCATCTAGTGCAAGTAATCATATATCATTAGAAATAAATATCTACACTAAAATCGATGCATCTAGTACAAATAATCAAATAATATTATAAATCACCATCTCCGCTTAAATCAATCCATCTAGTGCAAGAAATATTCTTCCCTCTCTCCACCCTCCATCCATATCTATATCCCCATCCATCTCTTTTTTTCTGTCTCTATCTCACCCCCCTAAACACACACGCTCTCGCAATCCATATATATCATTCTCTTTGTCGATCACCCTCTGCCCCCATCTCTCTCTTCTTCCCTCTCTTCCCCTTCTCTCCCTCTCCCCTGCTAATATATCTCTTTCCTCCTTTTTTCCTCTCTCTCTTTCTCTCTCCATATTCCTTATCACTCACTCTCTCTCTCTCTCTAGGAACCAACATCTACACTGAAATCAATGCATTTACTCAAAGAAATCAAATAGGATTAGAAATCGCCATCTACACTGAAATCAATGCATTTAGTGCAAACAATAAACTAGGATTAGAAATCATCTACATTGAAATTAAGTCAACTATTGCAAGTAATCAAATATAATTATAAATTGACATCTAAATTGAAATCAACACATTTAGTGCAAGCAATCAAATTGTATTAGAAATCACCACCTACACTGAAATCAATGCATCTAGTGCAAGTAATCAAATATCATTAGAAATAAATATCTACACTAAAATCGATGCATCTAGTGCAAATAATCAAATATGATTAGAAATCACCATCTCCACTTATATCAATCCATATAGTGCGAGAAATATTCCTCCCTCTCTCCACCCTCCATCCATATCTATATCCCCCTCCATCTATTCTTTTTTGTCTCTCTATCTCACCCCCCTAAACACACGCGCTTTCATAATCCATATATATCAATCTCTTTTTCAATCACCCCCTCTCCCCATCTCTCTCTTCTTCCCTCTCTTCACCTTCCATCTATATCTCTATCTTCCCCTTCTCTCCCTCTCCCCCATTAATATCTATCTTTCCTCCTTTTGTCCTCTCTCCCTCTCTCTCCACCTTCCTTATCAAATATATTAATATTTGATATATTTACATATTACTGATAAAATTAATCATATCTTTGATAGATTTTCCCTGGTAGCACATGACTGAAACCAGCCTAGATCCATCTTACATCTCAAAAATATACAAAAATTTTAATATTATGAAAAATGTGATGTTGATGTCTCTGACTGGAACCAGCCTAGATCCACCTAACTCTGGATCTATCATGTGCCGAGAGGGATCAAATCTCTCGAGGTGCAAACCTTTCCTCAAGTTTTGCACTCAAAAAATAGGTTTGCACCTCGAGAGATTTGATCCCTCTCGGCGCATGATAGATCCAGAGTTAGATGGATCTAGGCTGGTTGTAATAACAATTATATATAAGATATATTTTTATATTGATATTTTATTTCATATTAATAATTTTGAGGTGATATAATGTATTTTCAATTATAGATTTATTAAAAATCAAAATATAGTCTTGTTTTATTGAAAATTCTATTCTATAATCGTAATAATATTTTAAAACTTAAATTTATTATTTATATTTATAATAATTAGTTGAAACCAAAGAATTATTTCAATATAGAATAAGTTAATCTAATAAAGATAATAGTAAACAATATTGTCAAATTGATTATAACAATCATAATATCTATAACATGGAAATAACACAAACAATGTATGCAATAGCCCCAAAATAATTTATATAATTTGTACCTACAATTTAACTATCAAACAATTAATAACAAAAAATTAATATAGGAGAAGGTTTTAGTGTAAACTTGGATAGTTTGCAACCTAATTACTTTAGATTCTTGGTGGATATTTTTAGAAATCGTAAACATAGGCAACTAAATTGTATACTTTGGCTAAGTCAAGCATGTACTTTAAATTTTCACTCAAATAAACAATCACAAAAAATAATATCAAACCTTGGTTCTAAGTAGGAAGGGGAAATTAGTTTTTTCATTCCTATTAATTGCCCATGGGTCTCTGAACTAATTTATACATGTTTTTCTAGTAAAAATTTGATATGTATCATCATTTTATTTACCAAGAAAATTATGAGTACAATATATCCAAGAATTTTCAAAGGCGTTATGGGGTGCAAAAATAATAAAGCACTTAATTAGTAATCAATATAGAATCAAATCTCACCATGTGTGTGAGATCCACACCCTAATGGACCTATTTGTCAACTATTACAAGTCAAGGATGAAATTAACCATGGTTATTTTTGAAAAGTGCTACTATTGAAAGAGAAATGTGTAAATTTCAACTCTCTCTCTCTCTCTCTCTCTAGTCGAACAATATATGTAAATTTAAGAAAGGAAGTTGAGGGAGAATCAAATATTTTGATTACAATGTCATTGTATCGTGAAGGGAGGTTAAAATATGTCTAATAATTTTGTATATATGTGTGTACATATACATCTATTGGTTTTATTTCGCTCAAGGGTTGCTTTTATTGATCTTGTAATCAAACATGGAACCTATTAAAGTTGAGAGGTCAAATATTTCAATTCCCTTGGAGTTAGGCATTGTAAATAGTGTTGATGGTTTACCCCATTTATCATATGTAGAATATAGAGAAGTACTCTAAGGTTTTTCCACAAAGGTTTTCTTGGTGTGTGTGTGTGTGTGTGTGTGATGCAACTCCTTGTCCTAGCCTCCATCTTGTAAGCAAGAGTGACATATTCCTCATGGCTCACAAAGAGTCCTAATTAACAATTAGCTCATGAAGAGTGAACATGTCACAATCAAGATTTAAACCAAAGAAGGAAGTTCTCCTCTTAACCATCCTAACTAGAGATAATTAACCTCTCCACTAAACACATAATTTAATAAAAGAAATCATTGATGTGAGTAACTATTTTTTGAAGAAATAAATATAAGATATATATATATTTTTTTCATATTAAATTTTATGTTAACTATACATTAATACATACATAACTTTGACTATTGAAGGAGGAAATTATTGTGCAAATGGAATGGTTTGAAGTATTTTACAAAAAATATTGGCCTAGTGGATTATGACAAAAGTAAGGTTTTCAATCCTAGGTCAATATTTGATCTAAGGAGGAGCATTTTTCTTTCAGAATGTGGTAGGTGAAGAAAGTTGTAGGCAGAATATTGAGGAGTTAAGCAATGGCCGGGAAGGGAATGCGACTCTCAGGTTGGTCAAGAAGATATAGTCATCTGGAGCTAAGAGAAAGAAGGGGTGGGTGATTAAGAAGAGAGAAGTATCCAAACATTTGGTGCTCGGGGTCGATATACAAATTGATAGAGCTATGGAAGAATTAAAGTTAATTCTGGTGGGAAGAGAAAATGGAAGACACTATTCAGCAAAGTATATCACTAAATGGATAGGAAAGGCATGGTATGGGGTTCCAAATTTACAGGTTGAATTGATTACTCTAGAAAGGGTTTGGTTTATGGTGCATTTTGACAAAGGAGAGGCACTGGAATGGGTATTTGAGAAAAACTGGTGTTTTGGGATATCCCCTATATTTCTTAAGAGATGGAAACATTTATTCTATGCACATAAGGAAAGACTTGAGGAAATTCCGGTTTGGGTCTGTCTCCCAACGCTTCCTCATTAATTATGGACCGAAGACGAGTTTAGAGCCATTGGGAATACCTTGAGATGATAGCTAGAAGATAATATGTCCTTCCTGGAAACAAATAATAGGAATGTGGCCTAGATTCTAGTTAGTTTAGACCTAAGAGAAGGCTAGGCAGAGAAAATTGGGCTACAACTCGAGGGATATTCATATTTCCAAATTATAGACTATGAGCAGTTTCCTTTTCACTGCCACTAATGCCATAGAAATGTACATCTGGCGCGAGATTTTCCTTTGGGATATTGGAGAAGAAGAAGATAGAGAGGGGAATTTGGATCAAAAGGAAAATAAAATCCTGAGGCAAAGTAAATTATCCATGGGATGGAGGTGAGGGAACAATAGGAGCGAGGAACGAAACCTACAGAGATCCAAGAGGATCTGAATCTTGAAGCGGTCCATGAAAAACTAGAGGAAGCATAACATTAAGAGATGCAGGATGATGCCATGGCCATCATACCTGACTCTCTCTAGGCCGGTACATCTATTCATGAAAAATAATCTATTGATGTTTCTATGTTTTCTTTATTAGATGCTATATTAAGGCCTGGTCCCTCCAAGCCCCTCCCATGAAACACACCTCATTGTAATTCTTTATATGTTTCACTAGATAGTGTTATAGCCTCTATCCCGTCTTCAAAATTGACCTCCATTTCTATGCTCTGGTCTATTGGAGCTTCTCTCTTTAGCATTTCTATTGGGATGCCTCACTATAACCTTCAACCCCCTGACAAAAATGATGCCCTGTTAGAGGCAATAGGTGGGTTGGGGGGTCTGGGCTAGCCTGAATTGCCTCGTAAAAAGAGGGGCAGGAAAAATAATATATCAATTTCCCAGCGTAAAGCCAAGTTAGACATCACTGATGGGAAGCAATTATCTCTTAAAGGGGAACTTAGAGAAGCGCAGTCCCCTGTGGTGGCTTGAAAATGATTTTGTTTTTCTACAATTGTAGAGGTTTTTCTTGCACCTGCAAGAAACTAGCACTAAAGGATCTATTTAAAAATTTGGGTCCTGATGTAATTTTGTTACAAGAAACACTTGGTTCTAGAGAAATGGTGTTGTCATCTCTTTGCAAACTTTTTCCAGGCTAGTCATTTGTGACAACTGATGTAAAGGGGAAATTGTAGAAAATATCTAACACAACTGTAATACCATGTAGAAATTATATAAATGGACTCAATCCGATCATGCAATGTACTAAAGAAAGATATTGAATCCTTCTACAATATTTGTGGAATATAAAACACGATCCCTCAATGACATGCAAGTAAGAGAAAGAATTAAATCAATACACAAGACCAAATATTCCTAGGGAAAGCAACTGCTCAAAACCACTCCATATTTATTGTATAATCAACCAAGGAATCATGAAACAATTCAGTGTATTTGTGATCACCACAACCTCATACAATCTACCAATTGCTTCACATTGATCTAGGAAAAACTTGACAAACACATAGCCAATTATCAACCTACCCTGCTTAAAAAATCCCAATAGACTTAAACCCCTATTAAATAGGAAATTCAACCTTCTTTGATTGCACAATTCATCATGGGCTTCCTGTGGTTTTATAACTACACTTAGGCAGTTTGCCTAAAATGCAACTGATAGTTTACTAGCCTCAAACCTTTGTCTCAATTGGGTATACACTAGAATTAGCATGCATGCAACTATAAATAGTGAATCATCACTTGGTAGATCACTACTGGTGAATTAAATTTATTTTTATTCACTGCATCTTCCACTAGCTCATCAAACAGTTAGAACTAGTTAAACTGATTTTAACTCAATTATTGTGAGTTAATTGGTCCCACCCACACTACACTAGTGCTACAACTACAAATAGACCCTGTTAATAATAGAATCACTCTACATGCTTATCCTTAGACCCTCAACTCAAAATTCTTGAGCTAACTAAGTCTATCACACTTAGTTAACTATTACAAGTTGTTATGAGATAAGATTACAATTAATTTTCCAATTTATTTAATAAATTGGTTGCACACTAATGTATTCCTAGGACCCATCACTGTGTGACCTGTGATCCCACAATAGTGTGTGTGTTGCATTTTCTTTTTAAATTTCAACACTCCCTCTCAACAAGAAATGGATTATCTGCTACCTCGATTTTTCCTCTATGGTATTCGAATTTTCCCTTCATAAGTGCCTTCGTCAAGATATCTGCATATTGATCCTCCATGGGAATGTACTGTAACAACATAATGCGCTTCTGAACACAATATTTGAGATGGTGGTACCGGATGTCAATATGATTGGAACTGTCATGGAATACTAGATTAAACGAGAGTTTTATTCAACTCTGTTTATCACAATGTATCACCGTTGGATCCATTTGATGACCGAAAAAACCAACAAGAATATTCCTAATCTAGATGGCCTCACATGCAGCTTGACTAGCTACCATGCACTCTGCCTCAGCTGAACTGAGTGCAACTAATATCTGCTTCCTGCTGTACCAAGAAACTGTTGTTGATCCTATGCTGAAGATGCCCCCTGATGTGCTCTTCCTATCTGATGAACTACCTGCCCAATCTGCATCAGTGAAGCCTTAAAGCTTCACTCCATTTATCCATCTATACTATAATCCATACTCTATAGTGCCCCTGAGATATCTCAACACATGCTTCCTTGCCTTCCAAAAGAGCTTGGTAGGATTAACCATAGCTTGACTAAGCTAGTTAACTTCATAGCATATGTCTGGTTGTGTGTTCACCAAATACATAAGTGAACCCACAAGATGCCTGTAAACAGTAGCATCCACTACCTCGCCTGAAGTAGCATCCTCCTTCCTCCAATTACCTGCAAGAGGAGTCTCCATGGGTTCGCTGGCCTCCATGTGGAACTTCCTCATAATATCCTTGGAATAATTTCCCTGAGATATAAATAGCTCCCCATTTCTTTGCCATATTTCCAAGCCTACGAAATAATTCAAGAGCCCCATGTCCTTGATCTAAAACTATCTTTCAATATCCTCATTGAAAGAAGTTATGAGCTCCTCATCACCTGTCAATATAATATCATCTACATAAAGTACAATAATAAAATTCTTACCATCAACCACGATTTGATATAGGTTCGCATCCGCTTCACTCTTTGTGAAGCCCAACCCAGTGAAATAGTTGTCAATCCTGGTGTACCAAGCACGAGGTGCTTGCTTCAGCCCATACAATGCTCTCTTCAGTCTGCACACAGGCGACTCCCTGTTAAAGGTCTCAAAATCTTCTGGCTGCTCAATATACACTTCTTCCTCAATAATTCCATTGACAAAGTCTATCTTTACATCCATTTGATGTATCTTACATCCCAATTGCACTGAGAGTGCAAGGATAGATCTAATCGATGAGCACCTTGTAACTGGTGAAAAAGTATCCTCATAGTCAATCCCATCTACCCGTGAGAATCCTCGAGCCACAAATCTAGCCTTGTATTTCTCAACACTCCCATCTGCTACATGCTTCACCTTGTAGATCCACCTGGATCCAACCACTGACTTCCCCACTGGTCTTGGGACCACTTCCCATGCATTGTTTCTGATAATGGAGTCATACTCCTCAACCATGGCATTAATCCATGTTGGTTGCTACACTACTTCCTTAAAATAGGATGGTTATGTCATAATACACTCGCTCATAAGAGCCATGTATCAAGAGCACCTGTCTAGGGACATTATCTACCTGCACTGTGATGTAGGTGCTCCTACATGTTTTTTTGCATCTAGCATCAATCTATCAGCCTCTTTGGTGCGCTTCCTATGATTTCTGGTGGATGGCTCTACATGAGTGGTTTCTGCCACTCCATGATCCTCTGCATGTGGCTACTCCACATCTTGAGGTTCATCCTTTGGAACTAATATTTCTTCATCTGCATGAAAATCAAGCTCCCTCTCAAGGGAAAATCACATGGCTTTCTCCTCATCAAATATAACATCTTTCCTGACAACTATCATCTTGTTAGCTGAAAAATACCCTTGATAGTTATGGGGAGTATCAATGTACCCCACAAATATCCCAAACTCTAATGTTGGTTCTAGCTTCTTCCTGGAATCTTTGTTCACATGGAAATAGAAATATGTGCCAAAAATTTTAAAATATGAAACATCCAATTTCTTACAAGAAAAAACATCCTTTGGTGTACTCATGCCAAGTGTCTGATGAGGACTCCAGTTCTGCACAAATACCATTGTGTGGCATGCCTTTGCCAACCGATGCAACAGTAGGCCCTGATCATGTAACATAGCTGGTGCTACTCCAAAAATTTATCTTCTCTTTCTTTCTGCAACCCGATTCTGTTGTGAGTTATGAGGTGCAATCAATTCTCTCTGAATTCCTTCTTTGGCACAAAAGTTCTTGAATGTAATATTCCAAATGGAAAAGACAAGAATATAGAACATAAAACTAGAAAATGCAGTGATACATAAACACATATAATATGAGAAGATCATAGAGCCTTCTTATTAAACAATATAGCAACAAATGTATACAAGATCTTGAGGAAAAAGACACTCAAGCTAGGAAAAGCAAGCCTCTAGAGACCCAATACATAGAATATGAAGAACAACTTCTATACAAGAATGTCGGAGGCTAAGAAAACATAGTTTCTACTGGGGTTTACTGCTGATGTAAATGTAAACAAATGGATCTACTGCTGTGGTGCTCATAAAATGCCGGGATCGGAGATCTAGGCTTTCTAGCACTATTCCAAGACAACCTAGAAAGGGTTTCTAGAAATACTCAAAATGTAGAATATACAAAATGTGGCCCTAAGGCTAAATAATTCTTTGCAATTAGAATAATGTTAGGAGGTGGCTGATATGATATAAAATTGGCTAATATTCCTCCTCAAAAAGTTTCAGGATGAAGGGTTGATCCCCTCATTGGAAAACAGGGTCAAGAACTTGGGTACTTGACCTCCCACTGCAACTGCACTTCAAAATTATGTAGTTTCTGGAGGAGACTATGCTGTGGGTGATTTTTTTTGCTTAGAATGATGCAATATGGTGGAATAAATATCTAATAACGTCCTCAATAGCCTCCCAAATGAAGGGTTGCACCCCTCACTGGAAAACAAGCTCAGAAATTGGGTTTAACAACCCTCCACTGCTGCTACCCTGCAAAACAACAAAATCTTGAAGGAGACTATATTGTGAATGATGGTTGAAGCTTGGCCTAAAGCTGGATAGTGGAAATGAAGCTCAATGAAACTCTCCTGAGTAGGCACTCGAAGTCCCCTGAGGATGAGGGTGGGATTTACGCTCGGAAACACCCTTGTGCTAAACAACACAACATACTTATCTAAACAACTGAAGCGTGAAAAAAGTCAAAAAATACCAATACAATGTCAATATTCTAAATGCCTTCTATGGATGTGATCCTCTTCCTTATATACTTGGTGAGCTTCCTCACCCTGGTTCCCACTCATTAAAGGAGCTACTCTCATGCATACACTCCTCCTCTATGACTATGTTGTCCTCCATTAAATCTCCACTATCTCCATAACAACGTTGTTGATTTGGTCAAATTTGACCATGTCCACATGATTAGCCCCTATTCATACCTCAAGGTGCTTTATTTAGCTGATACAATGCTCCACATTCACACGAGAAGGGGTTTTATTCCTACTAAAGAGATTTATGGGTCTATCTACCCACTTATTCACCTATCTTTTTATCAAAATCAAAAATTAATATTCCAACTAGCTAAAAGATAATTAGGAATATTACATTCAATTCAATAGAGACATACTCACCACCATTGTTGCTCCTTAGAGCCTTCAACTTCTTCCCTCTATCTTTCTCTACCAGTGCTTTAAACTCACAAAACTTGGAGAACACATAATCTTTCTTCTGTAGAAAGAAGATCCAACACTTTCTAGAAAAAATCATCAATAAAAATCACATAATACATGTGCTTTGCTGTGGAAGGTGTAGAGAATGGCCCACACACGTTTGAGTGAACACTCTCAAGGATTTTCACTGCTTGGTTCTCCTTATCATGAAAGGTGGCCTTAGTATGCTTCCCCATGGTACATCCCTTGCATGTGTTTATCTGTACAAGAGTACCCTTTTGAAGACCTGTAGAAATCTATTTCATGATCCTCAAAGCACTGTGGTGTAGATGGCCCAATATCCTGTGCCATAACTCACCTGTATCCTGGCTCACGACCTTCCTTGCTTTACTTCTCAATTATATGGAGCCATCTACATCAAGTTTGCAGATATTCTTGGCATCAACCCCAATATTTTTTACCTGTGTTGTGGCTTTGTGACGAAGGAATTCCTTTCCTTCACTGAAAACCAAAATCATATCCAAGATCCTCCAACATAGCAACTGAAACTAAATTCGTTTTCAAGCTTGGTACATGCATAACATATTTTAATAAGAAAGGTTTTCCTGACTGTCTCTAGAAAGTAACTATACCAATCCCGATAACACTATACATCCCATCATCACCCATCTCGATGTGAATTTGAAGATCCTTCTCCTCCAAGCTACTAAAGATTTATTTGTTTCCCTTCATGTGGAAAGATGCTCCACTATCCAAGTACCACATAGATTCCATCACAGTTGATGCCATGCATGAACTCAAATGGTGAGGCAAAAGCTTCACCTACTGTAGCTCCTGGAGCCTTCTTGTTCTTCTTCTTCTTTTGTGGGCTCTCCATTTTGATTTTCTTTAGCTTTTACTTGAGTGCCAATTTTCTATGGTCACTGTTGCTTTGAAACAGATCTGTCAAGGCCTTCCACATAACATATGGAGTTTCCTTTCCATGGAGACTCGAGACAATGTGATCTCAAAATCCCTCTAACAATATCCTCCTTGCCTTTGCTACCTTCTTATGCCATGCATCAAGTAGTTGGGCATATGTTGCTACGCACTTCGGAATATCGTTATCTATGAATTCCTTCAACCCATTGTCCTCCAAAACTGCCTACATCATGTCCTTCCATGCAATATAATTTGAACTGCCCTCGAGTGCGTATTCGAGTCTCAAGGAATTGAAAGACATCTTGATCCGCTTCTAGGTCCAAATAAAGTATTTGCAAATTTGAATACTGTTCAACACAAACTCAATCTATTCTCCACTATTGTGATTTCTGGCGCTTTGATACCATGTAGAAAGTCTGTAGCACAACTATAATACCATGTAGAAATGATATCAATGGACTCAATCCGATCATGCAATGTCCTAAAGCAAGACACTGAATCCTTCTACAATATTTGTGGGATATAAAAAATGATTTCTCAATCACACGCAAGTAAGAGAAATAATTAAATCAATACACAACACCAGATATTCCTGGGGAAAGTAACTTCTCAAAACCCCTCTATATTTATTGTATAATCAACCAAGGAATCATGAAACAATACAATGTATTTGTGATCACCACAAACTCATACAATCTACCAATTACTTCACATTGATCTAGGAAAAATTAGACAAACACATAGTCAATTATCAACCTACCCTCAGCCTACCCTGCTTACACAATCCCTAGAGAATTAAATCCCTATTAAATAGGATATTCAACCTTCCTTGATTGCGCAATTCATCATGGGATTCCTGTGGTTTTATAACTTCACCTGGGCAGTTTGTGTAAAATACAATTGATAGTTTACTAGCCTTTAACCTTTTTCTCAACTAGGTATCCACTAGAATTAGCATGCATGCAACTACAAATAGTGAATCATTAGTTACTTGGTAGATCACTACTGGTGAATTAGGTCTATTTTAATTCACTTGATCTTCCACTAGCTCATAAAATAGTTAGAACTAGTTAAACTAATTTTAATTCAATTATTGTGAGTTAATTGATCTCACCCACACTACACTAGAGCTACAACTGCAACTGGACCCTGTTAATAATAGAATCACTCTACATGCCTATCCTTATACCCTCAACTCAAAATTCTTGAGCTAACTAATTATATCACATTTAGTTAACTATTACAAGTTGTTATGAGATAACATTGCAATTAAATTTCGAATTTATTTAATAAATTGGTTGCACACTAATGTATCGCTAGGACCCATCATTGTGTAACCTATGATCCCACACTAGTGTGTGTGTTGCATTTTCTTGTTGAATTTCAACATCGATCTTGGAGTCTTTCCATGGGGTTTAAAGATAATATCTTCAAGATGATGTTGGGTATGTGTTATATTCTTTCCACGACTAAGCACGCGCAGTCAGTTGGATGAGTAAAAGACAGTCTGTAGTGGCTCTTTCAACTACAGAGGCAGAATACATAGCAGCCACTCATGCAAGAAAGGAAGCAGTTTGGTTGCAAAGATTCTGTTCAATTATGGGGTTGGTACAACAATCTATAAGGATAGAGTGTGATAGTCAAAGTCCAATTTTCTTGGCTAAGAACCCTGCTTATCATTCAAAGACAAAGCACATTGATGTTCAATATCACTTTTTTAGAGATATGGTTGAGGCTAAAAGGGTGTTGCTGGTAAAGGTGGACACTTTGAAGAATGTTGCAGATGCATTGACGAAGTCTGTGAGCACTCAAAAGTTCTCTTGGTGTAGAGAAACAATGGGTGTTGAAGAATTGGGCCAATGACTAAGCTCTCCTGTGGCCCCTTGCGGAAAAAAAACAAGTGGGAGAATGTTGGGTATGTGTTATATTCTTTCCACGACTAATTTCTGGTGGGTAGTCCGCGCCCATGGTTTTGTGCATGTTTTTGCACATGGTTTTGGGGTACAATGGTTTTTGTCCCCTGGTATTTTTGTAGATCCGGTCAAGGGAACTATGATTATGTTCTAATCCAGGGTTAATGGATTAGGGTTCATGTATGCTTTTGCATGTATGTATATGTGTTGTAACACTAAAAGGAATATAATGAAAAATCAAGCTGTTCATCCCAATTTGGGATCCAGGGGAAAATCTCTGTGTTTAGCTGTTTCATGTTTTATGCTCTCGCTATTGTTTATTTTCTGTTATAAGATTCATGTGTAGATAATTTCTGTTCAGGGTTAAAACCTACAGATGATGAGCTTGTGGGGTGCAAAGTTAGTACTGGGAGAAGAATTCTATTCATATTAATTATGCATGGAGCTTACATTTTTGAATATCTATTGGTCATGTTAGGATAGACTCCCTTTCTGGAATGCCTTGTTTGCCAAATATTTTATGAATCTCTCAAATTTGGTGGTGGGGGGGATATGAAATTTTATTTGGGCATGGAAGAATCCCAGGGGCCTCTAGAAGAAGAAGATATTTTGACCGATTTCTTCTAGAACGCACTCATGAAAGGGAAGTTCCTAGATGTGAATTCGATAAAATCTAGCCCTACCTGGAGAAATAGGCGAACATGTGAAGCAGCGGTGGAAAAGAGATTGGATAGGTTTTTGTTGAAGGAGGATCTGGTTAATCTCATTCCATATTTTAGGCAATGGGTTGGATCGATTGGAGAGTCGAATCATTTCCCTATCATTCTGGAGCTAAAAGGGTGTTGTAGAAAACTAGGTGCTCGTTTTAAATTTAACCCTGCTTGGATAAAATATCCTAACTATAATAATCTAATTAATACAACTTGGATTCATCTGGGTAATTATCAAGGCAGATCTTTGGATCAGAGCTTCATGGGAAATCTAAAAAGAACAAAACATGCTACAATCAACTGGGGAAATGAAAAGAAGTTAAAGGATGAAGCTCATCTAATGAGCATTAATGAAGCCCTTAAAAAAATGGAAATGTTGATTTCTGGTAGCATCAAATGTGCTTTAAGCCTCATAATTTGTAGGGAGGCTCAGACACATGTATTCCATAATACCCAAAAATCATTTTGGGAAATTCCACCCAGAGGAGTTTTAATTAAATTTATTAATTATTTTTAATGGATGCCTAAGTCTAAACTTAGGAAATTAATAAAATTAAAGTGAATTAATTAAAATGGGTGTGAATCTTGTAGAAAAAGGTGAATATAAAGTTAGGATGACTTGAGCCATTGATTAGAATCTAGTATGGGCCATTGATTTCTCAGCAAGAAGATTATAAGAAGGAATTCTATGGGAATATGGAAAACACATCGAGTGAGATTAAGAGATCGATTTGTCAAGGGAGTAGTGCAACAATTGTTGAAGAGATCATCGAGGATATTTCTTGGAGTGAGGGGTAGAGATAGTTTTACGGTTGGAGATTTCCTAAGCCGGGGATATAACGTAGAGAAGGCAGAGAGAGATCCAAAAGAGGCAGCGTAAAAGCCACGTTGGGAAATGCAAAGCCATGTAGAGGCAACACTGAGCTTGTGAGGAGATCCAAAAAATTGTCGAGGGTCAGATCAATTCGAGTGCCGGGAGCCAAGGTTAGAGACTAGAGGGCTAGAGGATCGAGCATCCAGCCAATAGATTGATCAGCCAAAGGGATTGACACGATCCCTATCAGTTGTGACACAAATTTGGACATAGACAATGCCGAGGCATCTTGGGGCTCACCATTTCGAGGTTGGATCTGATCCAGGTGGATATCGGTGGCCACCCACCTATTCCATTTGGACCAGCACCATCAATTCTTGCAGTTTTTCACATTCAGCACAACTTACTATTTTTAGCAGGTTTTCGGGTCCTCCACTCTCGGAGCCGTTTTTGGGGCTTAATGATCCAGGTGGATATTGGTGGCTACCCACCTATTCCATTTGAACCCCCATCATTAGTTCTTTCAGTTTTCAAGTTGCAACAAAACTTACTATTTTTAGCAGTTTTTCGGGTCCTGAACTTCTGGAGCCGTTTTGAGGCCCTAAACGACATTTTTTGGGCATTGTTTTACTAGCGAAGTTCATGGATTGAAATTCATCCTGAAAGTTGTGGTCCTCGGATAGATCTTTCTAATGAGCTATTGAGCGCATAAAACGGAGATCGGGTGCCAAAGTTACGCCCTCGGGAAGTTGAACCACCAATTTACCTAAACGGGCGCCCAAAGTTTTGGCACCTCATCTCCTACGGTTACATTTTTGGACGTTTCAGATTCTACATTGTTTCTCAATAATAAATAGGCCCTAGAGCCTCATTGTAACTCAGTTCAGAGGTCTGTAGCCATCAAATCTCTTCTCAGAGACTTGCTACCAGCACCCTAGCTATTTTATTTCCATTATGTCTATAAGCATATTTCTATTATTAATGAAATGACGCATTATTTCCGCTGCATCTCTGTATTTATGGTTATGTGTTTATTCTGTTGTGTTCCTGCATAAATCCGGATCAGGATCAGTGCCATAGCGCTAATGATAGTGTGAGGTATTTCTCACTAATTTTTTTGCTAGTCAAATTCTATGTATTGAATGGCCAGTAAGGCATCCTATATTTTATTCATAACTGTTGCTTAATAATAAAAACCCTCAGCTATTGCATTGGTTTTCCCACATTTGGTTTTTCTGGGGACTTAGTCCAAAAAAAATGGTGTCAATTGTGTGTGTGATATTTTCTTCTTGCTTAGTTCTTATTTCTACATATAATCTAATTAGTGAAGGTAGAACTTGTATTTACTTCGACATTTGAAGTTTAACGTAGTAAATAAATTTCATGGAATTAACAAGTAGGAAAATTAATATCATATTTCTGTAGTAGGGATTCATTTTTATCGAATTTTCACATGGTATCAGAGCACAGGTGTAGCAAGAGAGTAGAGCCAGAAGAGCCCAACGCTGAGCAAAAGAGGGAGATCAAAGAGATGTGTAGGCAACAGATCTAATCCCCAGAGGGAATGTGAAATCCAGTCTAGGAGGGTGATATTTTCATGGAAAAATATCTCTTTGAGTGAGTCGACAAAGAGAGATATTTCTAGATCAAAATTTTTCAGTGACAGAGGGAGCATCGCAGAGCAGTCTTCAAGTGGGACGCAAATTTTTTTGCTGCAACATTTGCTGGTGTAGAAAGCATTAGAAGAAGGAAGAAGGAGCATACTAAGGTAATTCAGACCTCAGATAATTTCTTGCCAATAAATTCTAATTTCCATTATAGATGCAACAGAAATCGAGGTTTATTTTTCTCACTCTAGCAGGGAGTGCATAGAGCCAGCTACTAAGAGCGTTAGAGGCATCATTCAACATTTGTTTGGGTGAGATGGCAATAATCGGGTTGAGAGATCAAGAATTTTTGGAGGGTTCCTCAAATTATATGATTTGGAAGACAGGGATCTCCTTCCTTATATATGAGCATGATCTAAAAACCTTCATCGATAGTGTGGTAGTTGTCCCCGCAAATCCAGATCCATTGAAGGCCTACAAGAAGGATACATACAAAGCCAAGAGACTAATCCTCAATGAATTGCAGGATCACAATGTTTCGCACATTTCTGACAAAGGGAATTTAAAGGATACGTGGGATGCATTGGATACATTGTATGAAGGATCTTTCGAGAAGTGGAAGATGTTATTAGAGGAGAAGATGAGATTCACAAGGATGGATAAGGGGGAGCGCATGAATCCATTCCTGTCGAAGCTTCAGGAAGTCTGAGACAAGTGTTTGGCTGTAGGATCAACACCTCAGGACACATAGATGGTAAGTTTGGCCCTGAATTTAGTATCAGAAGAATGGAAAGTATTTGTCCAGAGTATCCCAGGTAGATAAAAATTACCGGATTGGGAAGGCATGTGGGTTGCTCTTCAGCAGAAAGAGATGAGGTGAGACTTAGTCAAGTGCAAGATTGATGGCAGCAATAGTATTGGGATGAAGCCCAAGGAAGAGGAGGAGAATTAAGCCCTTGCATCAAAGGGGCAACATGAGAAGTGGAGGCAGAAGAAGGACATCTCAAAGATCAAGTGTTTCTGGTGTGGTGAGCTTGGTCACTACGCTACACAATTTCCTCTCAAGAATAAGGACAAGGAAGAGAAACATGATCCGCATGATGCAACCGCAAGGCTCAAGGAGGAGGATTTTTCTATGATTGCCCACATATCTCCATGGGAGAATTAGGGTGATCCAGAACTGTGGTTTGAAAGAGCTAGATATGAGCAGGATCCTTGAGGATTCCAACTCTTGGATCAATACCGTCTTATAGGAGCCCATATCAGAAGTAGCAGGATGGACCAATGTTAGTTGGTGTAGAGGAGTGTTGGTGTGACAGTTGCAGTGGATAGGAGTGTTATCACTTAGGTTTTCCTTGAATTTGTGGAAAAGGAAAGTATACCCGAGGTAACCACAAACCAACCTTCAGATGCAGAATATAGCCAATCTGCATCCAGAGAGGGCTCTCTCTTTATAATTTATCTTTGTTCTTATAAAGTTTTAGGCTAGTTATAAATCCAAGAGTTTGTTTGAAAATGGTGGAATTCACCAACTAAGGGAAAGGTTGAGTATTTTCAGGCCATTGGGCTATGGAGTCAAAGGATGGCTTTACTGGATTTCTATTCTACACACAAGATGGCTTTGCAGGGCAAGATAGCCAAACAGAGAACAATTTTTAGAATTTAAAGTGGATGGAATGGGTTTGAAGGGATGAAAGGCAGTTAAGAATCTTTCAACATGTTCAAAAGAAAGAAATGAAATGATTACAAATAAAGAGAAGTGAAGAATTCTTTATTATAGTAATCAAAATGTTTAAATTAGCGAAGCAAGAGCATTTAAGAATTCGTGCTTATAACCAATTTAGAAGAAAACATTAAGAATAATCACATCTGAAATCAGAGTACAATTAAGTAAATTTTGATTTATTCTTTTATGTCAACTATTCATAAATGGACACAATGATATTATAAACAGATATAGAACTTAAGACATAGGATAGAAAGACTTATTGAACTGCAATCTGACACATGAATCCTGCAAAAAGTCCTGAGCTTCAAATTGTCATCCAGCAAGCCACAAATATATTTCTCCAAAACACTTTTATTCCAAAAACATCAATGTCACAGCCAAGTAGTAGAATCCACCCTCAATACTCCAATTGAGGGAGTATTTATACAAATTCTAAACTAAAATATCTTGAAAAAAATATCAAAATTAGTTCACAAATCTCTCCAACTATTTTACATAAATAGAACTTAAGTAAAGGAAACTCAAACTAATGCATCTATTTGGCACTATTTTGTATGGATAGGTGATGACAAAGAGGAGAATTCGAATTTGATCCAACTCTTAGTTGATGATGAGGCATCCAAGTCACTAACTGCTTCCTTTCTTTGTGCAATTCTGCTCCAACAATTCTGCAAATTTGGGGTCCAATGATACATTTTTATTTCTCAATACGTAATATATATGTAAAAATTGAAAGAGGTTATTGTAGATAAATATGTTTGTGAGATAAACCTCTTTCACTTTCATAAAATTCCTCTCCAACTGTGCACAATAGGCTCTGCAAAAAGATGTTTAAAACAGAGTTTTATAGAGTCTGAAAAATAGCCTCTAAAGATGTGCATGTATCTCTTAGTCTGAAATCAATGTCCAAAAAATGAGATATGTTTTTGTAGATGGGTCACTTAGAAACAAAAGCCTCCTTCAGTTTTGTAATATGTATTTCTGATTGGCCACAATATTCTCTGCAAAATGATGAATTAACAGGAATTTTCTGAAAAAAGTGCTTTCCAACATTGTTTAATATTTCCAAAACCATAATGGCTGTTAGAAAAGTGAGAGAGGTTTTTGTAGATGGCCCTCTTAATAACATAAACCTCCTTCAGTTTTGTAAAATTCATCTTGGATTGATCACAATAGTTTCTGCAAAACTATGACTAAAATATGCAATTTCTGCAAAAATGTTCCTTCTTGTTATGTTTTTTCATCTTTTTACTTTCTTGCTCTTTTGACTGTTTTACTTTCACTTTAGAAAAAAATCACTATTGGTGAAAGTATTCTCATCTCTTTTTACCATTTTACTGCCTTCTGTATTTACTTTTACTGTTTACCTTTGACTGCTCTGTAACTTCATTTTAACTTTCACTGACTTTTACCTGATACACTTTAACCACTGATACTCTTTAGCTGTTATGCTTTCTAACCTCTATTTGAATAGATTTGATAACAATATTGGAGTAAACAAATCTTATGACTAGTATTAAGACTGTTTATCCAAGGATGTGATCTTCTGATCACCTCTTCAGGGGATAACCGAGTAGATTTTTCAAGCAATTCCCCAATGGACAAGGGAGTGAGGTTTTGACCAGGTTCAAAATGGAGCATCATTCAAGGCTACAGGAACTCCCATTTTGGTTCTTGTGGAAAAATGGAAATTTGGCTAATGGTGAGGAATTGAGTAAATTCACGGAAAAAACAGGTCCATTTGTAGATTTAGTAATTCAATTACAGTTCTCGGGGTCACGGAATGAACTAGTAATTAATTCTAACTCTGTTTCAGTGAAGGAAAAAAGGAAAGCCGAGATTTCAACAGAGTTCAGTTTGAATTTAGGGTAAATACCTGTTTTTGGAGAAAACAACATTTGGATAGGTGCTGGCTAAGGTAGATAATCTTCTGAGAGGCTTGTCTGCAATCTTCTTCGAAAGGATAAGGTAAGTGGACTTCACAAATTCGAATTTTGAATTTTTCTGCGTGGAAGGCGTTTTCTTTCACTGGCGTACAAAATGATGAAAAAGACGTGAATGTTTTGTTTTATCGGCAAAGTCAAACGGGGGGGAATTTTTATTATTTTTATGGGATGACGTCACTGATGTATGATGGATGCGTCACCGGGGTCGGGCGGTAAGCGGTAAATTCCGCACCGCTTTCGGGAGCAGGCAGTTTTCCGCGGGGAGGTAGCGATTCCATTCGGAGATCAACACGTGGTGGGTGCACTGTTTCGAAACCACCGTGATCCCGCGTGTTAACGATTGGACGATGGATGGCTGACGAAATTACAGCGGGCCGTTGATCCGGGAATGGGCGATCGGACGGGTGATATGACGTGAAGAAGGTAGGGGATTTAACACGCGGGCCCAAAGTAATTAATGTTAATTTAACTATTCCGGGCGACGTCTTATTGACTGAGGGATTGGTTATTAATTAATCCGAGTGATTAATTAATCCCGTGGTTTAATGAGAGTTGGGGTTGCGGCGGGGCTTTGGTTTTATTTGTTTTTTCCGTTTAAAACATAAAACATATGTTTAAAACCTTTTCAATATTGTTATTATATGGTAATAAATCAATGTAATTTATTATCCATAGGGGCGGGGATAGATTATAAAGATATATTTCTAACCAAAGGGCACATAATGTGGGTCTTTTATGAATAATTGGAAAATAAATACTTTGGTTGAAATTTTATAATAAGATGGGCTTTTTGGGATATTTATGTAGAAGGAGTTATACATATAGGAAAAGGTAAGTTATATAAGGATTTAATATTTAAAGTTAAATGTTAATATGACAATGGGACAAGGGAAACTCAAAATACTTTACACAACTAGGAAAGTGGAGATTTCTGAAGTAAATTGTATCATTTCAATTTCAACACTTAAACATAGAATAGTAAGTAATTTTGAGGGGTTATTATGGAAATTTGCATGATTTTCCTAAGTAAAATAAAATTTTACTTAGGAAAAGATTAAAAGGGAATATTTATAATAATAAATAACTTCAAATACTTAGGTCTTTTTTATCATCAGGCCAAGGGTCTGGTCCCTCCAAAAGTCAAGGAAATGCCTTGAGCCCCTTTAATCTTCAAATACCTTAGCACTTTGGGGAAATTAGTAAAACTCTTAGGGAGAAAGTGATGTGGGAAGTTAATGATTTTGACTTTGCTTTCTGTAAATTTTCCAATGTATATTCTGCTTCAGTACTTGTGATGAAAGTAAAAGATTAAACACATTTAGCACCATCATTCATCCCATGAAGCTTTGCAACACCATCTAACCATCTACCTACCCTATCTACTTTACACTACCATTTTCTCTTCTTTATTAGGGTGCACTTAGACTGGCAAACCCTTATCAATTTTCTTTTCTTTTACATGGAAATTCTATCTAATTCTCAACTTATTACATCCAAGGGCTCAGATTAAACTGTTGAGCACATTTTATTAACTCTACCTATCTACTTATCTGCCAAGATTAAACTGTTTGGTCAGATATTTATTCTCTATTCTACAACATAAAATTGAAACATGAATGAGTCAAGTTTAAACAGTTTGACTCTTCATAAATTGTGGCAAAAGTTTGACAAGCTGCACACAATTGCTTTATTACAAAAATGAAATAGTAGTGGCATTTGGATTTGCACACTTTCCTTGGTCTATCTTTTTGCTTGGGGTTCATTTCTTTCATTTTCTTGATCAATTTATTTTTCTTACCCTTTGATTTTTCTTTTAGGGTATACCCTCTTTACATTTTTTAAATTTTTTGATTTTTTGGTTTTTCAAGAATATGGAACACCTTTGCTCAAGAAAAAGGTTTTAACATATTCCATAGTTCAATCAAGACAATCATGAAAAATGACACCTATTGGTATAGGAGTCTAACACTGGCTCCACTTGGGGATGGCTTTTCCTTGTGAAAAGTCAAGAATAGCAGGTCAGTTGCCTCAAAATGTCTCCAAACTAAACCATGTAATCTCATTCTTCTGGTAGCTTTATTGTATATATGATGGTAAAACATCTGAAGCTTAGGGCCTTCACTTTGGGCTTCAACTCCAGTAAGTTACTATCCACTCAAAACTTAAAACTTTGTTGCCCAGTTAGGAATTTTCTGCCTTGTTCCAATCCCAAACATGAATTTGTTGTGGTTGAAAATCTTGAATTGAATATAGTCCTTTTTCTGTAACCTGAAATCCGATCTAAAACTAAAACAACACACAAAAATTTTCAAACCAACTTAATGAAAAACTAGCTGAAAATTGAAAAACTAAAAAAAATGCTCAAAATTCTGAGCTTATTAGCACTCATCTACCTACTCAATCTACTGTTCAACTGCTAGTTAGGTAAAATGAAATAGCCAATGCAACCATTCAAGCATTATGTACTTTGATATATTTTGTTGCATTTTCTTGTTGATTATCAAAATTGTACTTCTGCAACCTATTAGAAACTTGTCAACAAATGAGAGGATAAGGAAACACTTGATTTCCTTTGTTGACTCTAGAAACTGTAAAAAAGGATCTTCCAAAATATATACACTGATGTTTAACTGATCTGAACAACTATACATCTGTTCCGGATGGCCTCCATACCATGAATATGAAATGTTATTTTCATCTTTATCTCCCTGTAAACTTTCAGATAAGATTTGTGATGATATTCCTACTGATTGTAATGTTTGAGTGTTGAATCCTTTATCATATTGATTCTGAAAATCATAGTTAGTTAATAGAGGAATGCTTTGAATGCCTTCAATATTCAACATATCTGCTATTGGATCCTGAAAATCTTGGGAAAATTGTTGGAACCTATGACATATAAAATTCCATGGGACTTCATAAACTTCAACAAGTTTCTCATTCTTTTCTTTAAATATGTTATACCACATTTCCTTTAAAAGCTGAAATGGTTCAAAAAATAGTGGTATGGAACTTTCTTGTGTCATTTGATCATTTATTTCAATGGGAATTGATAACTGCAATTGTGAAACTGAAAAATCTTGATCAATAGTTTCATTATCTTCTTTGTTGTCAATCACAATTCCTAAAGATTGCTGATTATTGATGGCATGATAGTTTTCTCTAATGAACTGAAATGAAGAAAAATAAAGAGGTAAAGAATCTTCACTTATTTCCACATTTTCTGCTCTTCCTTCCTCACTCTCATGGCTGATATGTATTGGCTGATCACTGTCTTCAATCTGCTGAAACGACATTTCTTCATCCTCCAAACTAGCTTCTGATATCTCTGTAAAGTTAGCTTGACTTTGGAGAACATAACTATCATCATAATGATCATACTTAGGCAAATTATCAAAATAAGGAATGTCATCAAACATACACATTAGAACAACAGATTCCTCTTCCTCGTATTGATTTGTAAATTCATTTTCTGATTTAAGATAATTTGAATTAAGAGGAATTTTTTCATGCTTATCAACCTCTTCTATTTCTTCATGGTGACTTTGAATAAAAAATTCTTCTTTCATAGTGATCTCCTATGTTATTTCATTTAGTTTTCTTACCAAAAGGTTGAGTTTTACCTCTGCAATGTTTTTCCTTTCCTCTTCTTCTACTTTCAACTTTTCCTGTTTGATTTGGAGATTAACTTCCACATCAACTGCAATATTTTGCATCTGTACAAATGTTTTTGGATCTCTTTCTCTTAACCGAAATTCTATTTCTGAATCAAAGGCACTTGGATAATGCAAGAGAGCTGAATCATGAGGAGGTCTAATATTTTCTGGCATTGAATAATAAACTTGATTAAATCTATCAGAAAATTGTTGTATCGTTTCATTTGAATGTCTTTTTAATTGATTATATTCTTCCATTATCACAAAATGATTAAATTTTATTATCCATCTATCAAGAAAAAGTTTGATAAACTGTTGGAAATTTGAGATGCTAGCATTAGGCAGATTTTTGAACCAACTCTTTATTCTATTTTGCAAAGAAAGAGCAAAAAGTCTGATTTTAACATCATCTTCATCAATCTCAAATAAATCCAAATAATTCTCAAAACCTTGAATATGTTTTTGGGCAGTGATACTTTTCTCTCCATCAAATCTAGGAAGATACTTGTAGTATTTTTTAGGAAAATCATGGAGTATAGGAGGTAAAATAAGGGACTTATATCTATCTGGAACTTTATATGGCACAGGGATATGTACAGGGATTGCAAGATCAGTCTTGATTATTTGAGGCTTCTTAATTAGAAAATGATCATCATTAGATTCATAAGAAAGCTGCTCAAAGAGATTAGGAGAATTATTACTTACAAACTTCAAAGGAAAATAACTAAAAACTAATCTAAGATCTTCTATAAAATACAATATACATTGAAAAATTTTCTTAATGAGAAAGAACATAATGTCTTGGATTAAGATCCAAGTTGAAAGCCTGATCTTTCCATATTGTCCTTTGAGGTTCATTCCTCCAATGGAGTCTTGATTCTGAAATTGATTTGGAGTCGCCAGGTGGATGATTTTAACCTTTGTGTGTCTGATCCCTGTCCACCATCATAGATCAGATCTAAACATGTAAAACAACTCTAAAGAAAAAGTTAGTTCTTCAGGAAACCAAATTTTGAATATTTTATGATTATTTTATTTTTTTTATGAATTTTCAAAACAACTTCTATGATTTCTTTAAGAAATTTAAGATTTTTAATTAAAATTTTCTCAAAGATTTATTGAACTAGAGAGTCTGATTGAATGTTTTGAATCCAAAGTTCAGTTTATAAGATAAACCAGAGATAGACTGAAGAACATTTGTTTACTATGCAGTTGCAGAGCAAAAGCATTTAAAAGGCTACCTGGCTGATCTTCAGACTCTGTCTATAGCTTATAAATCAAACAATAGTATCAATAAAATGATTCAGCTCCCCAGTATGGTCGCCACTATGTTATCACTCAGGTTTTCCTAGAAGTTGTGTAAGAGGAAAGTATACCCGAGGTAACCACAAACCAACCTTCAGATGCAGAATCTAGCCAATCTGCATCCAGAGAGGGCTCTCTCTTTATAATTTATCTTTGTTCTTAGAAGGTTTTAGGCTAGTTATAAATCCAAGAGTTTGTTTGAAAATGGTGGAATTCGCCAACTAAGGGCAAGGTTGAATATTTTCAGGCCATTGGGCTATGGAGTCAAAGGATGGCTTTACTGGATTTCTATTCTACACACAAGATGGCTTTGCAGGGCAAGATAGCCAAACATAGAACAATTTTTAGAATTTAAAGTGGATGGAATGGGTTTGAAGGGATGAAAGGCAGTTAAGAATATTTCAACATGTTCAAAAGAAAGAAATGAAATGATTACAAATAAAGAGCAGTGAAGAATTCTTTATTATAGTAATCAAAATGTTTAAATTAGCGAAGCAAGAGCATTTAAGAATTCGTGCTTATAACCAATTTAGAAGAAAACATTAAGAATAATCACATCAGAAATCAGAGTACAATTAAGTAAATTCTGATTTATTCTTTTATGTCAACTATTCAGAAATGGACACAATGATATTATAAACAGATATAAAACTTAAGACATAGGGTAGAAAGACTTATTGAACTGCAGTTCGACACATGAATCCTGCAAAAAGTCCTGAGCTTCAAATTGTCATCCAGCAAGCCACAAGTAAATTTCTCCAAAACAATTTTATTCCAAAAATATCAATGTCACATAAAAGTAGTAGAATCCACCCTCAATACTCCAATTGAGGGAGTATTTATACAAATTCTAAACTAAAATATCTTGAAAAAAATATCAAAATTAGTTCACAAATCTCTCCAACTATTTTACATAAATAGAACTTAAGTAAAGGACACTCAAAATAATGCATCTATTTGGCACTATTTTGTATGGATAGGTGATGAAAAAGAGGAGAATTCAAATTTTATCCAACTCTTAGTTGATGATGAGGCATCCAAGTCACTAACTGCTTCCTTTCTTTGTGCAATTCTGCTCCAACAATTCTGCAAATTTGGGGTCCAATGATACCTTTATATTTCTCAATACGTAATATATATGTAAAAATTGAAAGAGGTTATTGTATATAAATATGTTAGTGAGATAAACCTCTTTCACTTTCATAAAATTCCTCTCCAACTGTGCAAAATAGGCTCTGAAAAAGGATGTGTAAAACAGAGTTTTACAGAGTCTGAACAATAGCCTCTAAAGATGTGCATGTATCTCTCAGTATAAACTCAATTTAAAAAACATGAGATAGGTTTTTGTAGATGGGTCTCTTATAAACAAAAACCTCCTTCATTTTTGTAATATGTATTTCTTATTGGCCACAATATTCTCTGCAAAATGATGAATTAACACGAATTTTCTGAAAAAAGTGCTTTCCAACATTGTTTAATATTTCCAAAACCATAATGGATGTTAGAAAAGTGAGAGAGTTTTTTGTAGATGGCCCTCTTACGAACATAAACCTCATTCATTTTTGTAAAATTCATCTTGGATTGATCACAATAGTTTCTGCAAAAATATGACTAAAATATGCAATTTCTGCAAAAATGTTCCTTCTTGTTATGTTTTTTCATCTTTTTACTTTCTTGCTCTTTTGACTGTTTTACTTTCACTTTAGAAAAACCTCACTATTGGTGAAAGTATTCTCATCTATTTTTACCATTTTACTAGCTTCTGTATTTACTTTTACTGTTTACCTTTGACTGCTTTGTAACTTCATTTTAACTTTCACTGACTTTTACCTGATACACTTTAACCACTGATACTCTTTAGCTGTTATGCTTCTAACCTATGTTTGAATAGATTTGATAACAATCTTGGAGTAAAAAAATCTTATGACTAGTATTAAGACTGTTTATCCAAGGATGTGATCTTCTGATCACCTCTTCAGGGGATAACCGAGTAGATTTTTCAAGCAATTCCCCAATGGACAAGGGAGTGAGGTTTTGACCAGGTTCAAAATGGAGCATCATTCAAGGCTACAGGAACTCCCATTTTGGTTCTTGTGGAAAAATGGAAATTTGGCTAATGGTGAGGAATTGAGTAAATTCACGGGAAAAACAGGTCCATTTGCAGATTTAGTAATTCAATTACAGTTCTCGGGGTCACGGAATGAACTAGTAATTAATTCTAACTTTGTTTCAGTGAAGGAAAAAAGGAAAGCCGAGATTTGAACAGAGTTCAGTTTGAATTTAGGGTAAATACTTGTTTTTGGAGAAAACAATGTTTGGATGGGTGCCGGCTAAGGTAGATAATCTTCTGAGAGGCTTGTTTGCAATCTTCTTCGAAAGGATAAGGTAAGTGGACTTCACAAATTTGAATTTTGAATTTTTCTGCGTGGAAGGCGTTTTCTTTCACTGGCATACAAAATGATGAAAAAAACGTGAATGCTTTGTTTTATCGGCAAAGTCAAACAGGGGGGAATTTTTATTATTTTTATGGGATGACGTCACTGATGTACGATGGATGCGTCACCGAGGTCAGGCGGTAAGCGGTAAATTCCACACCGCTTTCGGGAGCAGGCGGTTTTCCATGGGGAGGCAGCGATTCCATTCGGAGATCAACACGTGGCGGGTGCACTGTTTCGAAACCACCGTGATCCCGCGCATTAACGATCGGACGATGGATGGCTGGCGAAATTACAGCGGGTCGTTGATCTGGGAATGGGCGATCGGACGGGTGATATGACGTGAAGAAGGTAGGGGATTTAACACACGGGCCCAAAGTAATTAATGTTAATTTAACTATTCCGGGTGGCATCTTATTGAATGAGGGATTGGTTATTAATTAATCCGGGTGATTAATTAATCCCGTGGTTTAATGAGAGTTGGGGTTGCGGCGGAGCTTTGGTTTTATTTGTTTTTTCCGTTTAAAACATAAAACATATGTTTAAAACCTTTTCAATATTGTTATTATATGGTAATAAATCAATGTAATTTATTATCCATAGGGGCGAGGATAGATTATAAAGATATATTTCTAACCAAAGGGCACATAATGTGGGTCTTTTATGAATAATTGGAAAATAAATACTTTGGTTGAAATTTTATAATAAGATGGGCTTTTGGGATATTTATGTAGAAGGAGTTATACATATAGGAAAAGGTAAATTATATAAGGATTTAATATTTAAAGTTAAATGTTAATATGACAATGGGACAAGGGAAACTCAAAATACTTTACACAACTAGGAAAGTGGAGATTTCTGAAGTAAATTGTATCATTTCAATTTCAACACTTAAACATAGAATAGTAAGTAATTTTGAGGGATTATTATGGAAATTTGCATGATTTTCCTAAGTAAAATAAAATTTTACTTAGGAAAATATTAAAAGGGAATGTTTATAATAATAAATAACTTCAAATACTTAGGTCTTTTTTATCATCAGGCTGAGGGTCCGGTCCCTCCAAAAGTCAAGGAAATGCCTTGAGCCCCTTTAATCTTCAAATACCTTAGCACTTTGGGGAAATTAGTAAAACTCTTAGGGAGAAAGTGATGTGGGAAGTTAATGATTTTGAATTTGCTTTCTGTAAATTTTCCAATGTATATTTTGCTTCAGTACTTGTGATGAAAGTAAAAGATTAAACACATTTAGCACCATCATTCATCCCATGAAACTTTGCAACACCATCTAACCATCTACCTACCCTATCTACTTTACACTACCATTTTCTCTTCTTTATTAGGGTGCACTTAGACTGGCAAACCCTTATCAATTTTATTTTCTTTTACATGGCAATTCTATCTAGTTCTCAACTTATTACATCCAAGGGCTCAGACTAAACTGTTGGGCACCTTTTATTAACTCTACCTATCTACTTATCTGCCAAGATTAAATTGTTTGGTCAGATATTTATTCTCTATTCTACAACATGAAATTGAAACATGAATGAGTCAAGTTTAAACAGTTTGACTCTTCATAAATTGTGGCAAAAGTTTGACAAGCTGCACACGATTGCTTTATTACAAAAATGAAATAGTAGTGGCATTTGGATTTGCACACTTTCCTTGGTCTATTTTTTGCTTGGGGTTCATTTCTTTCATTTTCTTGACCAAATTATTTTTCTTACCCTTTGATTTTTCTTTTAGGGTCTACCCTCTTTACATTTTTAAAATTTTTTGATTTTTTGGTTTTTTAAGAATATGGAACACCTTTGCTCAAGAAAAAGGTTTGAACATATTCCATAGTTCAATCAAGACAATCATGAAAAATGACACCTATTGGTATAGGAGTCTAACAAGGAGCACCATAGACTGAGAAACGTAGAGCAGAGTTGGAAACAATGCAGTTGGCACAATGTAGAGTCAGTAGCAGCACAGAGGATTCAGAGGGTCAATGCAAAGACTAGTAGCAGTCAAATCTCTAGTATCAGATGCATCATGTTGAACACTTGGTTCAGTATTTTGGATGTTTTTATGATGCAATAATAGTAGAGTTGCAATGCAAATGAAATTGGAAGAAACATGCATGGTCAACAACATGACATATGTAACATTTGCGTAGTAGTTGGTGGGAAGTGATGTCAGACATCAACAACATAGAGGGAGATGTTACAGAGTTAGGGTGATTCTTCAACTTGTTTCATTACTAGAGCACATTCCTCCCTAATAGGAAGTGTTGATTTATGGTAGCATCGGATGTGCTCTAAGCTTCAAATTTTGCAGGGAGGCTAGGACACATGTATTCCATAATACCCTGAATTGTTTTTGGAAATTCCACCTAGAGGAGGTTTAATTAAGTTTATTAATTATTTTAAATGGATGCCTAAGTATACAATTATGAAATTAAAATAATTAAAGTGTATTAATTAAAGAGGGTGTGAATGTTCTAGAAAAAGACGAAGATCAAGTCCGGATGATCTGAGCCATTTATTAGAATCTAATTTGAGTCGTTGATTTCTCAAAAATAAGATTATAAAAAGGACTTTGATGGGAATTTGGAAAACACGTCGAGTGAGATCAAGAGAAATATTTCTCAAGGGAGCAACACATCAGTTACTGGAGAGATCATCGAGGAGATTTATTGCAATGAGGGGCATAGATAATTTTCTGGTTGGATATCTCCCAAGATGGGGATACAATGAAGAGGAGGCAGAGAGAGATCTAGAAGAGGCAGCATAAGATCTATGTTGGGAAACACATAGCCATGCAGAGGAAACACTGAGCATGTGAAGAGATCTAAAAATTTGCTGAGGTTTGGATCAGTTCCAGTGTCGGGAGCTGGGGTGTGAGATCGAAGTGCCAGAGGATCGAGCGTCCATCCAACAGATTGATCAGCTAGAAGGAGTGATGTAGTCCCCATCAGTTTTGATGCAAAATTGCGTAGAGATAATGTAGAGGTAGCTTGGGGCAAGCCATTTTGGGGCTAGATCAGTGCCATATCACCAGTGATAGTGTGAGGTATTTGTCACTAATTTTTCTACAAGTCAGATACTCTATATTAGATGGCTAGTAAGGAATCCTAGATTGTATTCAAAACTACTACTTAATAATACAAACCCTTAGCTGCTGCATCAGTTTTCCCACATTGGGTTTTTCTGGGGAATTAATCCAAAAACAATGGTGTCAATTGTGTGTGTGATATTTTCTTCTTGCTCAATTCTTTTTTCCGCATAGAATTTAATTAGTGAGTACTACAGTTGTATTTAATTCAATATTTACAATTTAACATAGTAAATAACTTGCATGGAATAAACAAGTAGGAGAAGTAATATCAGATTGTTGCAGTAGGGATTTAGGTTTATCGAATTTTCACAGGAAAGTTTAGAGGAGGGAAAATATGAATCAGAGGAGAAAAAAGTGAGAATAAAACTACTAGAATCCTTTAAAATAAAGATAATTTTGGACCTTGAAGAACAATGGAGACTTAATATCAAATCCATCTGGCTCACTGCAGGGAATGAAAACTCCAAGTTCTTCCAAAATTATGCAAAGGGATGGAAAAATAGCAACACAATATGGGAGATGGATAAGGCATATGGAGGAACTGAAAAATCATTTGAGGAGCTAGCATCAATGGGAATATATCACTTCAAAGGATTTTTTATAGTTCCAGAGGTAGAAACTATAGAAAAATTTATCTAGGTGGCACAACTATTCCCAAGATATGTGGAGGAAGAATAAAATGATATGATCATGTCGTCGGGCACAAAAGGGAAAGTTGGAGTTATAAAATAAATCCAGAAAGACAAAATCCTAGGGCCATATGGATGGATGGTGGAGTTTTATCTTCATTTATTCGAATCCATTGGAGATGAGCTCACAAGGGTGGTGGAATAATCAATGATCAGGGGGTTTGTATATGAGCCTTTTAACTCTAATTTTATGGCTCTAATTCCAAAAACAGATACTCCCACAAGTTTGAAGAATTCAGGCCCATATCATTATGCAATTTTCTGTACAAAATTATTGCAAATATCACAACCTCCCGTCTGAAATATATCCTCTCAAGGAATATTTCCAAGGAAAACTTTGGTTTCCTGGATGGTAGCCATATTCATGAAGTGATTGGAGTGGCACAGGAGACTATGCATAGCATCAAAAGGAGAAGAAGGAAATGTATGATAATTAAAAAATACCTCTCTAAGGTGTATGCTAGAATAAGCTGGTTATACGTATGTCTTCTACTCACTCATTTGGGGTTCGGTATTAGTTTCATTAACTGGATAATGGCTTGTATTTGTAATGTTTCATTTGTTGTTCTTATAAATGGATCAACTTCTTCATTTTTTCATAGTCAGAAGGGACTTAGATAGGGGTGCCTCTTGTTCCCACTCTTATTTTTATTGGCAGCCGAAGGCATAGTCAATTTGTGCTAGCTACAAAGCGTAGAGGTGAGGTCAAAGGGATTGAAGTTGCTGTCAATTTGTACATCACACATCTTTTTTTTGTTGATGATATCCTCTTGTTTAGTGATGGGACTCAAGAATATATTCAACAACTAAATCTTTCTCTTGATTTATTCCTCAAAGCAAGAAGAATGTGTATAAATGTTAAGAAATCTATAGTCGCACATGAGGGGTTCACAATGACAAAATTAAATCATGTGCTTGCAATCCTTCCATTTGAATCCAAACCTATGAAGGACAACTTCAAGTATTTTGGTTTTCACCTTAAGCTTGATACCTACAGAAAAAGTGATTGGAAATGACTACTATCTAAAGTAGAAAAGAAAATAAACCATTAGAGCTTCAAATTTCTGTCTAGAACAGATAGATTGTTGTAAATTAAGTCGGTGCTTGCTTCCATTCCAATATATTGGATAGCTCTCACTTGGGTTCCTAAAGGAATCCTATCCCAGATGAAGAAACTGTGTAATCATTTTTTATGGGCAGGATCAAAGGAGGAGGAATTTCTCCCTTGGATTACTTGGGACAACGTGGCTCTCCCTAAGGAATGGGGAGGATGAGGTATCAATAATCTCCCTCTCTTTGCATCTTCCCTATCAAAAAAATATGGATGGGACATTTTAAATAAGGAAAACTTGTGGACTATTGTGGTAAAGAGGAAATGTATTGACCTAATCCCTATGGATGAATGGATGAGAAGAAAAAATAAGAAAACTAAAAATACATTTGCTATATGGAAGGTTACCTTAAAGTCATTTGGAATCATAAAAGAAGGTATGGCTTGGGATATCGGGAATGGAGAAAATTTTAGGATCAAGATTGACCCATGGGTGGGTTGTGGCCAAGACTATGCCCTTCCCTAATATCTAGTGAACTATCTTAATAACCATGTTTATACTTTCCTTAATCAAATATTGGCGGTCGATTATTCCTTTCACTAGCATCAAGGCTAGGAATTGGTTGAGGATATACATCTTGAGGAAACGTGGAGAGATCCTTGGAGAGCTATATCAACGAGCTTTAGTGTCTAAATGTGTAGATAAGCAGTCTTCTTGATGTTCTCAGGTGGGTGAGAGCACCAATAGGCTTATACTCACCAAAGTTTGGTTACAACTATCAAATGGGCAGGAGAGGAAAATGAGTCCAGGCTTGGTGGTGGAATCCTTTATGGAAATTAAAATTCCCAGCTAAAACAAGGTTTTTCTTCTTGTGCCTTCTAAAAAAAATGTGCCCACGTGGGATAACCTCTAGAAAAGGAACAAGAATAGGCCACGTTGGTGCATACTGTCTACAAATTTTGAGGAATTAGTGAGTCACTTGTTCCCACATTTCCCTTTTAGTGTCAAAATTTGGGAGGGAACTTTGAATATTTTGGGGGTTAGACAAAGATGGAATGGAATAGATTCGTCGGAAGCCTGGAAAAATTGGTGGAACCTGACTTAGGATGATCATATGAGAAATTTGCCACCAATTGTCTCATGGGGGATCTCGTTAGCAAGGAGTAAAGGAAGTTTCCACAATCACACCCCAGCTCCCACACCAATTGCTGTCAATTGCACAAATTTTTTTGCCCTGATACCTACAACCCTACACAAACAAAGTCATCGGTACATAAGAGAAGAAATTATCAGACCCAACATGTCGTGGGCTTACTTCGATGGAACATTGGATTTTAAGAAAAAGTGTGGTGTTGGTTTGGAAATACACATAAATGAACAAAATCACTTCAAAGCTTCAAGGGGCTTGAGTCAAGGATCAAATAACTTTGCTGAGAGCTCCAATCATTGAAATACTTAATGTGTTGGCTTCGAGAAATGGGGATTCTTTCTATCCAAAATTTTTGTGACTCGTTAAATGTTGTTGACTAGTTTAATGGAGTTAAGAGATGTCAAAACTTCATTTTGATTCCACTCTTAGAATAAATATTACTTTTAAAACTGGGTTTTGATTCTATATCTGTTTGCCACATCTACAGGGAACATAATACTAAAGCCACCCTCCTTTCTAAGGAGGGTCTTCAACATATTATGGATGCATGGCACACAATAGAGTTTGAAGAAGGGAGGGTCCGTGTGTCAGACCAATGACCTTACATCAAATGATCCTTGTTTTTGTTATGTTCTATCTGGTAGATGCTTAGTTATTTTTCCTTTATCAACTCATGTACATTTTAGTTTTCAATATACATATGTTTTATTTTGATCATATAGAAACATATTTTTGTTTTTGTTGATTAAAATGCACAGTGGTACAATAAACTTGACAGTTATGCATTTTGGGTCGTTTTCTCGTTTTTGGAGAGACCCAACTCTGATATTTTGTTGTATCTTGCTAAACAGTCCTTTATTAGCATTATGTTATTTGTTGGTTCTCATTTCTTCTAGTGTTTCTCCTTTGTAAGCAGGATCACAGTTTCAAGAATGCTTTTGCATATACTACTGTAACTTTTAATTATCTTAATAAAAGTCTGATTTTTTCCTTGGGAAAAAAACAATAATCTTAATAATAACAATAATTTTAATAATAATATTATTATTTAGTAATAATTATTATTTTAATAATAAATATTATTATTTTTTATTTTGTTTATTATATATTTGATATTATTAAATAATTAATTTATATTACATAATTTAAAATTAAATGATTATTATTTAATTATATTAAAACACATTTAATATTAAAATACAATTAATAAAAATTAGTTATAATAATAATAATAATATTTTATTGTAATAGTTTTTGTTAATTATTATTTCTATCTCATATATATGGTAGATACATATGAAATCTTCGGCTCCAATTATATTATTAATAGAATATTAATTACATTATTTTTTATGATAATTTCTATTATTATTGATAATATTAATATTAATTATTAATATAATTTTTTTTTGAAAGTTTGGCATGACTACATGTTGATTATGTTCAGTTTATCACTTTGAATGGGGCGGGGAATTGAACCAATGACTTCACATCAAGGATTGCCTTAACAAAGCACCGAATCACTATCTATCCAAGACCCCATAAATATTATTAATATAATTATTATTAATATTATTATTCATAAATTTTTAAAAATAATAATAATTACTATTAATAATAATTAATAATGATACTAATTATTAAATAGTTATTATTAATAATTATTAAAATATTTTTTTCTTATTGATATTTTTATTTTTATTTATTAATAATATTAATTAATTATTATTATTTATTAACTATATTTAATAATATTTATATTTATATTTGTTATTATTAATAATTTATATTATTAAGATAATTATTATTTATATTATTATTTTTTAATAATATTAGAATTGATTTTTAATATTTAATGTGGTTGATATTCATATTAATTTTTATTTTTTATTTATATGAATGATTTATATAAATAGATTATATGAATGAATTTTTTATTAATAACATAATTATTATAAATATAATATTATTGTGATGGGTTTTTAGTATTGATTCATTTTCTTTATTGTTACTTTCAATTTTTATATATCACTTGCTTTATAATCTATTGGGTTTACTTATAATAAAATTATTATTATTATATTTGTATTAATATCAATACTAATAATAATAATAAATCATTATGCATTGGTGCCTATTTTCCTATATTAACCACATTTAATAATGTGGTTGTGCTAGTAATAGCATATATAACACATATATAATATATTTAAAAAAAATTAATGTTGTAGTTTGATGCAATGCATTATAAATTATTGTAATAAAAATGATATATAGGATATATTTTTTATATTGATATTTTATTTAATATTAATATTTTTTAGATGATATGATGCATTTTCAATTATAGACTTATTAAAAATCAAAATATTATATTTTTTTTTTTTTTTTTTAAATTCGGTTTTATAATCATAATTATCTTTTAAAACTTAAAATTATTATTTCTATTTATAATAATTAGTTGAAACCAAGAATTTATTACACTATAGAATAAGTTAATCTAATAAAGATGATAGTAAACAATCTTAGTAAAATTAATTATAATATCTAGAAGGTGACAAAAACACAAACAATGTATGCAATAGTCCCAAAAGAATTCATATAATTTGTAACTATAATTTAACTACCAAACAAATAATAACAAATTACTATAGGAGAAGTTTTAGTGTAAAATTGGATAGTTTGCACCCTGATTCTTTTACATTCTTGGTGGATATTTTTAGAAATCGTAAGCATAGGCAAGTAAATTGTATACTCTCGCTAAGTCAAACATGTAATTGAGATTTTCCTTCAAACAAACAAATAATATCATACCTTGGTTCTAAGTAGCAAGGGGAAAATAGTTTTTGCATGTGAACTAATTTGTATATGTTTTTCTAGTAAAAATATGAAATGTATCATCATTTTATTTACCAAGAAAATTATTACCACAATATATCCAATCATTTTCAAAGACGTTATGGGGTGCAAAAATAAGAAAGCACTTAAATGTAGAATTAGTAATCAATCTAGAAATTAGTAATGTGCATGGGATCCACACCATAATTGACCTATTTGCCAAGGGTGAAATTAAACGGTTATTTTTAAAAAGTGTTAGTCTTGCAAGAGAAATGTGTAAAGTTCAACTCCCTCTCTCTTTGTTTATTGGTTGTGTAGCCCCACCCCACGCACACATATATGGAGTTTCTTTATCTTTCTTATTACGGAACAACAGCTCTTCATTTTATTCACTGAACAAAAAGTTCAACTCCGATGTATTGCCACTATGCCTTATCCCACATTATCAAATTTAGTCATCGTAAAGGAGACATGGGATTTCACAAGTTTTGGAATAATTGCCTTTATCGATAAAAATCACCACATACCAATTGATTTAATCTATTCCCCATAAAATGAGAGTTTATAAATCCCTTCATGTCAATCAATCAACATATACTCCCTACCATCATTAAAGATTTAACGTGGTCCAAAACTAAACTTTAAAAAGATACAAAATTCAAATCTCTCCTCCTATATTAAAGTAGTCTTACACTATATTAACATAGAATTAAATTTTACAATTATCCCCATATTTATATATATATAATGTATATAAATATACTCAAAGAATATATGTAAATTTAATAAAGGAAGTTGAGGGAGAATCAAATATTTTGATAACAATGGCATTGTATTTTGTATTTTGAAGGGAGGTTAAAATATTTCTAATAATTTTGTATATATGTGTACATATACATATATTAGTTTTATTTATTTCAAAGGTTACTTTTATTGATCTTGTAATCAAACATAGAACCTATTAAAGTTGATAGGTCAACTCTTTCAATTCCCTTGGAGTCAAGCATTGTAAATAGTGTTGTTGGTTTACCCTATTTATCATATGTAGATTACAGAGAAGTAATCGAAGGTTTTTCCACAAAGGTTTTCTTGGTGTGTGTGTGTGATGTAACTCCTTGTCCTAGCCTCCATATTGTAAGTAAGAGTGACATATTCCTCATGACTCACAAAGAATCCTAGTGGCATATTCCTCCTGGCTCACAAAGAGTCCTAATTAACAATTAGCTCATGAAGACTGAACATGTCACAAACAAGATTTAAACCCAAAAAGGAAGGATATAGATTTCTCCTCTTAACCATCTTAACTAGATATAATTAACCTCTCCGCTAAACACAATTTAATAATAGAAATCATTGATGTGAGTAACAATTTTTTGAAGAAATAAATATAAGATTTGTTTTTTTTTTCATATTAAATTTTATGTTAACTATATGTACATGCATACGTAACTTTGAATATTTAAGGATGACATTATTGTGCACATGGAATGGTTTGAAGTATCTTACGACAAATATTCACCTGGTAGATTATCGAAAAAGTAAGGGTTTCAATCCTAGATCAATATTTGATCTAAGGAGGAGATCTTGGGGATTTGGAATAGCTTGAAAGCCTTCAACAGGGAGATCATCTTACGTCATAAATAAGGGGAGATTAGTCAGATATATTTAGACTATTGTGAAAGGTTCTTGGACCAATGCTCAAATAATATTGGTTAAGATAATGGAGTGGATTATGTCATAGGTGTAAAGTTCCAATCTATTTGCGAGAAAGGACATCTCAATCCTTAAGTTATTTTGTCCTCGAAGTCAAGACTAATGGTTACATAGGTTCAAGTGGCTTATGTGAGGAGGTCTGCATGGGAGGGAGTATATTTCAAGGATTAATGATTGAGTTCAATGGACATTTGAAATTATTTTGTGATTAATGAGCTAACCTTGCTAGTAGATCATGAATTTTAGAGTTGGAAGTTCCAAGTATTGAGAATGGGATAGGGTTAGGCTATCTATTTTAAAAAGAGTCGAGGAGTGGTCAATAAAAATTGGATCAATTGGAAAGGGAGGAAATTAAAAATAAGTATAATTAGAGATGTATAAGGCTAAATATAAAAAGGGTTAACATGGTCCTTTAGTGGAGATATGGGGATAGAAGCTTTATCAGAGTTAATGTTAAATTCCCTTACAACATGTTTTATGGACAACATATTTAAGGGAGAAACCTTAAGGGTTTGGATGGAGGAAAATTGGTTTATAGTATTAGTGTGTCTACTAAAATAGTATATCTTATTATGTGGTTGACTCTATTTTAATTCATTTTGACTAAATATGTTGCAAAAATATAGAAAGCACTAGTTTTATGGATTCAATTGTATCTTTGAAAAATGGAAAACATGGTTCAAGTCTAGAAATGAACCTCTTTTCATACAACAAATATATGTGATGATGTGAGGGATTCTTGTGAAAACCCAAGGAAAATACATTTTTTAAAAACTAATTAATAGCCAATGTAAGTCCATTGCCTTTGAGGAATATTCATGGAATCAAGTGGACAAAATAATTATTAAAATATTACTGGAACTTAACCTATGAAAGGATTTGTCAACATAATTAGATGTCGAGTGGGGGAATTGGAAGAATGTCCAGAGGTATATTATTGAAAATTTCCATTCAAACGTTTGTACTACCATGAAATTTAAAAATTGTTGAAAGGCTATAAGAAAATGACTGTAAATTGGGTTTGGAGGAATAAGGAGAAGAATAAGGAAGCCCTCCATGTATCTATAGGATCATACGAAAACACAGAGGTATTAGGATAAAAACAGGGATTGTGAAAAAAAGGGAACTGAGGTTAAGGTAGGTGATTTTTCTATAGCCAAAGGTGAGGACATGTCCATTTTATTGACAATTCTAGTGCAAATCCATTTTAAGAGTATAAAAGTGCCTCCCCTAGACATCAACATTAAAGCCTCCATGAAACTAGGTACAAGGATATAGTCTTAATAACTTATATATATATATATATATATATATATATATATATATATATATATATATATATATATATATATATATATATATATATATATATATATATATATATATATATATATATATATATAATGGAAGATAAAAATAACTTTAAAGTAAACCCAATTCTAGTCCAATAATGGAAATATATGTGGGGGTGTATTGAGGAGTTATAAACTATATAGGTTTAAATATTTTTCACAAAATGTCTTCTTAAGATTATAACTATGATTAATATTTCTCCTGCTAACTTTGAGTTGTCCTCTCTGAAGTAAATCTAGAGTGAGGGGAGATAAAGTCTTAGCAATAAGTAGGACAAGGCATAGCCTAAGATTTAGGAAGTCTCTATGGATGAGGCATGAGGCATGAAAGGTTGTTTGTATTTAGATATTAACTAGGTCCCTTCTGTTGGAAGAGAATATTATATTTATATTGAAAAAGAAGAAGACACTACAAGGAAAATACCCTCTAGTGGATGTTTTTGAGGAACCCATTTTAAAAATAGCCCAGACATTCGATTGTAGTGGAGGATACTAGAGGAGGTTGGTGGGTGGAGGTTTTTGAGGATTTTTTTGTCTGGTGCATTTCTCATCCTAAACCGCATCGGTGTGTTCCACTAGAGAAAGCACCGGTGCATACTACAAATTGGCACACCGGGACACCGTGCGTTTGGTAAAAACCCACCCGGTGCATCTAATTACTGTAGCGCACTGGTGCTCTACACATATTTGGCCCTGGTGTGTCATAAAAAGCCACGCCAAAACTGAAACAACCCAATGTGGTTGTAAGAAACTGCCCTGTGCACCTCAAAAACCCGCGCACCAGAACAGGGTTAAATAAAAAACAAAATTACAGCCAAAAATTCGCATTTTTCACTTTTTAGTGCTCCAGAGCTCTCAAGCACTGGTGAAATTTTACCATGTCTAAGGCACCCTACCATCGGAGCTCCCATTGCATGCACTACTACTGTCGATTTCCCACCATCTCCATTTCGAATTTTGCAATACGATGGGAAAATTTAGTTTTGCAAATTATATAGAAAATATGCCTCCTTGATGCCCAAATGTATAGGTATTTTACTTGTTTTTCCATAATTAAACCTTTTAGTGGATTAGTTTTGTAAAATAGATTAAAATTCACCTTCTTTAAAAAAAAAAAAAACCCGTGTGGTGCGCTCGAGCCGTTCCGCTCGCACCGGTTCGCGATGTTGCCTATAAATTTATAGGCCGCACAGTGACCAATGCTAAAGGTATCCACACCGGTTCTAGGGAGGTACCAAAATGGTGCACCATGCCTTTTTTAAATTTACAGAAATTGCGGTGCGATCAATTACCCAGCTGCACCATTGACCATCTCCAAGTGCGGGAGGGCAGTGCGTTGACTGAAATATGCACCCCGGGGTGGATATTTTGGTTAGAGCACTATCCTCCTAAAATTGGACATAATCAATGGTGCGGTTATGTAAACAACAATACCATTGACTATGTAGTAATGTTAGGAGGGCGGTGCGCTTCCTAAACTATACACCCGAGGTGCATAGTTTGGTCAGCGCACCGCCCTCCCGATACTGGTACATAGTCAATGGTGCGGTTGGTTATACCATCGCACTGTTGACTGTGTAATGATGCTAGGAGGGTGGTGCGCTGACAAAACTATCTGCCCTGGGGCTAGTAGTTTGGTCAGTGCACTGCCCTCCCGAATTTGTTCATATTCAACAGTGCGATCGGTTAAATGACTGCACTGTTGACCACTAGATGATGTTTGGCAGTGCGTTGATGAAATTATCTGCCTTGGGCTGGATAGTTTAGTCAATGCACCACTTGAGAAAATACAGGTCATGATGTGCGGTGCACCAAAAATTTCCAGGCGCACTGCAGCCAGTGTGCGATAAAACAGACGCATCGGTACCGGTTTATGCTTGGCCTTTTAGGCGCACCAACTATTTTTTTTTTCCAAAAAAAATTATATATCTATATTTCTAAACACATGTATCATTCAATAAAAAAATTGTATTTAATATGTCAATCATTCAGTGACGTCAAAGGAGAGAAGAGAGGGAACAACAAAAACATATGGCAGACTAGTATAACTTGGTTCGCCTGTGGGAGGCACGAGAGAGGGAGAGAGATATGTACCCTCGCCCTATTATAGAAGCCACCCAATCGCTTCTAAGGGAAGTAGGCCTCCTCAAGTTCTATGGGGAGGCTACATCCCTGAAGGGCCATGGTGGGTTATTGCAACAACTTATCTTCAGGTGGAATGCCCACCGACAGGATTTTCAGGTTGGTCCTAACCAGTGGTACGTGCCCACTAAGGAGGAAATCTATTTTACTACTGGCCTATTGAGGAGAGGGAAGGATTTTCCCTCATTCCCGGGGGTCCCAGCTGGCTAGGCAACAGGGATTCAGTTGGTGTACTACCATAGATACATTAGCGCCGATATACTGTCTCCTACAGATTATCAGGTCTCTGGTGGTCAGTTATAGATTGCTTCATTTGGTGGAAAGGAGGTGAAGTGCCTCTCACTATTTATTTCGACCATTTCACACCATACCAGTGATAGGAAATGCATTAGTTACCCACTTTTATTTTATGTCGATTCTTTATCATAGGCGCCATGACTTGTGAGGTGGTCAACCATTTTTTTGCCACAGTTTTGTGTAGATTTAGATAGATGTTGTGCTCAAGCACAAGGGAGGGTGAAATTCCCTTTTGCTTCAGAGCTTTTTTTTTTTTTGAGAGGTTGGCCTACTTTTTTTTGGCAGCTGTGTAGGCCAATGCTACATGTACGGATGCAGATGTGGGGACAAATGATGCCCAAGAGGGGCGAGTCAGAGTTTTCATGAGGATATCATATGATGCACTAGAGTTGCTAGCCAGTGTTGATGATCATGCCTTCGTTCTGGTCCCCTGTATGTATGCTAGTTTGTATTGGCGAGGGTGTTCCAACATCATATTCACATATGATGAGTTGTAGGATGATAGAGGTAACATTAGTGTTTTCTTTAAATTTATTCTAACATGTTCTTTAACTTGTTTTTATTAAACTGTTTAATGAAATTGTCTAATTATTTTTGTGTACTTATATATATTTTTTAGACATTGGGTCATTTGATGGAGATGAGATGGCACTACCACCAATTGATCCAGGTGTAGATATTGATGATGATCAGGAGATGGAAGATGTCAAGGATCAGGCTGGTGCATATAGACCTAATCCTCATGTTACGCAGGTACCGACTGGTGTGAGGCGTAGGCCTGACACTAGATTTAGGATGGAGTTCAGTGACCAACTCTGTGGATTTCTTGTGGAGGAGGGAGTCATGCCGACCACTATGAGAGAGATATAGGCCGATGCTAGGCTGATAGTGATGTGGAGAGGCATGCCACATGACATGTTGAACCTGATGCGGCATGTCGTAGGAGCTACCAGCTTAGTGGCACGGTTGAGGAGGGCCCTTCGAAGTAGGCATGGTCGAGATGTAGTACGTCGACAGTCGAGCAACGATGCATCATCTGATGATCATGATCAAGGGAGTGATCATCATTCACCTCGTGCTGCAGATGAGGAGCCTGCAACATCGACCAACAGTCATGATCATGAGTAGGTTAGACCATCCACGTTGAGTCAGCCTTCTCAGCCTGCAACATCCAACATTCATGATCATGAGAAGGCTAGACCATCTACGTCGAGTCATCATTATCAGCAGCCTACAACATCCAGTAGTACTCATGATCATGAGCAGGCTGGACCATCCATGTCGAGTTATCATGAGCAGTCGACAGTTGATCCTGATTAGCATGAGGCACCACTAGATCAGCAGGCATGTGATGATCGACATCTATCTGAGCTTGTCAAGGCTGCACCATTGACTGAGCATGCCTCAACTAGTACTACTATTGATGATGTACCACCAACGGATATTTGACATTTATATTACAGTTGTATATTTTTGACAATATATATATATATATATATATATATATATATATGGTCCATGTATTTTATGTTCATGTTGCAATTGTACTTAATTTACATGTTGGTGATCATCATGATGTGTATATTGTTAGGTCATGTTAGATACGTTCATTTAATGTGCAGCTTGCAGATATATGTGTATGTGATAGCAGTTATTTGACATGAGATGTATATTTAATGTTTGTGTTGTGATGATGTTATACAATGCTTGTGTTTTGTTAAATGATCATGATCATGATGATTAGATGGTGTTAGCGAATTTGAATGTGTCAATTGTATGTAAAATTGTAATTGTAATTGTATGTAAAATATTTGTAAAATTTTAATTGTAATTGCAATATTTAATTTATTGTGAAATGATGGTAATTGTAATTTTAATTGTAATTGTATATATGTAAAATTTTAAAATTGTAGCTGTAAAAAATTCTAAAATTGTAATTGTAATTGTAATTTTAATTTTAATTGTAATTGTATGTGAAATTGTAAAATTGTAATTGTAATTCTAATTGTATGTAAAATATTTGTAAAATTTTAATTGTATTAACGTGAAATGATTGTAATTGTAAAATTGTAATAGTAATTGCAATCGTATGTAAAGCTCTAAAATTGTAATTGTAAATATTGTGATTGTAATTGTATGTAAAATTCTAAAATTGTAATTGTAATTGTATGTGAAAATGTAAAATTGTAATTTTAATTGTATGTAAAATATTTGTAAAATTTTAATTGTATTAATGTGAAATGATTGTAATTGTCTATATGTAAACTTGTAAAATTGTAAAATTATAATTGTAATTGTAATTGTAATTCTATGTGAAATTGTAAAATTGTAATTGTAATATGTAAAATATTTGTAAAATTTTAATTGTATTAATGTGAAATTTTTTTATTAAAATTTTTAAATTTCTAAATTTGTAAATTTGTAAATAATTGTAAAATCATAATTCTAGAATAATAAGATTTTTTGTAACATAATAAAGTTTGTAAAATAATGCAAATAAATTCATGTACTTTAGAATTATCATTATTTTATTATGATATTACATACAAAAAAAAAGAACTTTATATAGTACGCCATTGTTTTCGAGATCAACATAATTGAAAATTATCAAGTGAAATGATTTTAACATTAACACAATGCAAATTACCAATTAATTCAAAATACATATTATAATGTTTCGAAAAAAAATATTCTTAGTTATAAGGTAATTAAGACCTCTTCTTTATTAAAACCCATCTTAAAAAGTATAAATGATGAAATAACACATGTGCCATATCACTCTCGGTTCTCGTGATCACCCTCATTATCTTCCAGCTCACTTGGCATGATAACAGTATTACTCTCAAAAATATGTTTTGATCTAGAGTCATGTCTCAATACGAACCACCAATCCCTATCCAACACATCTGGGGAAAAAAACACCTGGTTGCAGTGTTTGGGGGGGGACACAGGGTTCCTTAGCTTCAACCCACATCTTTCTAGACTTAATATATATCAACCTACTATCGCGATCTTCCTTTACATTATTCCGATCAAAGGTGTCCCACCACTTGCACCTAAAAATATCACATTGGAAAGAAGAGAAATCCACTTCAATGATCTCTTGTATCTTTCTGACGTAACCTAAAGTCCCTCATATTAGGTTTTGATCATGGTGGCTAGATCGAATCGATTGATCAAACTCAAATTCCACTCCACAGTCTTGTGTCATGTGGCCATCATCAGCATTTTCTGTGCGAAAATGGTGTCCATATTCCCACATAGATGGGAATGAATGTACCTATAAAAAAATTAAAAAATCATAGTGTCATGTGTCTTATAATAACCCAATAGTTAAAATATAGATGTAATTACATTTGAAAGGTGCATTATTAAATTTAAATTGTACATAATTAAATAGATTATTACTGATTTTCTACACCCAATCCCTACATTTAGCACATCCTCTTCAGCACATGGGTAATGACCGGTTGCATTGTATTTATCTCTGACTTGGTCAGCAACCCAACTGTTGGGGCACATTTTTGGCATATTTTATTTTAAATGATTAGGATAAGGCACACTTCTACCATTCAACTGTCTGAATTCTTTCCTGTCACTATCCCATTTCATCCTCTTTTGTTCATACAATGTGACCCATGGTTGTGTCGCTTTGGAATTGTAAAGAACGAATTTATTGATTACTTCAATTTCTGCATTCGCTGATCAAATCAAGATGACATATAATACATATGAGACCAAAACATACATTATATCAAAGTTCAACATCAATATTTACTTTGTGTAAATTTTAAAAATTATAAGTCACTTACTCTTTATCAAGCGCCTTTTTCCATTCGTTTGTAGCAGCTCCCCTTCTCTTTTGTCTTTACCCCTTTCCTGGTCCCAAATCACCGCACTTGGTCTATTTTCGATCTGCTTGATGTACTCACTAGCATAATAGAAAGACACATACAATATGTACCCCTCTGCCATAGACCCCTCGGGTTTGGCCCTTTGTCGAACAAAACCTTTCAATTTATTCATGTACCTATCTAAGAAGAAAATCCAATGACAAGAAACCACTCCAACTAATTCAACCTCATATAATAGGTGGATTAGAAGGTGAACCTACAAATTCCATGAAACTCGTAGGCAGTTCCTTATCAAACATACAAATAATCTCAACTATCTCTTGATGCCACCGTGGAATGCTAGCCACATGAATATCTTTTGACGTGATCCAATGTACAAATGTAGATACTTTAGATATGGCATGTCCTAGGTCTTTGGGTAATTCATGTTTCACACACCCACGCACAAACAAAGGATAATGAAAGTGCAAATTTATAAACATGTGCAATAATATACAAAATTAGTTATGCTTTATGATCCCTGCATGGGATAATATTTATTAATATAAAAAATAATAAAATCATGCTTTTGACAGTATACGTACTCTTAGAAGATTCAAATGGTCATGCAATTTCAACCCCAGAAAATGGTCATCCACGGTGAAGCAATGTCGTAGTGAAGACCCGTATGAAGATGCTACCCTCACACCCATTATAACTTCCTTTGCCAAAGAAACATCATATTTGTTTAAAATCCAAGGGACATCACCTTCTTTGAAATACTATGAATTAGAGGGACCAGCGCCTGCCTTTGATCCTGTACTTTTTAATCATCTTGGCCAATGCTTCCTTTTTGTTTTTGAATTAATAAGATATTTCCTAACAAAAAATGTGTAACTTTGTTTCGATGATATGTGCCTCCATAAAGAAGATGAAACATTTTTAAATATATGCATGGGATCTAATAAGTGGGTAATCTTAAGATGCTCCCAATATGGGAGGTTATAAAAGATAGATTTCCATTTCATCCCAATGGGAAATTTCTCAACATAGGTATCGAAGAATTCTGGATCATCGAACATAGGCTCCCCATTTGAATCGAACATTTTTATGAACTCCTTCTTCTTCTCTCTCTCATATGCTCTAATCCATTCAGTTGGTGTCGTTATTGGAGGCCTTTGGGTTCTCTCTCGTTTACCATTGAAAGTGGATGCTGCTCTTCTATAAGGGTGTTCTTTTGGGAGGAATACCCTCGAGCAGTCATGCACTGGCTTTCGTAGGTCTTTGGACCATCTAGGTTTCAGAGAAGGTCCACAACATTTACATCCAAAATACCCTTTTGTTACAAGACTTGCGAGATTATTGTATACAATTTATATGCATGGCATGCTAAGGAATATCATGAAGATCAGAACAATTAAAAATAATTAAATAACTAATTTTCGAAATAATATTGTTACGTATATAAACAAATCAATAAACATGTAATTTACCAGAGCAAACTCTTAAGCCTGGATAATGATGTGTCGTGTAAGCACATATGCCATACAATTTAAAAATACTCTCTGCTGAGATGGGTCTTGATACATCGTATACATTTATCCATCCCATAATTCCTTCAATTCATATACCAATGGTTGTAAGTAGACATCCATATTCTTCACTTGTCTTCTACCAGGGACTATGAGAGCCAAAATAAGACGTTCATTCTTCACGGACAACCATGGGGGGATATTGTTATTGATCAATACTAAGGGCCAAATAGAATAGTTGGTGTTCAGGAGGGAATATGGGTTGACGCCATCCATGGCTATGCTAAGTTGTAGACTTTGTACTTCATCATTGAATTTTTCGGGCCATGTATCCTCTATATGCTTCATGTCTATTGAATATGTTGGGATTCACATAACTCCCAACTCACTTATGTGTAGGGCATGCCATCCCTACAACATAGCTAATTATTTGCAACGAAAGAGCCTTTGAATCCTTGGGATTATAGGCATGTGCCTCAATATCTTAAAAGGAGGACCACGTGATTTACTCTTCTTTTTAGATTTATCATACCTGTCATGCCCACATTTTGGACATATCTCTTTGTCTACATATTATCATCTATATAGAATACAATCATTTGGACATGCATGATATGATATGTACTCAACACCCAACATTTTCAACAATTTCTTTACCTCTCCACAGCTACCGGGCAAGACATTATTACTCAGAAGAACCTTATCTTTGAATAACTTGTAGTTGGTGATCATGTAAAGTATTAAATGTACATTAATGTCGATATAATTATTAACGTTTATAAAATTGACCATTTGTAATGTTTGTTGTGTAATTATATTTCTCAAAATATAAGGGAGGACTTTATGGTAATTATAACTTACCTCAAAATTTCTAAGAAACATGCATTCGACAAGCCAAAATTTTCTTTCAAGTTGTACAGTAACATCAATTTCCCCAACTGGGTAGACTTTGACTGACCGCAAGGTCCAAAGAGAGGGGTGGTGGAAGAAAATTTAAGGATTTCGAAAAAGGTGTCAGTCATATGAGCATCATCCCCTTGCTGATCATCATTCTGGAATGCATCTAACAACATTGTCTCCATGGCAGTCGTATCCCTTAAGTAATCATCCATACCAACCTCTATTTGATTACCTCCATTTCCAACTTGTGAAGAAATACTATTACTGTAGTCATTCCTAATTGGTGAAGCTAGACGTAGTGGGAACTGAATAGGTGGTTGATTCAACCATTCTTAGTATCATTCCTCTCTGATTTTTTCTCTTAATTTAGCCTTCTCTCGATTTGAAATTGTCGTGGGGTGCAACATAAGATGGTAGGTAGGTCTCTCATCATCACTAGAATCCTAATAATTTCAAAAAATATATTTGAACATGATTAGTACAAAATTTATGATATCAATTAGTAAGCATGTTGACAATGCATGATTAATTGGTTTGACGTTGAAAATTTTCATTAATATACCGAACAATTATTATTACCATCATTGTCCCAGGATTGTGGCTAGAAGATGCAATATTGTTACAATTGGCAGGGTGTAGCGACTGTCCATTTTCATCTACCAAATGCGCCTTGTGGTATGCTGCTCCTGATAAGAGATTTAGACGTTTTGGAGCTGTTTGAATATTTTGTGCATTTGAATTTTATTTTGAATTATCTTCATGAATTTGCAAATTTTTAAACATTAATTATAAATTTTATTAAGCTGATTGACATGGATAAAAAACATATATTCAGTTATATAATGAAAATATAAATTAAATCTGAATTAAATATTAAATTTCGAGATGGATAGGGAGAACTCCAAGATGGACTTTGAGAAATATTATGGAACATGCTGGATTTTGAATAATTGTCCATTCAATATAATTATGATATTTTCTCCTTGAATTTGAGAAAAATCAGCAATAAATTTTGGTGTACGCACCTAAAAGTAATTTCGGTGCCTTAAAAATGGAATTATTGTTATCGGTGCTAATGTACAGATAATTTCACTGGTGCATGTTAGTTACTGCACACCGGTGCAGTGTTATTAATTGACGCACTGGATCCGAATAGCTGCAAATGAAAAAAACGCAACTATATTTTTTTAAAGTGAAAAAAAAGCGGTAAATTGAAAAATGGGTGGAAAAATATTTTCGAAAATCTAATTTCGTAAAACAATTATATAAATAGTAAAAGCTTTTCATTATTTCATTATTTTTGCAAAAAAATTCAGCGAGATATTTTCACGAGACATACCTAGAGGAGCACGAGAGCACTGTGGAGCACTGATTCAGACAATCAGAATTTCAAACCCTCTAGTGATTCAAACCCCTGTAGCATAGAATTTCAAATGAGGTGATTAAATTTTATTGTTTTTTTTTTACATTTTCTGGAGCATTTTTTACACAATAAATAAAAAATTTAAATTTACTGTTCATTTTCAGAAAACAAAAAATAATCCATTTTATGATAAACCCTTGATTATTTTTGTTTCTACCCTTGCTTCTTCTAGTTTATGTGATTTCAAAATTAGGGCTTTTCATTTTATATTTATAGGGTTTGTATTGCTATATATATAGGCCTATGACATCTAACCCATGAGATTACTTGCATAGTTAGATCCCAATCCATGTCGAACCTTGCGTGAATTTTTTAAAACTAAATTTTTTTAATGAGTGCGCCCTGTGTAAACTAGTGCATCGATGCGCTGCCTTATCACAGCGCATCACACACATACTGTTTGATAAAAAAATTTAAAAACATATATTTTTTATAATCTGTGCACCATATGTAAAATAGGGCACCAGTGCACTATTTCATTATAGTGCATCGCGCACGTACTATTTGGCAAAAACAATTTTTTATTTTATGCGTTAATCGGTGCAACATTTAACATATAACACAACGGGTCTCCTTGTCGACAAAGAACACCGTATGGTGGTTCTCTATTTTCACGGTGCGTTTATAATAATAGGCTGCACCGCCCCCTCCACGACACCATCTGCTACAAAAACTAACACTAGAAGATTTTTATTAATTTGTCTGTGTTAATTGGTACACTGGTTAACATATAATGCATTGGTGCTCCTTGTTGACATAGAGCAATGTACGGTGTTTTATACTATTCTGGTGTTTCTTTTATAAGAACACGACGCACCGACGTCAGTGCGTACAACATAAAAGTCACACTGGTTTCTTGATATTTTTTTTTACCTGAAAATTTGATGATTTATTTATAAAATATATTAATGAATGATATGGTACAGGTTTCATATTTATAAAGAAATGGATGACAAGAGATCAAGTAACAAAAATACTGATAGCCCATCAAGAAAAGCAAAAAAGGAAAGTTCTTCGTAAATTGTTTACAAAAAATATTATTTTTTAACTATATATAAGTTTAACTAATATGTATTGTTTACTGTGTATCACGTAGAGCCACAAAATGACGAAGCTCGATAAGATTATTTCTGATCTAGGACCAGAAGAGCGTAAAAGCTTGAGGAAAAATTGCAAAAGGATGAATTAGGTGAATGAAAAAATACTATCGATCCAATATGAGTTTCTTTTTTTAATTTTTATTAATAATATACTTAAAATTATTAGATAACATGTTTCAAAAAATCTATTAATTGGCATATGTTTAATGTTCTTCAGGGACTAACAACTCAGAAAAGGAATGTTGTTCTAAGAAAAGAAAAAAATAGAACATGAAAATGAAAATGAATTGCTCCTTAGCTCATCTAGAGTGGTGCCAGAGGTTAGGGAAAGGGGGAAAAACTTTTACAAAAGTTTGAGGGATTTAGTGGAATGAATGTATAGACGTTCTTTCCACTTACAATACAAAAATCAATCCAATGATTCCAAGGACCAAATTTTATCTAAACTGCAGGAAGATTTTCCAGAGAATTGGTCAATGAGACATGTCAGAATTTTAATAGAAAAAATGTACAAAAAAAGAAGAAGGAATGAAAAAGTAATATTTCTTTAAATGTTTTTATATAATTATATGTATATATTACTAGAAATCAATCATTTATAAATATGAATTTTGTTATATTTACTTTTCATATATCAATATAAAAATTAAATAGTTTATTGTCATGTTACATTTTTAGGAAGATTATGAAAATCTCAAAAGATGAATGAGCTGATATCAGAAATATGCCAATAGGAAGGTCCAAAAAGGTATACAAGGAGATGGTCAAATAAATGGACATAATTGCATCACAGAGGAGCCATCTCAACAACAACGTGTTTCAAATTTAATATGTAATCATTGAATTTTTTGATTAGGTACAATAAATAAAAAATTTAGCATTAAATATTAATTTTCAAGTATTTTCTTGTAGAAAATGGAACCCATTCAGCACATAAAACAGAATGACAAGGAAGAAAAGGGTTGATATCCAAGTTTGTGAGTAATTGTTACTTCCTTATAACAACTTAACTAGATTTATTTTTTTTATATTTTAAGTTGTTTTACAAAGATCATCATTGAATGTCTTCAAACAGGTGCTAACATAAAAAGAAGAACCATTAAATGAATTGATTAACATTGGGTTAAATATGGGTTGTCAGTATATGTTGGCATATCAGAAATTAATTGTGAAATTTGTAAGCATCTATCGATCTTGTTTTACTTAGTTTCATCTATAATTAATAGAACAAAAAAATCTTTTATATTAAATATATGATTTGTTATGGGGTATAAAACTTGCAAGAAACAAAGTATGGAACTGCGCCAACAAATGAAATCTTGAAATATGGCATGAAAATTGGTTTTAAATAATGTGTATAGTTCATGAGCCAATTTTGGCTATGGTACGTCATTTATTTTCGATTTACATTGATGTATATTATTTTTTATATTGAAATTTTCATTTTTCTCACCAATGCATATACAATCATGGCAGTGTATTTTTATGTTTGTAGCTCATGAAAGCAGCTCTCACCAAGTCATGAAAGTAGCTCGAGCAATGACAACAGTTCAAGCGAAGAATGATGATCATTATGTTTGGATATCAAAGCAAGGTGTTGTATTTTTTGAAATATGTGTCTGTGAAATCAGACATTTTGTTTAATGTAATGGACATAGTGTCCCAATTGAAAGGCAAAGGGATACCAATAACTGTCCCATTTTGTATGACAAAGAGTGTATATATATATATATATATATGTTTTAGTTTATTCTATTACATTCTCCATTTTCGTTGTGAAATGTAACACCACTGATTATATATATAGATGATTAAATATTATAATGAAGAGATGTGAAATTTGATGATATGATATAACAAATTAATCCAAAAATCACATTCAAATGCACTAATAAAAATTTAATTGATATGAATATTGTTATAAGATATGTGCCATCCTTTGATGAATAATGAATTTTAAAAAATCACAATAATTATGATATGATATAACAAATTAATCAAAACATCACATTCAAATGAAATAATAAAAATTTAATTGATATGAATATTTTTATAAGATATGTGTCGACTTTTGATGAATAATTAATTTTAAAAAATCACAATAAATGCACTGTCACAGGTTGATGTTTCTAAAAAATACAAAATGAACATTGACGCATGTCAGTTACTGTACACCCGTGCATTTGTATGATAAAGCGCACCGGTGCGTTTCTACGACCTACGGACGCTGCAAAAATACCAATACCAATTATAACTCTCAGTATGTTTGTGCGATACTGCTCACCGATGCATTTATGTGAGACTACTCACCGATGCGTTTCTACAACCTATGGGCACCACAAATACCAATACTAATTAGAACAATCGGTGTGTTTGTGTAATACTATGAATCGATGCATTTCTATAATACTAAGAAATGGTGCATTGATAGGACTTATGGGCACTGCACAAATCCCAATACCAATTAGAACGTCCCGGGGCATTGTATCACCTACAATGCACCCCGTGTGGTTTTAGACCTTTACAGCCCGGTGCATGCACCTTCAACCGCCCCGGGGCGACCGTCAAGATGACACACACTGGGATGTTTCTAAACGTCATGGGGCGTCCATTATTTGTTTTCCATCCCAGTGCTTGGTAGGTTTGCAGGATCGATGCATTTACTCCAAAACGCACCAGTGCGTTGACACCTGAATAATGCACTGATGAGAAAAACATATGTAATAACCTTTGGTCGCCCAATTTTTTTAGTTGTGTTGAAATTCTGTTAGAAGATCTGCCAAAACCTCCGTTACTGAAAATGGATGTTGTAGCAATTGTTTTTTTGACAATTTTGGCCAATTTTATAACACTAAAAACCTCCATTATAACCTCTGCTAGAGGATCTTTTCCTTGTAGTGAGATATAATCAAGAAGTTAGAGAGGGTAAAAAACTATTGAGTAAAGTGGTCCTTAGATTTGGAATGTCCCATGAATAGGTAACCAAATGAAGATCCCTTCCTTGAATGTTAGAGGGGTTGGGGTTGCCCATAGAAATATATACCTAAAGAAGTTATTATCTATTTACATGCATGATGTAGTATAATTTCAAGAAATTGTGAAGACGGGAAAATAATAAATTTTATTCTTTTACTTAATGGATTGGTATTTCTATTCTCTAGATACAAAAGTTCAGTTAGGAGGTTTTTTTTGGAGTTTAAACAATAGAATTGAACATATATCTAGCTTAATATTGAATACATTAATTTAGTTGGAATGTAAATCAAAATATTTATAAAAAATGCACAATAATATAATAATATAAACTTAGATGGACCTAATGGGGATATGAAGGCTTCCTAGGATAACATGCTATTTTAAGGTTGTTTAAGAGAAGAAAAATTAATCATTGGAGGTGATATGGATTGACTATGAATTTGGGGAGAAATATATTTGAAAATTTATAGGCAATACCCTTTACAAACTACTTCATCCATATTTTTGAGGATTCGATGTGAAGCCTATTCAATTGGTTCTAACTTGGAGGAATTAAATAAATGTGGTGGGGTAGGTGGGATTTAAAAAAAGAGTAGAAGGGTTTTTTTATCAAAGAATTGTAGAAGAAACTAGTAGGATGAAGCCTTGTGTAAGACATAGGGGATCTTTAGATCATTTTCCTATATTATTTCAAATTGAATCAAAAGCACAAAACCCTCTATCCCTTTGAATTCAATCACAATGTGCTAGAAGAGGAAAAATTTATATATATAGTAATTCAATATGGAATAAGTAAGATAATAATTTTTAAGAGTTAATAATGTTCCTTTTTGTCAAGAACTTGAAAAATGGGAAGAAATCAATATTTGAATGAGCTTGGAGAAAAAAGAGAGAAAGATAGAAACTTTAGAAGGGAGTGGAAGAGAAAATTAGTAGGTTGTTTGAGAATAATGTTGATGGTATTTTTTCAAAGGAAGAGTATGAAAGTCTAAAAAAAGTGGCAATAAAAAAGAAGGGAATACTGGAAAAGGAAAAGATGGAGTAGAGGCTTAAGCCTAGGGTGATTTAGTTGGGAGAGGGTGAAAAAAACACCAAATTTTGCCAAAATAATTATAAGAAAAGGAAAAATGAAAATAAAATTTGGAAAATAAATTTGTAAGACGACTCAAAGGGGAGATAATTTATAGAAATCACTGAAGAAGGCATATGAAAATTTAAACCATTATTCCAATAGATAAATATGGCTAACATAGTAGAAGTGATCAAGGTAGTATCCTCCTTGTTCCTTATTCTAACTAATGAGTAAGAGAATGAAGATATTGCACCTAAAATATACAAGGAAGAATTGAAATTAGTTTTCAATTCATTCAAGGAGGAAAACATTCTAAGCTTAGGCTAGTAGATAATGGAAATTTTCTTAGGTTTATATGTTATCTTGGAGGAATAACTATTAAGAGTAACAGAAGAGTCAAGAGCCTCTAGAAAGCTTCTTGTAGCTTTAAATGCTACAGTTATAACTTTGATCCCTAAAAAAATGAACATGGATATTTTGATGATGATAGGATAATATTACAATGAAAATGAGTTTATATGCTCATCTTAAACACATTCGCTAATATGTCAAAATCCATTTTATTAGGGGGGATCATAGAGGAACAATCTAGTTTTCTCTTCAATATACAAACACATGGTGCAATTGGCTTAGTTTGAGAAGCTATGCACACTCTAAACGTGAACAAGAATAGAACAATGGAATTGATTTTTTTTTGGAAAAGTCATATGAAAATGTAAACTAGTTATATAGAAATATCGTTGTTGATCTAAATGGGGATGGAAATTCAAATAATGAATTGGATTATGGGTTGTATTCCTTCAATTTCCCTTAAAATTGTCACTCAATTTTCTTTTGGGATTTAAGAGGGGTTAGGAAAGGATTCCCATTGTATCCTTTCACATTACTATTGGTGAGAGAGAGTTTGATTAGGTCGATCATTTCCTCAAAAAGAGAAGGGTCCATAAGAGGTATAAAGTTAGTAGGCTCCATAATTTTAAATATTCTCCTCTTTGTAGATAATGTAATGCTATTTATAGGATACATAATACAAGAGATGACCAGATATAAAGAACTTCTAGATCACTATTACAAGAAACCTGGCTAGTGGAAGTAAATGTTCAAAAAGCCTCTCTTCCCTTTAATGGGCTCGAAGAAGAACTGGAAATGAAATTTTATATGTCATTCCATTATATCATTCTACTTGTTTGGACTAATGTATTAAGTGATTGGGTTTTCACTTAAAGCTAAATGATTATAAAATATTTGACTAATATAAGAAAATTGAATATATAATGTTGAATTGGTGTCTTATATGGTTGCCTCGTGGAGGTTTTTATAGCTTGTTAAACTACCCCCCATTATGATATTATTTCTTCATAAAATAATGGGGACTCTTCTATATTTTTCTTGTATTATGAATTTTTAATATTTTGTAATTGTTTAAATTTTATTTTATCACACTTGTGCATATTTTGATTCGATTTGTTTTATAGTTTTCCACCAATTTTCTAAATTTATTTCTATTTGTTTCAATGGTTTTTCCTTAGAAATATCATCCATTTGATTCAATATGATATCTATTTTATTTTGCAGAGTTAGAAAAGGGTAATGTGTTTGCTTAAATTATATACCCAATTCTTGTTTTAAGGGATTGATTGCACTAGAAGTTAGATGTTTAGAAAATGGATACTCTAGATTCAGATTAGAAGAAAATCATTACATTTTAATTTTAGCCAAATTTCATATGTGGAATTTTCATTAAGATACAATTTAATTTTGAATGAATCACTTGCGTTGGTATAGATACCAAATTCGTTGTATTAAAATATAGATGGAATCCATTAATCTTCATTTATTCTCCTACAGATGCCTAAAATCAAAATGCCATTTGCCTTAAGTATTTTATTTGAAATTTAATATTTGAGGCTATATAATTCATTGATTTACTTTTGAGATTGACTCATGGCATTGATAATATGGAAACATGGGCTTGTCATTTCACATGGTACTTTTGATTATCTACTTTCCGATGTGGAGTTATGACATATCACTATTATATCACATCTGGATCCAGATAAACCATTTAATAAAATCTTTGAAGGACCCATATGTCCATATGATGGATACATTTTCCTATTAAATTATTACATATTGATCTAGGAGTGAACTAATTGAATGTTTATTATATAATCTAGACTCCTGGATGTTGATAATCCCTCTCAATAGTTTTATATTCAAATTAGAGGTCAAGCACTTGGCCACCTGTTTGGGTAATATGGATCTCCAAATACCCAGATGTTCGAACACTCATGATGTATCTGACTGTTCATGCACAAATTCAAAGTCAATGAAAAATTCACTTGCCATGTCATAGGGTTGAATCTACATAGTACTGCATCTATCCAACTGTTGATGTGTTTTTCATGTCATACATCAACTACAAATATTTCTGTTCATATTGAACCTATATCCCTCTATATGAAGATAAAATATGAAATCTTGAAAGTGAAAAATGAATTTCACTTATTAATGATAAAGGCCTAGTAAGTCCTTAATAATTCAAATTCAATTTTGATGTTGTAATTTAAAAGGGTATTAAAAAGTGACTGTGTATTAATATGTGTAATGGTTTTGATATTCATTTGGGCCACACGGTCTATTTTAATTTTGAACCATGGTCAATAAACTTGCAAGGCTCTTTGTGATATATACACAGGAGGAAAAACCTCACACTTATTAGTCTAGAAGAGGTGCATGGGGATTTGAGATCAAATGAGAGGATCCACCTCTGAAGACAACACAATTACGTAGTGGTATAATCACTCAGTTCTTCTAAGGGTAAGGTGGATGTCACACGGTGTAAATTAGGAAACTCTACAATGCTTGATTTTGTAGTATGTATTTTTTCAATCCTTGCATGTAAGGCGGGCCACTAAATCCCTTAAGATACTCAACTAGGGAAAACCATGCATTCATATAAAAATGAAACTTCACACAGGCAGAAAATTAAAGGTTCACACTTAGCTAGAAAAGTAAAGAAACAATACATACTTGTAATGGAACTTAAATAAAAACCACAATACAAGTAAGTACTTATAAATCGACAAATAAGAACTAAAAATAAGAAATATCACTAGTAAAAATGGGGCCAAAATCTGATGGCTATTAGTCGGATATGTAACTTATTGGCGTCAACTATCCGACACATTTGTGCTTATCAATTCGTCGCTAGAATTTTGTTGAATAGTTGACATTTTAGTTACTATACGACATGCGATGGTAGAAATTTCAATTATTTGACACATAAAAATTCCTAAATGGTCATTAAAAAACTGACATTTATAAGTCTGTGTTGTGACGCTACAAATCCTCAGATATCCGATGGATATAACGTTAGACATCTTACAGATTGCACATTAGTCCATAGTCAAATATTCCACATAAGTTTTTTTTTTCCAATAGGACAAACTGATGTTGAGGCATCGGGTAATCAAAGACATAAGTAAATTGTGTGACAAACGTGTTATCACTCCAACTCTTTCAAGCTGACGGTGAAGCGTCAGATATGCGAAGGATATTTGACACATAGGTCATCTTGTGTGATGGAAAAAACTGACGTTGAGGCGTCAGGTAATCAATGACATAAGTAAATTATGCAATAAAAGTGTTGTCTCTTCAATGCTTTCAAGCCAATGGTGAATCATCGGATATGCCACGGACAAGACTTCTATCCAATGAGAGTGTATTGGTACTGACGTTTCCATCTATTGATTGGGTCATTGAGTATTTGACGAGTACCCTGACCGTAAATCATCGAATATTCGACGACTCGCCTCTGACGTCGAATATTTGATGGGAATATGTGTTAAAAAAAAATAATACATGGTACTATTTTGAAGATTATAGGAATGCCATCACACATAACATCCTTCATTTTTATCACCAAGAGTTGAAGCTAGAGGATATTGTAGCTTATAGAGTTATGATTATCAACAAAAATGACAAGAGATAGTATTTTGTGTGTTGGAACGATACTATAGAACAAGAGAATGTGTAGAAAATATTTTTCCATAAAAACCCATGTATATAAACCTAGTTATGTAAATTATTTATTTGTGAAAGAAATTAATGATTGACCTGAATGAAGGGATATATGAATCCAAAGTTCTAAGAGAGAAAACATGTGGTAGGTTGTTGCATGGAAATTTAATTTCTATTGCATATTTCTTGGTTTCCCTATGGCGTGTCACGAGTAGGCCCATACAAATCACCCTTAATTGTCATTACTATCTACCTAATGAAGTACTAGCCTATGCTAACAAGCATTGTAGTCGGACTGGGAAGCCTAAGTGGTCTACAAATCTTAATAGATTTTGGATCCTAATTTCTGCTAGCTCTAGCTTCTGTCATGCATGCATTCTACCATCTGGATTTATGGAAAAATCCTTTCATACATTTTTATAGATGTCTAGATTTCTACAACATCCTGGCTTCCCATTGATTTCATTAACAAATATTCAAACTCCACTCCATATGAATTCCAATATTGATAGATCCAAGTTCAATTTATGGATGCCATGTAATGAACATACTTAGGTCAATTGGAAATAGTTAACTGGGACATCAACCATTGGGAGGACTAAGATTTTATTCAAAAACTTAGGGCTGGTATGATTAATGGATCACCAAGCCATCAGAAAGTTTAAATAAAGGTATCAAATGAACTAAGGTTGGTTTGGTTAAGGGAGCTCCCCATTCATCATGATATTTTGGATTCTTGGATACTAGATACATTTTTAATCATACATTACATCAGAATCCTAGTCAAAACAAAATAATTATATTTTTTTACTCCATATAATATATTTGTGTCAAATACATATCAAGCTTCATATACCTACATAGACGCCTAAGTGTGGATTTAAATTTTCTCCTATATTAAATGGAAGTTTCATATAATTTAGAATTTTGACATTGATCTGGGTTTATGCAAGAAAAAAATGAAATACCTAAATACACATAAAATTAGAGATGCAGTAGAAATAAAAATTCATTTCATTAATAAAAAATAACTGAAATACACTTACAGATTGAATGGAAATAAAATAGCTAGGGTGGTGGTATCTTATCTCTTAGAAGAGATGTGTTACAATGAGGCCCGAGGGACTATTTATTATTGAGGAACAATGGAAAACCATAAACATCCAAAAACCTAACCCTAGGAGATGAAGCGCCAAAACTATGGGTCGTGTTTGGGTAAATTGGTACATCAATCTTCTCGGGGTCATAAATTTTGCATACGATCTCCATTTGACACGCAAAATAACTCATTAGAAATAATTATAAGAGGAATACAAATTTTTATTTGAGCAACATCATAGGAACTTCCAGGTTGCTCTCGGTTTTTCCAAAAAACATCGTTTATGGACTCAAAACATCTCCAGAAGTTCAGGACCCGAAAAACTACTAAAAATAGTAAAATATGCTACAATCAAATAAAATGAAAAACTAAAAGAAGCAATGGTGGGGCTGCAAGTGGAATAGGCTGCGGGTGGCCACCAATATCCACCTAGATCGTTCCTCCCCCCTCGGGAAGAAATGGTCCCCATTATGTTGAGTTCCTCCATGAGATGAGGAAACTTCTGTTGAACTTGGTCATTAGTGAACCATTTGCCTTGGTGCAATACTTGGCCAGCTTTGACAAACCGATATAGTTGGATCTTCTGTTGGCGAGTTTTCTTCATTTTCATCTCCATGATACAATCTGTGGTGGCCTATTCCATGTAGTCTGGGTTTAACTCTGTTGGTGTGAGTTTTTCTACAATGTCAGAGGTGTCCAGTAGAGGTGGGAAGTAGGGCCGAAGGCATTCCACATTGAACATTGGATGCAGACCAAGGAATTATAGAATACTGAGCTCAAAGGAATTTCCCTCTATAGCCTTGGTGGTGGTGTATGACCCATATTGGAGTGGGCGAAGCTTGCAGTGGGGCCCAACGAGGCGATCCTTCTACAAATGTAGCCACAATTTGTCTCCCACTTAGAGGTTGTGTGGCACTCGATGTTGATCATGTCGCTTCTTGAACTTAGCATTGGCTCTGTCCAATATTTCATGAACTTATTGGCCGATGTGCTGAATGCGCTCAATGAAGTTGTTTGCCTTGTCAGCTTTAGACTAGACATGAGACGAATTGGCTAGAGTAGCTGCAAATGGCATGGCTATGTCAATGGGACATAGTTGCTGGAATCCAAAGCCCACATGAAAGGGGCTATTGCTGGTTGAGTTGTGGAGAGCCCTATTATCACTATTGTGTACATAGGGAAGCATATCATCCCATGTGCATGGATGCTTTTAATTTACATGCACAGAATGTGTATGATCATTTTGTTGATGACCTCTATCTGACCATCAATTTGGGGATGGAAATCTATGGAATTGGTGAGCTTGGTGTCTAGCATTGACCAGAGGCTAGAACAAAATGTGCTGAGGAACCTGTTATCCCAATTTGAGATGATAAACTATGGGATCCCAAAGTGCACCCACACTCGTTCAAAGAAGAGTTTAACAATGGATTCTGTTGTGATATTATTCTTGTAGGCCTCCATAATGGCCATCTTCGAGAATCTGTCGGCGACCACAAAAACAAAGTATTTTCCATGCTTAGTAGAAGGAAGGCCTGACATGTAATCCATGGAGATGAATTCTCAAGGTCGACTCGGGGTAGGTATCTAAGTATATAGCCCTTGCTTCTTGATGGTCGGTTTGGAAATATCGCAAGCGATGCAGGATCTGATGTACTTCCTGACATCCTGTCGAAGGTTCGACCAATAGAAATATTGCTGCAGTAATGCCACTATTTTCTCAACCCCGAAATGCCCAATAACCCAAATGTAGTGCATTTCCAAAATCATCTGGGCATGCTCTCTTGAAGGAACACAAAGGTGTCCCAAGTGACATAGTAGTGCATCTTGGAGGTGAAAATTTGGAACTTGCGTACCATCCAAGAGTGTCTTGTATGTGTGGCGGAATTCTGGATCTCCCTTATAGAGAAGAGGCCAATCAGAAGTCTCGTGTTGACAAGAGTTGAGAACGATGGTTAGCACCACGATCGGTGGTCGACTGAGGCATTTTGCAACATTATTGGTGCTGCATTTATTGTACTTTATGTTCAAATGAAACTATTGTAGATATGTGGACCACTTCTGATGGCGATCGTTCTACAAATTCCCTTACATCTATATGAACTATAGGGATCGGTGGTCTGTGTGGATAACCATTTCCTTCTCCAAAATGTAATGCTTCCATTTTTGGCAAGCCTGCACAATGGAATACATTTTTTTGTCATAAGTGGGATACTTGAGGACTGTGTCGGACAATGTCTCATTGTGATATGCCACTGGATGCCCCTTTTGAGTAAGAACTACCCCAATAGCATAGTCAAAGGCATCTTTCTCGATCTCAAATGGTTGCTTCAAATCTGGTAATGTGAGCACTGGGGCAGAGCAGAGGCGATGTTTCAATTATATGAATGCCTTTTGTTGAGATTCCAACCATTTTTTTTTCTTTTGCTCCTCCCTTGGTGACTTTACTCAAGGGCCAAGTGGTATGAGAGAATCCCAACAAGAACCTGCGGTAGAAATTAGCAAGACCTTGAAAGTTGTGAAGCTCTGTTAGAGTGGTTGGGGCTGGCCAATCCCGAATGACCTGGATATTGGTTGGATCCACATGCACCCCTTGCTCATCAATAATGTATCCTAGATACTAAACCTCAGTCATACCAAAACGGCACTTCTCCAAATTGGCACACAAACTATGTTGCTGTAGTGTTTGGAGGACCTATCAGATGTAGAGGAGCTGCTCTTCCCAAGTTTGGCTGAAGATCAGGATGTCATCCAAGTACACTACTATGAATGAGTTGGTGAATGGCTGCAAGCTATCGTTCATCAGCCTCATGAAGGTTGTGGGAGCATTCGTTAACCCAAAAGGCATGACCAAACATTCGAAAAGGCCCTCCTTAGATTTGAAGGCAGTATTCCACACATCAGAGGGTTCGATTGGTACCTGGCAATACCCAGACTTCAAGTCGATCTTGTAGAAATATTTCTCCCCTTTGAGTTGGTCTAGAAGGTCATCAATCTGTGGGATTAAGTACCTATTCCTGACAATGATCTTTTTCAACACCCAATAGTCAATAAAAAGTCTCCAAGTCACATCCTTCTTCTACACCAACATGATTGGGCTCCCACAAGGTGATGAACTCGGCCAGATGTGACCTTTCGGTAGTAACTCTTGAATTTGCCTCCTCATTTCATCGTTCTCCATAACAAATCACTGATAGATAAGTCCATTGGGCAGCAGCGCAACTGGGGTAATATCGATGGGGTGCTTGATCTGATAGTGCAGAGGCACCCCTATGGGTGAGGTGAAGATGTCCCTGTACTCCTCCACAACCTTGTTAATTTGTTTTTTTCATGTGAAGCAACCCTATCTGGAGGTCGTGGCCACAGTCTTCTTCTTATCCTGAGGGAAGATCATTAGGAAAAAAAAATTCCCAGTTTTGGAAATGAGCTTAATGCATAGTTTTGCAGTAACCAAAGAGATAGCAGTAGGCGGTGGTGTTGGGCTCCACATCGATAATATTCTTCCCTTTTTCATTCCCCTTGTCGGGTTCTGATTCTGAGTCAGAGCATGCATCTGTTTCAAAAGCCTTCATCTCAATTGTCGACCACCAGTGACTTCTTGGCCCGACACTCACTTGTGTTGTGAGTGGATCTCTTATGGAACTCACACCACTTTCCCGTGTCCTTCTTCGACTTTGCGGTGTTCTTCTTTGCTTGTGTCTTTTTTAGGTTGTATTGGACCACCATGCCTTGGCTTTGTCCTTGTTTCAAGGTACCTTTCCATTGCTTTTGATTCACAGATCCAAAGTCTCGCTTCTTCTGTTTGAATGTTTTCTCAATCTTTGTATCATACCGTGTTGGGAAAAATACTGAGAGGGGGGTGAATCAGTATTTAGGGCTGAACAATTTTTCTTTTCTTTCTCTTAAAAACATATGTTACAGTACTGCATCCAACAGGTATGACCTGATATCTTATTATGTCTTTACTTTGAGCATTGCATCAGATAAGCATTAAGCATGAACATAAATAACAGAACAAATCATCAAACGTAAACAACACATATGACCACTAGGATTTAAGGTGGAAACCCAATTCGGGAGAAAACCACTGCTGCTGTAATCTCAGTCTTCAAAATTTATTATAGAGAAAAATTTTTACAATATATGCTGGTGCAGACTTATACCAGCACGCAGGCACCCACCTGCAGAAGGCTACAACCTTCTCTCGTTTACCAGCTACCACTGGAAGGGAGCTAAAACCCCCTTTCTGAAGGCTTCGACCCTCAGCACTATTGTGGACAACGTTTCATCAATTTTCATATTGGATCCACCAGTTTCCATATGACATACATTGCCGGTCACCAGTTTTATTTACTTTCTATATACTCACACAAACTAGAGATTTATCATCGTCACATCATTCTATCCATGGGTGCATCGTAGTTTCAGATTTATCAATTAAGACTAGAGCTTGCCCATACAGATATTCCTTTTAGAAATTGTTCGTTCACAACCCTTACGATGCACACACTATTCTTTATTCTTTTTCTCCTTATATAGTTTTCCCTTCATTAAAACCATGGGTTAAAACCACGAACCGCTGACAGTATTCTTTTAGTTTATCCCATGGGGCTTTTGATATTTTATTTTAATTTTATTTATCAATTTAAAGAAATTGATAAATAAATAATTTTGAATAGAACTTTAGAATTAAAGTTAACCCTTCGCATTTTAATTCTTCCAAATAATATGGTAAACCTTTGACCCCGGGCCCACAAATATAGTCAATAGCCAATCAAATATGCGCATGGTACCATAGGTAAACTTCACACAAGTCCAGCATTAGATCACTGTTAGATTAGCAAACTTCCAGATCAATGACGTATATGCATATCGCTCGACCTCTAATACCGATCGTTAACGTGCGATGGCCCGCCGTACCTGTGTTAATCTCCACGCACCTTCAACAAATGACGACCGTCCGATGACCCCTTCCCAGATCAACGACGCTCAATGATATCGCTGGGCATCCTAGGTCGAAGTATAATGCGCAATGGCACACGGTGAAAAGTGGTTTTGTGAAGTCGTACGGGGATGCGTGTCGAGCATTCTATGGAATCGCTCCTCACCAGGAAATAGCACTTGCCTGACGAGAGCGGTGCGATAAAAACCGGAAACCGCCGTTACCGTTCCTTTCACAAGGTTCCACCTTCTTCGCTCAAGGTTCCACTCCCCCTACTTGATTATTGTAAATTGACTTATTTACTGTGACATCGCTTGTGCTCTTTATCAACAGATTAACCCATCATTTTGTTTATTGAGGCTTGACACTAGTTCGACGCAATCTTCATAACATCCATAATATATAACACAAGAAATTCACACCAGATTCCTTTGCGACCTTAAATTCGTCGTTCCGCCTCTTCATGCTCCATTCTGGTTTCATAAGCACCAATGTACAGTTTCCATACCATGTTTCATTATTCCAGGCAATTTTCCAACATATCTCCTCTTTTGCTTGTTTCTGCTCCTTGACCGATACTTCCTCTATTCTCTTGATCAACTGATACTTCCTCTGTTCTTTTGATTATATGCTCCTTTGTAGCCAATGCCTTTGCCATCAATGACAATATTCCAACAATCTCCCCCTTTGGCATTGATGGAAATATGCTTCCTCTGTAATACTCTTTCTCTATTTATCTTCTAGAAGCCCTTCTTTTCTTTTCCTCCCCCTTTGACATCAATGGCAAAGGGTTGATCGAGATCCTTTGTACTGACAATACCATGCTTCCCCTGAGATCATGCTGCATCATCAAACAACAGTTCATCCTTTTCATATGACCAATTCTCCCCCTGAGCCTGTGCATTCAGAGATGCCTAACATCACCTCTTAACCAATTTAATCTTCTGTGTTTAAGTAGACATGATCCTTTGCATGGCAGAGACTACTCCCAGTTTCTGTCTGAGATATTCGAACGCTTCCCTGGGTAGAGGTTTGGTAAATATATCAGCTTCTTGTTCTTTGGAGGAAACATACTCCAATTTCACCTTTTGTTCAAGCACTTGTTCACGTAAGAAGTGATATTTGATGGGAATGTGCTTGGTCTTGGAATGCATAACAGGATTGTTTGAGATACTGATAGCACTTGTATTATCACACATAATGGAGATAGGAGGTGAGAATTTGATTTGAAATTCTTGTAGGGTTTGCATCATCCAGAGAAGTTGAGTGCAACATGATGCAGCGGCCACATATTCTGCTTCTGTTGTAGATAAAGCAATGGAGCTTTGCTTCTTGCTGAACCAAGATACTAACCGAGGCCCCATATAGAATGCACCACCACTGGTGCTTTTCCGATCATCAACACTTCCAGCCCGATCTGCATCAGTGTATGCATGACGAGTAAGATCATCATTCTTTGGATACCATAGTCCAAAGTCTTGAGTTCCTTGTAGATATTTGAATATTGTTTTTACATCCTGAAGATGAGACTCTTTTGGATTAGCTTGGAATCGTCCAACAATCCCAACTGCATGCATGATGTCTGGTCTGGTCCCAGTGAGATAAAGTAGATTTCCTATCATAGATCTGTATTCTGTTTGATTCACCGTGGGGGAATCATCATTAGAACTGAGATTACATCCTGTTATCATTGGTGTACTTACAGGTTTGCAGTCTTCCATGCCATACTTCTTCAGGATTTGCTTGAGATATTTTGCTTGTGACAAGAATATGCCATTTGTTGCTTGTTGCACTTGCAAGCCAAGAAAGAATGTTAGTTCCCCAAGCAAAGACATTTCAAATTCTTGCTACATATCAGAAGAAAATTTCTGACTCATAGACTCTTTATTACTTCCAAAAAAGATATCATCAACATATACAACCACAATCAATAGTTTGTCATTTTTAGTTTTTGTGTATAAGTTGCTTTCAGAAGACCCTTTTGAAAATCCTTGTTGATGAAGATATTTGTCAAGACGATATTACCATGCCCTTGGAGCTTGTTTGAGACCATATAGAGCCTTTTTAAGTCTACAAACAAGTTTTTCATCATTTCCCAAAATGAATCCTTCTGGTTGTTCTATATAAACTTCTTCTTCTATATCACCATTGAGAAAAGCAGATTTAACATCCATTTGATAAACTTTGATTTTTTGGAAGCTTGAAAAAGCAAGAAACATTCTTATGGCTTCAAGTCTGGCTACAGGAGCAAAGGTTTCTTCAAAGTCTATACCTTCTTGTTGAGCATACCCTTTGCACACAAGTCTAGCTTGATTTCTTATAACATCCCCATTCTCATTTAACTTGTTTTTGAATATCCATTTAGTTCCAATGACATTTTTGTCATGAGGCCTTGGTACTAATTCCCAAGTGTGATTCTTTTCAATTTGATCAAGCTCTTCATTCATGGCTTGAATCCAACATTCATCTTTGCTAGCTTGACTGACACTGTGAGGTTCAATAGTGGACAAAAATTCCAGATTGCTAGAAGATCCCACAAGAGTCCTTCTTGTTTGTACACCTGATCCCTTTTCTCCCAAAATTTGAGATTCTGGATGATTCTTTTGAACATATCTAGATGGAGCCTTTTCAGACAACTCCTCTTCAGTTTCTTCACTAGGTGCACTATTTGTATCATTACTATTTGATGTAGAAGGATATGTGTCCTCATCATCTTCATCTGTTGTTTGCTTTTCTTCTTTTGGAGCTGCAGGAGACTCATTAATAACAACATCAATACATTCAACAATCTTTCGAAGTATTTTATTGTAGCACTTATATGCCTTACTCCTAGAGGAGTAACCAAGAAATATTCCTTCATCTGCTCTGGGTTCAAACTTGCCAAGTTTTTCATCATTATTCTTGATAAAGCATTTGCTCCCAAAAATTCTAAAATGATTTATAGTGGGAGGATTACCATACCAGAGTTCATATGGAGTTTTATCACTATTTACACGAACATGTGCTTTGTTGAGAATGTTTGCTGCTGTATGTGCTGCTTCTCCCCAAAATGTGTCAGGTGTTCCGGAATCATCAAGTATAGCTCTAGCCATTTGTTGAAATGTTCTGTTCATTCTTTCTGCAACACCATTCTGTTGTGGAGTGCCAGCTATAGAGAACTGTCTTTTTATGCCATGTTGTTCACAGAATTCAAGAAATTCATTGGATGTATATTCTCCTACTCGATTAGATCTGAGACACTTTATTTTTAGATCTAATTCATTCTCAACTAGTGCTTTGAAGATCTGAAATTTCTCAAATGCTTCATCTTTGTGTTTAAGTAGCCCAATCCAACACATTCTAGAGAAATCATCAATGAATAAGATATAGTATTCTTCACCACGTGGTGAATTTTGCCTCATAGGTCCACATATGTCAGTATGAATGAGTTCAAGAGGTTTACTTGATGATCCTTCCTTGGCATTAAATTGTACCCTGGTTTGCTTACCGAATTGGCAAGATTTGCATATGATATTTTCAGGTAGAGTAATATTGGGAAGATCACAAACAACTTTAAGTCTGCTTGATTTGTTGATTTGAGAGAAGCTCAGATGCCCCAACCTTTTATGCCATAGCCAATTTTCTGAAGATTTACTCAAATAACATTGTTCTTTGGGGTTCTTAAATATATACAGGTTGTTTGGAGTAATTTTTCCTTTTATAATTTCTTTACCAGTATCAAGATCGCATACCACACATTCTTTTAAACTAAAGACAACTTCAGTTCCTTGATCACACATTTGACTTACACTTAAAAAATTATGTTTTAATCCATCCACATACATGAATTCATTAGCTTTCACCTTTTCTTTTAGAAAAACAGACCCTTTTCCCTTAATGACCGCAGGAGTATCATTCCCAAACGTAACATTTTTTTATTTTTCTAGAGTACTATATGCAAGAATCTTGTCTTTATCACCTGTCATGTGTATTGAGCATCCACTGTCAATGTACCATTAGTTTTCTTCATCTTCTGCAAATAATTCTATGCCACAATTTTCAACTTGTAATTCCTTCTTTTTCCATACTTTGGAGCTTGAAGGTACATGTTCTTTTAGCTGAACTTTTCTCCTGCATTCAGATTCTTCATGGCCAAAGTTATTGCAATAAGCACATTCAACTTCATTTTGAAGAGGAGAAAAGTTGTTACAAGTATTCTTCTTTGTTTCAATATCAATCCTTTTCTTCCTTGCTTCTCTTGTCATGATGGTTTTATATGCAACACATTGAACAGCTTTATGACCAAAATTGTGACATGAGAAACATTGTCCATTGAAGAAGACATTTCTGTGATCATAAAAACTTTTATATGAATTTACTTGTTGATTGGTGTTTCTTTGAAATACATTCCTGTTAGTGTTTTTTGAATTGAGATTATCATGATTTATCTGTAAAGATTCTTTATTCCATTGCTGAGTGGCAGCATGTTGTAGACCAGCTGTAACAACTTTTAGATAATTTGGTGATGAAACCTGAGAAGATTCTCCAATATATCCAAGACCTGTCTTTATAAGAGGAGAACGTTGTACCTTGATAATCTCATCTAATGTTTCAGATCCTTTAGCAAATCTAAGATTCAGAGTTTTTACTTTCTCAAGTTATTTTCTTAGACTTACTACCTCACACTCTAATTTCTCATTGTGTTTCTCCTTTTCTTCAAGCTGATTTTTCAGAGTTTCTATGATTATTTTACTTTCTTCTAAGCAAGTCTTGAGTTTAATGTTTTCATCAAGGAAATCACTGTCTGCTAGAGCATCCACAAAAGTATCTTTTTCTTCTCTAGATTATTTTTCAAATTCCATGATAAGTATAAGGTCTTGTTCACATTCTTCCTCACTATCAGATAACCCATCACTATCTTCATGAGTGTAGTAACTCTTTCTAGTGCTAACTCCTTTTTGCTACTTCCTTCCCTTTTTTATGTGTTTCTTTATAAGGACACTTAGCAGCATAATGACCAACTCTTCCACAATCAAAACATTTGAAAGGAAGCTTACCTCTGAACCGTCCTGTGCCAAGTTGAAGTTTCTTTACAAAGTTTATCTCATCTTCTTCTGAGATATATCCCGATCCTTCTGTTTTTTGTACTTCCTTTCCTTTTGTAGAAGTTATAAAGACTGCTTCTTTGACTTCAGAAGGTCCTCCTCTTCTCATTTCATATGCAGTTAGTATGCCATGAAGTTGCACCATAGTAAGGTTTTGAAGATCCTTCTTTTCTTCAAGGGTGGAAACTTTTGATTCAAATTTTGTTGTTAGTGATATTAAGACTTTCTCAACCAAGGTGGATTCGGATATTGTTTCTCCCAGATTTCTCATACGGTTTACAATATCATCAAGTCGTAAAAAGAAACTGGCAATGCTTTCTTCATTATCCATTTTTAGATTCTAATATTGAATTTTGAGAGTTTGGAGTTTAGCACTTTTTACCTTTGCATCACCTTCATAACTTAGAATGATTTTGTCCCATATTGTCTTGGCTGTATTCAGCTGCATGACTTTGACAAATTCAGATTCAGTTAGACTTCCCAATAGAGCATTGACCGCCTTTGCATTCGTTTCATAGTTCTTTCTTTCCATCGGATCTGTTGGGACTGCAGCTGGGTATTGATATCCTTGTTCAACAATTACCCATACCTCTGCTCCTAGAGACTGAAGATAGGATATCATCCTTGTCTTCCATAAGATTAAATTGTTTCCGTTAAAAAGCGGAGGCCTGATAGATGCTATTCCATCTTGATTGCTCATCTTGCTTGATCTTCCTTCTAGTGGCTAAGATTTTTCAGAAGGACCTGCTATGATACCAATTGTTTGGAAAAATAATGAGAGGGGGGTGAATCAGTATTTAGGGCTGAACAATTTTTCTTTTCTTTCTCTTAAAAACATATGTTACAGTACTGCATCCAACAGGTATGACCTGATATCTTATTATGTCTTTACTTTGAGCATTGCATCAGATAAGAATTAAGCATGAACATAAATAACAAAACAAATCATCAAACGTAAAAAACACATATGAACACCAGGATTTAAGGTGGAAACCCAATTCGGGAGAAAACCACCGCTGCTATAATCTCAGTCTACAAAATTTATTATAGAGAAAACTTTTTACAATATATGCTAGTGCAGAATTATACCAGCACGCAGGCACCCACCTGTAGAAGGTTACAACCTTCTCTCGTTTACCAGCTACCACTGGAAGGGAGCTACAACCCCCTTTCTAAAGGCTTCGACCCTCAGCACTACTGTGGACCACGTTTCATCAATTTTCATACTGGATCCACCAGTTTCCATATGACATACATTGCCGGTCACCAGTTTTATTTACTTTCTATATACTCACAAAAACCAGAGATTTATCATCATCACATCATTCTATCCATGGGTGCATCGTAGTTTCATATTTATCAGTTAAGACCAGAGCTCGCCCATACAGATATTCCTTTTAGAAATTGTTCGTTCACAACCCTTATGATGCACACACCGTTCTTTATTCTTTTTCTCCTTATATAGTTTTCCCTTTATTAAAACCATGGGTTAAAACCACGAATCGATGAAAGTATTCCTTTTAGTTTATCCCACGGGGCTTTTGATATTTTATTTTAATTTTATTTATCAATTTAAGGAAATTGATAAATAAATAATTTTGAATAGAACTTTAGAATTAAATTTAACCCTTCGCATTTTAATTCTTCCAAATAATATGGTAAACCTTTGACCCCGGGCCCACAAATATAGTCAATAGCCAATCAAATATGCACATGGTACCATAGGTAAAATTTTCACAAGTCCAGCATTCGATCATCATTAGATTAGCAAACTTCCAGATCAACGGCGTATATGCATATCGCTTCACCTCCAATACCGATCGTTAACGTGCGATGGCCCGCCGTACCTGTGTTAATCTCCATGCACCTTCAACAAATGATGACCATCTGATGACCCCTTCCTAGATCAACGACGCTCAATGATATCGCTAGGCATCCTGGGTCGAAGTATAACGCGCGATGGCACACGGTGAAAATTGGTTTTGTGAAGTCGTACAGGGACGCGTGTCGAGCATTCTATGGATTCGCTCCTCACCAGGAAATAGCACTTGCCCGACGAGAGTGGTGTGATAAAAACCAGAAACTGCCGTTACTATTCCTTTCGCAAGGTTCTTCCTTCTTCGCTCAAGGTTCCACTCCCCCTGCTTGATTATTGTAAATTTACTTATTTACAGTGACATCGCTTGCGCTCTTTATCAACAGATTTACCCATCATTTTGTTTATTGAGGCTTGACACCAGTTCGACGCAATATTCATAACATCAATAATATATAACACAAAAAATTCACACCAGATTCCTTTGTGACCTTAAATTTGTCATTCTGCCTCTTCATGCTCCATTCTGGCTCCATAAGCACCAATGTACAGTTTCCATACCATGTTTCATTGTTCCAGGCAATTTTCCAACATATCTCCTCTTTTTCTTGTTTCTTCTCCTTGACCGATACTTCCTTTGTTATTTTGATCAGATGCTCCTTTGTAGCCAATGCCTTTTCCATCAATGAAAATATTCCAACATACCGGTATTCCGTACTAAGAGAGGAGATGTCAAGGAACTCCATTTCCTTTTGAATGTATCTGTGCAGACAACTATGATACTTCAACACCAAATGTTCCTCTGAATATTTGATACCCAACTTTGTGCATAAGGTATGCAACATATTCGTCAATTGATGCACATCTCGATACCTTTGCTACTGTAACGTAGTGCATTGTATGTACTTTTCCCCATAGCTCCCCACAGGATAATATTGTTCCTTGATGGCTGTTAGTGCAGAATTGTGAATTATGGATAAAACATGCTTCCCTAGATAGGTGCTAATCTAGAACAACAGATTAAAGAATATACGACTACTTTTCCTATCTAAAAGCAGACACACATAATGGATTAGAGGCTTACTTGGAATCCAAGCGCTTCCAAATGATTCCTTCTATTGCTTCCATTGTAGCTTCAAATTCCAGTCGGCTGTGCAAAATATTTCCTGTAATAATGAACACTAAACAACATAAGATATCAATAATACAGATGTCTATTCAAGTTAGTTTTCTAAATCAGTTAATAATAAACCATATACATCAACTAAGATCTTGCAACATGGAAAATCAAAGCCAATACAGATGCATATAGGGAAAATTAAGTTGTATTATTTATTAATGATAGAAGGGGAGGTTACAACCAAATGACTGATTTAGTGTCACCATCTCCAACATCATCCCAGGCTCATCACAATGCAGAAATATCCAGCAAACTATGACTCAAATCAATCTCCTCAATGAAAAATATACTAGCATTTCTCTACACAAATTCTTTCTTATCAAACACTAATATCTGTGCTCAATTTATAGAGAAGCCGAGGTAGTTTTACAATCAATGACTTTCCAATAATAGGAAAGACATGTTCCGAATCTTGTAGATGTCAAATGGACACATGGATTTGAAGTTTGACACATGTGAACTCTTCTAGAAGGCACTGGCCAAGTGGAGATTCTAGAACAATGAGAATTTCACTCCCAATGTGACCAATGCACCCATGAATGCTGGGAAGTGCTTTGCAGAGAAACCTTGCATGGGGCTACCTGCATATGCAATGCACTTAGTCCCTTTAGAGGCAGCGTTGGTGAGCTCTCATATGATATATTATAAACTTCAAACTTTGGAAACCTTTGCAGATGAAAGTCTTTGATTGAATTGTCTTGTTCTTTCTATTGGGGCATATAGCAATTGAAATGTTAGGGGATGATAGACCCTATAAATTGGTCCTAGAGATGATGCCCAGTTAACCAGGTCATTGGGAATGATGCCCAAATTAACCTGTAAAAATTGCCCCCTAAAGCATGAAGTCATAATAATATTAACAACATTTTGATTGATATTCTTTACATTGTGATGATTTGGAGATGAAGCGGAGTGGCAACCTGCATCAATATTACAATACATTACATCATGATATATCCTCTTGATCATAATTACTGAGGGTAGGCATTCCCATTTTCAGCACATAAACAATCTAATAACATGTACATAATTCAGAAAGTCATCGACATTGGAATGTTTCCCAATGTAGACATTCCTACAGATATAGGCCCATGTTCGGATGACAATTTGTATGTAAGGTCATCATACAGATGATGTGTACAACAATCCTGAAATCGCAGCCTGGATGGCTGAAACTAGATCTAGGGTCTTCTTATCTCGTTCACTCGATCATTCGGGTACAAGTCTAGCCATGTGAATATATGATTTGTCGTTGAACATGGAAAGACATCGTTTGATTACCAGCCAATGATGTGAGCTGTTAAAAAATGCGAGAGAACCACCATTGATGTTAATGGCCCTCAAGGTATTGCAGTACATTTCGTAAGGTGTGAATAGATGATTTGATGTTAAACACCAAACAAAATCTTTCGGTCAAAGGTCCGGAAGTGAGGATCTTGTCGATGCTGTAACAAGCCTCATGGTAATGGAATCTAATGTTTCTAAGTGAACTTCCTGGATAATGATTTGTTGTCAATAGAAATCCATCTTATTGTGAAACGAGAGTTACTGATTTTGGATACAAGGGTATGAATTGATATAGCAATTTTCAGGGATGACGGTCATGAGAATAAAGTTTTACGAGTATTGTAGAAGGATGAGTTTATTCACTGGATGACTTCTCTTGAACATATCGACGACAATGTGATGAGTTGGCAGCATTGACCCAAAAATAAAGTGAATGTATGATTAACCATAGGTATGAATGAACCGTCAAGATGATTACCCAACCCAAACAGTCACGGACATGGAGTGAAGGAAGTTTCATGTTCAAGAGCGACTTGCTACCATAAAGAATTATACTCACTTTTCCCAAATTTTCCTCGGTCATTTGTCGACCAGTACCTCTTTATTTTTTAACAAGCTTGAGGAGGATAACATTTTCTTGATCTATAATTCAACCCTTTGAGCGAATAAAGTATCGCTGTTTAATAATTTAAAAAGTCTAGCGATGGATGAAACTTGATTCTTGCCATGATCGACAAGCCCATCGCTATTTATGTTTTAACAAGCTTAACGACAGTGATAGCCCGGTCCTTTTCATATTTAGAGAGTTTGAAAAAGAGGAAAAAAGAAAACTCCATAAGTACTTGCCGTAAATTTGTCACTCAGATCTGAAAAAGTGTAAAATAATATCTGAGAGAACCTCTTTGGTCATGTTTAACCAAGGTATTCCTTTTTCATAAATAATCTATCTCAGTCCGGAAAAGGGTTAAACTTATACTGAGTAGATATCAATTCATTTACTTTTACGAGCTTGAAAATACAAGTGCTTGGTAATATTTTCACATTATCGGAGTCTGAAAATAGCTGAAAGAAGACTCCATGGGTTCCTTTTTTTCTTTTATCGAAGCTCGAAAAAAGAGATAAAAGTGTGCTTCAAATACTTTTTCGGTTTTAACAAAGCTCAAAAAATAAGGAGAAAAAGTATGCTTTGTGGTCAAAACATTCTTGAAATAAATTTGCATGACTAATCTATTCATCAGCTATAAGAACTGTTCAGAACAACATCAAATGGATAAAAAATACTAGTTTCATGATAAAAAAACATAATAAAACTATAGTCATAGCAATAAATTCAATTTGCAAATAATTAAATGACTATTAAAATTATTTTCACTATTCATTTTTACCATTCCATAGTTACCATTTTCATTTTGGAGCTCTGAACCTGATTTTTCCCCCGAACTTTAGCTGCTAATTGTGATCGTTTCTATGGACTATTTTCGTTGCCATTTGATCCAAGTTAGTGACATGAACCTCCTCTTTCCTTTAATATTAATTTCATTTCCAATTTCTGCAAATTTTCAGGGTTTTAAGGCCCCTAGGGTAAATTCTTCCCAAAAAGAGGGCACCGCACCCCTAAATGTCGAAACCTGCGTTGCATAGCAAGTAAAATGAAGGTTACTTGCATACAAAATGCATTGTCTCTTGTTAGGGAGTGCGTTGGGTGCAATCTAGATTTTTGTTTCTCACATTATGCCCAAAATTTGCCTAGTTTTTTGCAATGAATGGAATCTAATGGATCTTATGGTTGTAATTCAGGTTTCCATAAGATTACAATGATGATTACATGGAGGGAAAGAGAACATGAAGAATAGGATATGATTGCCTTAAATTATCCGGGTACAGTAAGAGCCCTAATGGATTGTGGACTTCTTAAGTACTTCAAATTTTCTAGGATGAGGCAACAAATAGAACTATTATAGTTCTTAGTTCCAGCATAGGATCCAACTATCAAGGGATTTCATATTAAGAACCAAGTCGTTCCTATAATAGTTGAGGATGTGTACTTTCTTATAGGTTTGTCGAGGAGAGGCTTGCCCATTTCACTCTCAGGGTCTATTGTTGGAGGAGAGACAGTGAGAGATTATGTTTTGCAACATTGTTATCCAGGGGAAGAGCCAAGAAAATATGGAAAGATAAAGATCCGAGATGTTAGATATTTTCCCTTGAGAACTATCCTTTTCACAATCGCAAAACTTGCTGGCACTGTTACACTACATGTAGTGAATAGATCATATATGCAGTATGCGCTAGGATGTATGGAGCCAACAGTCTTCAACTAGTTTGAAGCTGTTCTATCTCAGATAAAGGAACAACTGAGTAAAGCAAAGGGAGGAAGGAAGAATAATTTTAGTTATGGTGCTATCCTTATATCCTTCTTCTTGGAACAGATTCCACTGATGTAGCCACAACATGTGACACTTGATGTGTCTAATCTTAGAGATTCGCAGATGCAGAGATGGGTGGAACTCATGGGTAGGCATGCAGGCCAATCTACCATTGTGTTCTCGATTGCGTTCTTTGCCTAGTTCCAGCAATTGTCACCATCTATGAGTATGCATACATAGGCATTGACTTCCGAGGAGATCTAGATTTATCATTACCAGAAGGCGCTCAGTGGGGTGCAATAGGTAAGAATGTTTTGACCATGTTTTTATTTTCCTAAGTTTTATACAATGTTTTTGTATTTTTATGTTTTCCCAAGACTAAACTAAATGTTTGATGTAATGTAGATGTTGGTCATGTTCAACCAGTAGTGGAATCGGAGCGCAAAGAAGATGTGATAGCAGAGAAGGATGTTGGGAGAGCAGTCCTTCAGGATCTTGATATGGCTGAGACTCTGACTAAGCTTCAGCAGCACATAGAGGGTTTGACCTTTAGAATTATGGATTTCTAGATCGAAGAGCTTCCTATGCGACTGCAGCGACACACTATTTGGGTTCCTAACCGCTGGATGTGGTTACTTCGTAGGATAGCTAGATCTATAGCATGTTACCACAAGCACCACTAGTTTACTTATGACATTTTGCATACATTTTGAGGTCAGATGACCAATGTGTCTTGGGCACAAATTTTGTAAATACCTATAGCTATCTATCTATATGAATTTAGTGTTTTCCTATGTTTATTGTGCAATCCTATTCAATGATGTGAATGTTTTCTTTACATATGTTGCAAATTTCTGTCTAAAACTTGATTAGCTAATGAATCAGTCAATGTGTTCAAATTTCTAGAAATGTTTTGATATTGAATAAAATCAAAATGTCTTTCCAAAAGTCGAACTCTAAGGAAAAATCTATGCAATATTGGATTTCTAATAGTATAAACACTAGTAAGTTGTAATACCACAAGTTGTGAGTCTAACCTTATGATGATATGGTTAATACCAAATGAAATCACATCAGAGAGAAGTTCGATCAACGTGTTATACTCAGTGATATTGTTTGTCGATCTACCAATACAAATCCCTTGAAAACTCACTAACTCGTCGTTCAGAGCGAAAAAGGCCCATGCTGCAGAGGATAGATTCTGCGTACTACGACTAGCACCATTAGCATATCCAACAAAGGGTTCTGAAGATTCAGACATATGTGATGAAATGTAAAGAGGATTACTAACGTCAAGAAAAATATAAAAGCAAAATAAGATAGTGGATTCAAATCAACAACGTATATATACAATAATACAAAAAATTACTACGCTCATGATTAAGCATAGTAACGTTTCAAATACAACCCATTTTTGTGTTGTGCTAACGGAATTCCATCGTAATCAACCAACTCATAGGCACCCTTAGCAAGAACTCTTTTGACAATATAGGGGTCATGCCATAATGGCTCAAACTTTCCTGTACCTATTACATCAACTTCTTGATCATAAAGAAGGACCAAGTTGCCCTCTGAGAAAATGCGAGGCTAGACATTTTTGTCATATTGTGCCTTTATACGTTTCTTATGCACTTCATTGGCCAATTGGGCTTCACGACATGTTTCATCGAGATGGATGAGGTTAAGAAGATGTGCTTCTTCTTCTGAGGTGTCAAGTAACAATTCAATCGTGAGCTTTAATGACGGTATTTCACATTGGATTGGTAAGATAACCTCCAGACCATACACCAATTGAAAAGGAGTAAATCTAGTTACATTTCTCACCGAGTTTCGATATGCCCACAAGGCGGAGTACAGGATCAAATGCCAATTTCTTTTACGAACTCCTATCATTTGTTGAAGCATACGTTTAAGAATTTTGTTGATAGCTTCAACTTGTCCATTTGATTGTGGATAATAAGGAGTAGAATTATCATGTGACAATCCTAACTTGGCAGTTAATTCAGACATCATGCGATTTCTAAAATGCTTCCCATGATCTGTAACTATAGCCTGTGGGACCCAAAATCATGCAATAACATGATTAAATAAAAACAATGCAGTTGTCTGTCCTGTTTTGTTGAATGTAGGCATCGCTTCGACCCATTTGGTAAAATAGTCGACTGCGACAATAATATAACCATGCCCCCCAGACGAACGAGGGTTACAGGTCATGAAGTAAATATGCCATTTCGAAAATGGTCCCACAGAGACAAAAATATGCATTGGCGCTAACGGTTTGCGGATTTTACAATAAAAAATCTGGCACTCATGACAGCTTCTGACCGCAAGGATGCAGTCTCGAAAAATAGTAGGCGAAAAGTAACCTGCATGGAGTATCTTCTACGCAGTAGCATAACCAGATAAATGTCCACCACAAGCCCCAATATGACAAGCATTTAAAAAAAATTTGGCCTCCTCATGAGTGAGGCACCTCCTTAAAATGGTATCGACACCACGACGATAAAGTGTATCGTCGACAATCAGATAATCTTTGGCTTGGTATCGAATACATCGTTGTTCAAAGCGAGAGGTATCAGGTCAAAAAGTTTGAGTTTGGAGATAAATGATGAATACCCATACCAAGGATCAGATTATCCTATCAGAAATAGAGACTCGTCAGGAATTGATGGTTCTGACGTTCTTGCAGTACTATCAGAGTGTAATATTCCAAAATTAGCATGCAGCTAATTGAAATATTGATTTTTGATGTTTACACTTAGGAGATGAATAAATGGGTAAGGAGGCCCATACATTTCAGAAATAGGAATAAAATCCCTCATAATGTAAAAAGGGTTCATCATAGGAGCTGGATTTCACACCCTCATGTGTGAAAAGGGACATTTGCATGTGGACAAGGTCAAGTTTGACCAAGTCAATAGTGTTGGGATAAGAGGTGGAGATCATCTTTGGAGACAGCATAGTGATACTGGGAGGAAGATTCCTTGGTGGAGGAAACCCTAATGAGTGGGACCCAAGGTGAGAGGACTTCCATTTGTATAAAAGGATGGAAAGGTAGCCATAGCAAGACATGATATGGATTATTGATTTTATGGTCTGTGTGACTATTGTGCTTTCTTCAAATTTTTAGTTGAGATTGTTGTGATCCTTAGCAGAAGGCATTCCTGTTTAGGAATTCCTTCTCCTTTCTTGAGAGGTCCCTTGAGGGAGCTTGAAATTAATTTCTCCACGTCCAGGCTTCAGGCCAAGCCACCTCCTTCAGCTACAACGTTATTTCTGCAGCGGTATAACGTTGTGTTGCAAAGTGTTGCAGTGGAGGTTTCATAACACCACTTCCAGAACTCATTTTTTAGAAGAGGAAGCTTTCCTTCCTTTGGGAGATCAATAAGGAAGCCTTTGGATTAGATTTCATATCTTGGCACTTGGCCAACATAGTTTCTATCTCCTACAGCGCAGTCCCTCTCCTTGACTGTGTTATTTTCAGTGATTATTTGCAGTGATCGTTGGAGGGTGAGATATTCAATGTTAGGATCAGCCTTTCACTTGGAAGATCCATTGGAGGAGGTCTATTTATCTTGTGCAACATCTTCAGCCATCTCCATACAGTTCTTGAGTTGCAGCTGCTATTCAGTCTTAGGACTGTAACTCTGACATTTTGATACTTTTGCATATTTAAGGAAATCCTTCCAGGATTCGCTTGAAATTTTCTTTGGGGGTTTAGATATTTGCTCCCAAGATTGTATGAGTTGTATATTTCAATATCCATGTATTGACATACTCCAGCAGCAGTTGTCTCTAATAAAACTATGCTATCATAGCCTTGGGCATTCTCTGTGTAGCAATATACTTCATATTTCATGTACATGCTTTCTTGAGGCTTGTATTGCCTAATTTGAGTGATTATTTCCTGAAGATCTTGTACACATTTTGCTGTTGTAACATTAATATGATGGATATGTGCTCTTCTTACATTTTATTATTTGACTTATCACTGCTACTCCATTTTTGTGTTCATGTATTGTCGCATCCCCATTTTGGGATATTATAGTGGTATCAGAGCATAGTCTTGGCTCAGCCTGTGAGTTTCGGCTATTATGCAATAAGAAGAAGAAGAGAAGAAGGAAGAAATTTAAACGATGAAAAAAATGAGCTTTTTCTCATCATTTTTTAGATCCATGAAGAACCTCTCCAAGGAGGATAAGCAAATGAAAGAGGAAAGTTGTAGTGAGACCTCTAGAAGGTTTCAAGAGGAGGAAGTCCCATGCACTTCCTATGATTAGAGAAGGAAACCAGTGTTACAGAGAGCTCCAAAGAATTTTAATATGCCCCTTTATTTTGAAGAGGACAAGAAGCAAGGGAATAGAGGACACTTGGATCACAAAATTCTAAGTGATTACCTTGTTGAGTACAAATCTCATCCTAGAGCCTTCAAGGAGACTCTAGCTTTCCTACAATTTATTCAGCTGAAGGAAGAAAGGAGACCTTGCAGCAAAGGGAGAATCAAAGGCAATAGGTTTATATTTTCTACTTTTGATGGATCATCTACAGCAAGGGCTTGGGCAAGGAAACTAGATGCATTATTCCTACTACATCCAGTGGTAGAAAGAGAGGCTATGAAGATTGTAGCGCTGCACCTTATGGGTGAAGCACACATTTGGTGGTTCAGCCATTTGGGTCATGCAAGAGTGTCTAATTTTGTATATTTTACTCAAAGGTTGATTAGAAAATTTGGCTAGGAGAAATTAGAGGAGGAGAATCCCTCACTACCATTGAAGGAGACTTGTACCAACGGTATCACAACTTTGGAGGAGCAGCCATCAACATCAGCAGTTGGGGGAGCCAATGCATTGGAGGAAGAAACTCTTACATCCATACAAGACACTCCCAAATAACACCAAGGTATGCCTAATTTTCCATCTCCTATTGTTTCAGCAAATTCTATGGAGGGTTGTATACCATTGCATACTGCTTATTTAGAGCAACAGAATTGCACTGCGCTATGCCACCTTGACTTGTTCAAGGAAGGGATGAAACATCATCCTCATGTGTCATTTTTGAGTTGCATGCCACACTTAAGGTTGGGGTGTAAATTTTTGGAGGATAGGATGAACCTTGTCCCAAACAATCTTATACAAAACCATATGTTCATCCTTGAGTTGGAGTATGAGATAGAAAACACACCATTGAGGAGATTAACAATGTTGTCATTAAGAAGCAATGAGGAGGTGTTGCCTCCAGCACACTTGGATCCTTATGGATTCAAGATGGTCATTGGTATGAGATCTTTTCTAGGAGGTCTCCAAGGATTTGCATTTCAACATCCCATGAAATGCAAGAAGAGAAATCTGATTTGGGAGGATGGTAGTCTTCATTGAAGGGGTACTAAGGTAGAGCATGATGGAAGGCACCCACATTTGGATGAATGGGCGTGGATGGTGAGCAAGAGGCTAGAGAGCCACTTGCAAGTTTATGACACTGGGAAGGAGGAGGCTTGGCTGCGTTGGCTACTCTTGAAGGAGTTTGGCCACCATGTGACATATCCTCTTTCAAAGGGTATGGGGGTGGAGAGAGTTTGGTAGGATACTTGCATCATAGGGAAGAAAGGAGTATGGATGCATTGTGTTGATGTGATATTCTTCATATCAATCATTATGTTTTCACCACATGATTTGTATGATGGAGGTATGAGGGCAGCAAAAACTATTGTTGCTTTGGTTTTTCTTGGGAGAGCATGGGCAGATTTGCTCTCATGCTTTGCATGATGTTTCAGGAGTAGGAGATGGCACTATCATGGTGCAAAGGGGCTACTCCTTAGCCTTGGATGATTAGGAGGTACTTCCACTTTGGAAGGAATTTCCTATATGTAGCAGCATTTTGGGAGATGTCTTTGACAATGAGCATGTCAAAGAATGGAGCTATGAGTTGGTAGGAGCCTATTTGCATAGGCCAACAACGCTGTCACTTGGGAGCTTGTGTTTATTGATTGAGTGTCTCTAGGATCACTTCACACATGATGCACTTGGTGAACAAGGAGGAGGTGATAAAGGTGGAGTAGTGGATGGAAACATCTATTACAGAGATATGATCTTCTTAACTTGGATTTCCAAGCATAAGAAACGTGATCTTCATGCAGCATATGGTTCATTCCTCTTCATGGGAGTATTTCATACCACTATGGAGGACTTATTCATGGATCTACAAATCATCTTACTTCCAGTACATGGTAAGAATTTTGTTTTTGCATTTATTGATTATCTAACATGGTATTTTCATATTCTTACCATTTCTATTCAGTGTATTTCTCTCCAAGAGGGCAAGCTTCTCATTGGGCTCCATGGTCAATTTTGGGCCAAATTATATGATGGAGACAACCATATTTTGTGTGGCCTTGGGAAAGTATTTTATTATTTCATGTATGCTTAGTTGATGTACCCAACCATTTACTATTCACTAGTAGATGTGATGACATACATAACTAGCCATTTGTTAAGAAACAACTTGCCATGTTATTTTCTAAAACAACAGTTAGGAAAAATGAGATGCGACCACTTGGGAGACTGTTGGTACCTTCCAGCACTACATGAAACCTTCAGTATTCCTTTCATTTGGATTCTATATGATGATCATGTCCTATTCATCATATATGGTATGGTTTGGGCCAGCTTGATTCACAACGTTGGAGAAATGGTCTTTTGAGATCTAGTCTTCTTCTTGCCACTTGAGTGAAATATTATTGCAGCCCAAGATCAACAAATACTCTACACTTATTATAAGTGGAGAGGAAGACAGCATGGGGTAGGCCATTTTTTCTACCATGGTCAGTTATTCAGCCCACCTACATTGCAAGAGCCAAAGGTGGAGGAGGATTTTCAGGAGTTGTCATGTTGGGAGGTAACTCATTTTGTATGGATGATAGTTTGGGGATGGGAGATTCATATGGGGATGGTAGATCCCAATATATATCAGAACTCATGCCTCAAGAAGGCTGTTAGACAACCCATTTTTACCTCCATGGATTTTTTAATTTTACATGATGATAGCTATTTTGGATGCACACCAAAAGCTAGCTTGCACACTTGGGAGGGTCAACTTGGAGATGTATTGGTGAGACAACATCTTGATCTTTGGAGGATTTTATCATATGAGGATGCTACAGGGGGAGAAGAGGAGGCTCTTAAATTCTATCCTTGCAGTTGCTTGAGGACAAGAAACATTTGGGAGGGGAGGACTGTAATATTCCAAAATTAGCATGCAGCTAATTGGAATATTGATTTTTGATGTTTACACTTAGGAGATGAATAAATGGGTAATCAGGCCCATACATTTCAGAAATAGAAACAAAATCCCTCATAATGTGAAATGGGATCATCATAGGAGCTGGATTTCACACCCTCATGTGTGAAAAGGGACATTTGCATGTGGACAAGGTCAAGTTTGACCAAGTCAACAGGGCTGGGATAAGAGGCAGAGATCATCTTTGGAGACAGCACAGTGATAGTGGGAGGAATATTCCTTGGTGGAGGAAACCCTAATGAGTGGGACCCAAGGTGAGAGGACTTCCATTAGTATAAAAGGAGGGTGAGGCAGCCATAGAAATACATGATATGGATTATTGATTTTATGGTCTGTGTGACTATTGTGCTTTCTTCAACTATTTAGTTGAGATTGTTGTGTTTCTTAGCACAAGGCATTCCTGTTTAGGAATTCCTTCTCCTTTCTTGAGAGGAATCTTGAGGGAGCTTGCACTTCATTTATCCACTTCCAGGCTTCAGGCCAAGCCACCTCCTTCAGCTACAATGTTATTTCTGCAGCAGTATAACATTGTGTTGCAGGGTGTTGCAGTGGAGGTTTCACAACACCACTTCCAGAGCTCATTTTTCAGAAGAGGAAGATTTCCTTCCTTTGGGAGATCAGTGAGGAAGCCTTTGGAGCAGATTTCATATCTTGGCACTTGTCCAACACAGTTTCTATCTCTTATAGTGCATTCCATCTCTTTAACTGCGTTATTTTCAGTGAGTATTTGCAGTGAGGGTTTGCAATGATTGTTGGAGGGTGAGATCTTCAGTGTTAGGATCAAACTTTCACTTGGAAGATCCATTGGAGGAGGTCTATTTATCTTGTGTAGCATATTTATCCATCTCCATCTAGTTCTTGAGTTGTAGCTACTATTCAATCATAGGATTGCAACTCCAGGATTTTGGTATTTTTGCATATTTCAGGAAATCCTTTCAGGATTGTCTTGAAATTGTCTTTGGGGGTTCAGATATTTGCTCCCAACATTGTATGAGTTTTATATTTCCATATCCATGTATTGACATACTCCAACAGCAGTTGTCTCTAATAAAACTATGCTATCATAGCCTTGGGCATTCTCTATGTAGCAGTATACTTCATATTTCATGTACATGCTTTCTTGAGGCTTGTATTGCCTAACTTGAGTGATTATTTCCTCAAGATCTTGTATACATTTTGCTGCTGTAACATTAATATGATGATTATGTGCTCTTCTTACATTTTATGATTTTCTTTATCACTGCTACTCCATTTTTGTGTTCATGTATTGTTGCATCCCCATTTTGGGATATTACACAGAGGGAAGGTCACAGAGAAGCTCAACCAAAACTAAAGACTTCTTTGACTTGGATTTGATGAATTCCAAATCAAATTCCTGAAAAATGACAATCCATTTTGAATTTTTTCTCCCCAGAAATTGACGTGATAAGATATAAGTCATTGGGTTGCAATCTGAAACTATAGTGGTTTTTCGGAGCAGGATATAATTGTGAAATATTTGGACAACTTGAACAGCTGCCAAGGAAATATTTTCTATGTATGAATACTTAACTTCCATATCATTGAGATTACGACTCAAATAATAGATCGGATGTTCAATTCCATTTTCTACTTGGACCAGTACCATAGAAATGGTCATTTTGGCCACGACAATATATAAGAAATAATCATTTTGATAATTAGGGGGATACATTAATGATGCTCGGACAAGAGTGTCCTTGACAGCATCAAAAGAAGCTTGTGCAACTTGGTCCCAATGGAAGGGAACCCATTTTTTCAATAGTCGAGTAAATCCTTTAGCCATTTCGACGTAGTTTGGAATGAACCTTCTTAGGAAGTTAGCATTTCCTTGAAGTTTATGTATCTGTAGTAAGTTTGACGGCATAGGAAAATCAAGAATGGCCTGAACCTTCAATGGGTCGATTCTAATTCCTTCTTTTGAGACTACGAATCCAAGAAAATGACCAGAACCAACACAAAACACACATTTATGTGGATGTAGGCGTATTTTGTAGTGTTGGCAGTGTAAGAAAATGGCTCTCAAGTGCATCAGGTGATTAGTCCAATTCCGTGAATGCGTTCGTAAATCATCTAGATACAGTTGAAAAATGTGTTTGATGTCATTGAAAGCATAATCCATTGCTCTCTAAAAAGTTGCCCCAACGTTCTTTAAACCAAACGGTAGTTTCCTATAAGCGAATGTGCCCCAGGGACAGATGAATGTTGTCTTATGTTGATCCTCTAGGCAAATATTGATTTGATTGTAGCCAGAAAATCCATCCATGAACGAAAATATTTCACATCCAGCACATTCGCCAATTATCTGGTCGATAAAGGGAGTAGGATAGTTGTCTTTTGGACAAGCAAGATTGACATTCTAATAATCGACGCACACTCTAATGGTTCCTTACTTTTTCATGATAGGAACGATATTGGAAACCCACTCAATTAGCGGAACAGGGTGTATGAAACCAACACACAAAAAATTTTCAACTTCTGCTTTGAAGGCAACGGATTTCTTTGGATGAACAGGATGAAGCCGTTGGTGCACCGGTCTGACATTAGGATACATATTAATAGTGTGTTCAACAATACTTGTATCTATACCCAACATTTCCTCGTAAGAACAAGAAAATACATCACGGAATTCATGAAAGAGAGAGTGATATGATTCGAGTTTTGATGGAGAACAAGATACACTGACATGAATATTTTCTACAATGCCAGGTTTGGTCGAAATATTGATAGAAATAGTTTCTTCAATATTTGACAGATTTCTCTTGGAATCGATTTCATTAATGGGTAAAGAATTCAGAAAGGAATTTTTGATTGTTGGGTGATATAGTTCACTAAGATTAGTTTCTTCATAATCAGGAATATGGGAATGATGATGATAAACTTCCCATGGTTCTCCTTCTGACATCACGGCTTCCAAAATATTCTCATCTGTCAAGAAAATTGAAGAAAAAGGATTAGAGGGAGTACCAAAATCTAAGGAACGATCAACCCAAACACTCGAAGACGCTGATTTCAGATTTTCCACCCAAGCCAGATAGATTGATTTCTATGCCAGCTTAATAGGGTTGGGTGGCAGAATTTCATCCAACGTAGTAATTTCATAATCACCAATACTCTCCCTTAAGCTAGATAGAGTGGAAGAGATCATGTAGAAGGTCTCTATACTTGCAATTTATGTCGACATCATGGACGGTGGTAATGTAAAGGTTCCCATTAAAGTGGAATCCTTGAAGAGTCCTACACCAATGTTCTAAAGTTCTAGTTGGGGTATGTGAACGAACGGAATGCTTCCAGTTACTTGTGAAGTAGAGGCAAAGAAGGATAGCTTATTAATGACTGTGATAGTACCTTTATGTTGAAAGGAAACCATTCTAAAATATGTAGAAACAATTGCAGTCATTTCATATACCCATGGCCTTCCAAGTAAAATATTATATTCAAGGGGTCATTCAACAACCTCAACATCAATATTCACTATTTTTCTCCCTAGTTCAACATGCAGGTTATTAATAATACCACAAGGTTTATATGTACGTCCATCAAATGCCTTCAACGTCGTTGATGATTGTGATAAGCACAGCGAGCCAAGTGACTTCCAACAATTTAGAGACATAATGCATGTAGATTCTCCCTCATCAATAATATTACAATGAACAAGGTGATTGAGAAAAATTACTTGTATGGAAAATCCCAATTCTGCTGGTAATTGTGGCACATAGCCTGTATGATTAAAGACGACAAGATTATAATTAATCGGATCAATTCCACCAATAGCCGACAATAAATCCTGTTTTCGGGAGGGAAAATTTTGTAATACCTCAAGAACTGACATAGCTGAAGGGAATTGAGCCAAATATTGAACAAAATTATAATTTTGTGCAGCTCTTGCTCGAGGATTATATGTCAATTTGTGAATTACTGCCTTTGGTGGCTTGATTGTCAATTCAGGAATAGTAGTAGGTGGTACTGATTTCGTAGATGGATTCGTTGTTGAGGTAGTACGTTGATTAGTGGCCTAACTACCATAATATTTATTATGCGTTGACACCAAAATATCCGTTGAAGGTTTTGTGACAGATAAAATTAACACATGGGAACTAGGAGCTGGAACCGTAGCAACCATGTTTGTGTTTGGATTTGGAAATGGGTCTGTCAACATAGCTGACGCATGGGAAGTCTTGATGATTTTTGAGAGTTCAGCGCAGTGAGGACAATCACTAAAAAAGTGTTCCTCATTACAGATTATGCATGGATAATGAGGTTTCCTAGGTCTAGACGATTAATCAAATGATATTTCCTACGAGTTAGAAGTTTGTTTTTTCTTAAATTTCCCCTTTTTCTTACTTCTGGGTTGCTTGTCACTTTTTCCTTTGTCAAATGACATGGAATTAATTTCAGAAGTAGGAGCAGGATCAGATGCAGTAGTGTGATGTGTGCTTGCAGTGCTAATCAAGTCGTCTCTGGCATGAGATTCCTTTAATTGATGAGGAATAATAAAATTAGATCTTGGTGCATTAGGATTTTTTTCATAGAGCATGCCAGATTGAGTATAAATAAAGTCTAAATACTAGGCATGAGCGATAACTTGCTCTTCTGTGATGATGCCACCCTTAGTCACATCCTCAGTTATAGATGGTAACAGGGACTTAATGAACCATTCAGCAAGGAGCTGATCTGGAACAAATGTCTTAACCATTCTACGAAGACGATGCCACTCATGAATATGATCAGAGATGTGAGCAGCATTAGTCTGTTTTTAATTGGTCAAGAGTTCTGTTCCAGTTTCATATCGGATGGTTAACTGGAAATGAGTAAAAAAAATAGTAGGTAGGGCTGTCAAATTATCAAAAGAAGATCTAGGTAATTCAATGTACTATTTTACAACCAGACCTGTGAGCATACGCTGGAAAAGACGTAGTTGAACAGAATCATCATTCAAGGAGTTTGATGAATACCATAAATGATAAGTCATAACATGAGTCAATGGATCTTCTCTAGGGTTTCCATTGAACTTAGGAATATCCGAGGGTAATTTGTGGGGTATCACCGCCCACCAAGGAGCATAGTTGATTGGATCATTGGTTAACCGATTTAAATCTGGTAACTCTAAAGTTGTGACAAAGGGAAAATGTTGATTAAGGTTAGGTTGAACATAGCTAGGGTAAGATGGAATTTCTTGAGAAACATGCCTTTGAGCACTAGCATAAGGAATCTGCTGCTGGTAACCCAGATAGGGGTTGTTCTGAAAAGGAAATTCTTGAGGATTCTGTTGACCAAAACTTGGATATGATACTTGTTGAAATGAAGTTTGTAGCATTTGCGCCTGTGGCTGCCAAGGGGTCTGTCCACCAATGTTATAACCAAAATTAGGATAACTTGGATTCGGTTAATAGGTATAACTAGGTTGCAGTTTTGACATTCCATAAAATGGTAAACCAGCTTATGAATAAATGATTCCAGATACATGTTGTTTTAAATTAACCAAAGGATTTGGAGTCTATGGACTCAAAATTTGATGGTATTGAGTTGTAGGACCCGTTTGATAAGGTTGTACAACATTTTGATTATGTAACATGGGTAAAGTTGTATTGACAAGTGGAAATGATGTGGGTGTAACAGGTTGATATGAGTGTACAGCCGTTTGTGGTTGGATAGGCAGGGTGGGTTTCCATTGACAAACATTCATTTCAACATTAGGTTGACCAAAAAGTGACGGAGTACTGTCATATTGGGTGACCAAAGGTTTCCCCCCAGCATGAGGAGGAAAATAAGATGGAAAATATTGCTCTCCAAATGTTTGGAGTCCAGTTGATATGGTACTAGAAGGAATAGACCCAGACGGAACAGCTTGATATTTCCCTGAAGATGTGTTTAATGAATCAAGTCATTCAGTACTTACTATAGGATTACCTATTAAAATACCGGATGATGACATTGGTAAAGTCCATGGATTTGAAGATGCACCAGAGAAAATTCTAGATAATGATTTGTAACCTGATGGGACCAAAGGGACACCATGAAAATATGACTCTGGTGAAGTTGTAAACATCGACGGGGTAGCTAGGGTGGGAGTTGACATAATTGGAATAGATGGCCCAACTGAAGATGTTGGCTTAGACATGGTTAATTGACCAAATGTATACCCTTTTGAATCGATGGGAGTTTTAAAAGGAACAGGATCAACAAAAGTAGATGGAAACGATTGAGGAAAAGAATCGTATAGGTAAATTTCCTCCCCAAAATAGGTTGGATTTAAAGGTGTCTCATCTTGTGGGATTTCTTCAATCACAATTAAACTAGGGGGACGTATTTCACCGCCAGGCCCAAAGTATATTTCAGGTGGTTGACCGTGTGATATGGGAGATTCAATAGCTACAGAAATTTGTGGGATGACCAAGGTAGGAACAACTTCCGGTTGTATGACTTCAGGATTCAGATGTTCTGGAAAAGAAGAGATAGGATCTGGATCAATTTCTGGTTGAACAATGTCGGGTCCAGGAGGTATGGTCTCACTGATTGGATGGATCGTGACCATGGGTAGTTGTGAAGACTCTGTTTTGACAAAAATAGATGAATTAGGTTGTGTATAAACAACTTGAGCTAACTCTGGTTTATGGAAATATGATGTTTCACCAAAGGTATGAATTGTACTTGATTCGGTAGATCGTGATCACTTTCACCTACCAGAAGTAACTTCTGGTGGTAAAGGTGGTTTTAACGCTAGTCTACGCAAATGACGGGGGAAAGGATTTTGTTCTTCCATGATTACTGATTTATTTTAACCAAAAAAAATAAACAAAATAAAAGGGTAATGCTAGGAAAAAGGGTTTACCAAGAAACTGTGAACTACAGAATACCTCTTGGAAAACCAAGAAGTATGGGCAGGCAATCTCCCTGCATGTTGTGTTCGGTGTATCACAATTTACAAGGTGGCCGACTTGGTTCACTATGGATGGATAACACCTAAAATTTGTCCTCCCAAATATACTCGAAGGTACGTGGAGGCCCATATCCGTATTAACGCTGTTTGATGTGAAACCACACAGTGAGAGCACCCCTTTATACTTATTGTACTGTAACACCGCCTGATATACCTGAAAGTACGTGGATGAGATACGATATACTTACGTATGTGGAGTGAGGTATCACAATCGGAATGTATCGTAGAAAATTTAACGATAGCTTCTATGTTTTACGACACCGAAACACATCTCTAGCCTAGGCTTTCTAAATGTTATCGTTATGGTTCCAATGCTTTGTTAGGTAAATTGAGATTAATTTTATGTTGATCTTGCTTAACAATTTTTCTTTCAAATGTTCACCGCGATGATGTATTTGGAAAATTTCTAAAATGCAAATAAGAATGATAATAAATCTTTCACTTTTAGTTTTTCAATGAAAATCCTAGCTACGAGGGAAAGAGCAATCAATTTGCGAGCAAACAAATCAAATAACACAAACTAAATGCAGATCTCCTAATTGTTCCTTTTGCAAAACACACAAACCACTACATGCAAATGCATATTTTTCTTTTTAGTTCCTTTAATATTATGAATGCAGAAAAGAAACTAAGTGCACTAAATCAACAAAAACAAATGCCTTTTACTTTTGAGAAATGAGGAATATAAACAACAATTTCTCTTTTGAAGGAAAAATGAGGAATGAAACAAAAATTTCTCCTATAAGGAAATGAAGAATTTACAACAATTTCCTTTTTCAAAAGCAAATGGATCTAATGCGAAAATAAAAATACTTTTCAATTAACATGCCAATGATAAAGAAAAATGCTTTAAACAAACATTGAACAAATTTTCTTTCAAAGGAGGAAGAGGTAGATGAATTCACTGGTCAATATGAGGCTCAAGCTTTTTAAAACACAACAGCAAACAAACTAAAACAAAATACAAAGATAAATTCAAGGGAATTTGGATGGTTTCAGGAGGCAACACAGTCTCTAAAGAGAGACAGTGCTTTGCAATGTAGGCCTGAAAAGGAGACAGTGCTATGCAAAGAATTTTGTCCTATCCAAGAGTGAGTTGGGTGCAGTGTCAAAGGAAAAACACAGCTGTTTAACACACTTCTTTTGCAAATTTGGATCTTAAAAAGCCTAATATTTGTGAGTAACAACTACTGGGTGAATAAAAAGAGAAAATAAGAGGCTAAAACACCTAGGATAAAGAGTAATCTCCCCAGCAGAGTCGCCAATTTGTTAGTGTAGAATTGTGAATTACGGATAAAACATGCTTCCCTAGATAGGTGCTAATTTATAACAACATATTAAAGACTATATGACTACTTTTCCTAAATAAGAACAGACACACAGAATGGATTAGAGGCTTACTTGGAATCCAAGTGCTTCCAAATGATTCCTTTTGTCGCTTCTATTATAGCTTCAAATTCCAGGCGGTTATGAAAAATATTTCCTGCAAGAATGAACACTAAAAAACAGAAGATAGAAATAATACAGATGTCTATTCAAGTTAGTTTGCTAAATCAATAAAGCATAAACCATATATATCAACTAAGATCTTGCAATATGGAAAATCAAAGCCAATACAGATGCATATAGGGAAAAGCAATTTGTATTCTTTATTAATGATAGAAGGGGAGATTAAAACCAAATGAATGATTTAGTGTCACCATCTCCAGCAGCATCCCAGACTCATCACAATGCAGATATCTCCAGCAAAATGTCACTCAAATCAATCTCCTCAATGAAAAATCCACCAGCATTTCTCTACACAAATTCTTCCTTATCAAACACTAAGATCTCTGCACAATTTATAGAGAAGCTGAGGTATTTTTACAATCAATGAATTTCCAATAATAGACAAGACATGTTCGCAATATTGTAGATGTCAAATGGACACATTGATTCGAAGTTTGACACATTTGAACTCTTCTAGAAGCCACTGGCCAAGTGGAGATTCCAGAACAATGAGAATTTCGCTCCCAATGTGACCAACGCACCCATGAATGTTGGGAAGTGCTTTGTAGAGAAGCCTTGCATGGGGATACCTACATATGAAACACACTTAGGCCCTTTAGAGGTAGCATTGGTGAGCTCTCATATGATATATTATAAACTTCAAACTTTGGAAACCTTTGCAGATGCAAGTCTTTGATTGATTTGTCTTGTTCTTTGCCTTAGGGCATATAGCAATTGAAATGTTAGGGGATGATAGACCCTATATTTTGGTCCTGGAGATGATGCCCAATTAACCAAGCCATTGGGAATGATGCACAAATTGACTTATAACAATGGTGTCTCATAAATAATTCCAAGTGGGTACGATCGACAACAGAGAAGATTTCCCCTCTTCCTTTTTCTCATAGTAGGTTTCCCACCAATCCTTGACATGGGGGATGACTTTGAGGAGTGAAAAAATAATCTTCTCCCGGCCGGAAAAGTCACGAATTGATAAATATCCTTATAATAGATTCAACCATCTATCTACGGCGTTTGAATTTATTTGGACCTCAAATATGGGAATGTCAAAGTTCACTTGTACCTGAAAAGGAGTGGTGCCTCTAGAGTTACTGCTGGATGTAGATGTGGCACTGGTGGGAAGTTGTTGAAGGATCTGGGCAAAGTTATCCATCATCGCGTTCCTTCATTTCTCAAGGGCCTCCTAGAGAAATATTTTGATAGGATATCCTACTTCCTCATCTATATTTTCTCCCCCCATGGGTGGTCGTTAGGTTTTGCGAGGCTGATATTGTAAAGGTTGAACCAGATCGAGCCCTAACTCCTTATACCCTGACCTCGTTGGGGACATGCAAAGAAGGATTGAGAAAGAGCATGCCATTATGATACCACTGATCTGGTTTTATGCTCGAACCTAATGAAATACATAAATAAACATAAAAGAAGATATGAAACAAAAATAAAAATTCATTTGATTAATAACCAGTAACTAAATGCTTACAGACAAAATGGAAATAAAATATCTAGGGTGCTGGTAGTTTATCTTTGAGAAGATATGTGGCAGATACAGGCCTCTGAAATATGTTACAATGAGGCTCGATGGCCTATTTATTATTGAGGAACAATGGAAAACCCTAAACATCCAAAAAGCTAACCCTAGGAGATGCAGTGCCAAAAATATGGGCCCCATTTTGGTAAATTGGTACATAAATCTTCCTGGGGACGTAACTTTCGCATACAATCTCTTTTTGATGCACATAATACCTCGTTACAAATATCTATCTGAGGACTACAAATTTTGATGTTAGAATTCAATTTTTCCCTTGCTTTTTCCAAAAAAACGTCGTTTAGGGCCTTAAAACGGCTCTGGAAGTTTAGGACCCGAAAATTTGCTAAAAATAATAAACTGTACTATAATTAAGGAAACTGGAAAAATGAAAGAAACAATGGCGGGGCCCCAAGTGGAATAAGTGGGTGGCCACCAATATCCACCTAGATCAGACATTAATCCACCTTAGGCAAAGGTACTGAAACTGTTTTTTATGGCTTCAAAATATTTAACCACCAAACTTAAGTTAACATTGATTCTAAGAGGTAATTTTCTGGTTCCACTTTTCTTTGATAAAAATAGTCTCTTGATTTTTTTGCACTGTTAACTAAAATGATTTAAATTGGGATAATATTTCTATATAATTTTCTTTTGAATTTGACTTGTTAAAGGAATAATGTTGAGAAGATAAAATCATAAACAACCTAAATCCATTGAACTTAATAAGAAGGGGAACACAATAATGACTGAAGACCTTAAGGATAAGGAATACAGTGAAGATAAAAACCCAAATAGAGCTTTTTTTTCCAGACACCACCTACAAGGAAAGGCTAAATAACTATCCAAATTGTGAAGAAATTTATGAGTTTTTGAAAACTAGTAATTTTGTAGAAGAGTACAGTTAGGTTGGACATCCATACTTTTGAAAATCATCCACATTTATATTTATTCACATATTTCAATACTAAATTTCCAACCTTAAGGTTTTGGTTATAATCCATTATGTAAAAACTTGATCTAATATCATTATTTTGATCAAGGATAGAGACAAGATTTTCTAGATTATCTAAATACCCAATTTAAGGTTCCATTTAGAATTCCACATCAAAGGAGTAATAGGGTATGATAAATATATCTAGACTTCATAAAAAAAATTAACTCAAAGTGAAAACCCAAATTATCCAAATTTCCACACCAAAGGTTCCACTTCATGATTCTATCCAAAACTAAACATTTAAAAGGCTTGAAATGTGGTCCCCACATCTCGTTCAACAATAAAATTGTAAAGAAATAAGAATATATGTGGAGGTGACATGAGATCCAAATGTCTCAAAATTCCGCCATCTATATCTAATATTCATCGATAGTTTTGGATACAAGAAATTTCATATATTTAAATTCCCAAATACATTTGTTTTGTACAGGATATCTGGATCAAGTATATAAATCTTGTCCTAAAAGGGAAACCCCATATTATTTTTTTTGGATCTATTTAGTAATATAATAAAGGAATTGAGCCTCCAAATGAAATCCAGGCACAACCATTTTTGGAGGCATATTCAGAGATTAAATAGGACATCCCCTCTGCATTTTATTTGGCTCTATAGGTTGGGACTCAAATAATTCAGCTGAATTAGAAGTTTTATGGTAGGGACTCTTACTTGCTTAGGAAAAAAATATCTTCCCCTTAGAAGTGGAAGGAGACTCCCAAATTCTCATCAATGCAACAACGCACCTCCTCATGGGCACCTCTACCTCCAAATTTTCCACAAGCTGGCGTCTTTTGAAAAGGTTGGAACACATTGAGCATTGGCTCAAGTCACATAGAGCCATCTCCTTCAAGCACGTTCGCTACTCTGCAAACAAGGTAGCAGACCTTCTTGCCAACAAAGGAGTTGAGCAGAATCTCATCCTCTTCTCGGGCCCTCTATCCAGTACCAATGATGCAGCTCTCATCCAAGAATGCACTCAACTGGTGCAAAATAAGGCTCCACTCCTCGATGCGGGTGATTAATTGGATTAGGAATGTGGCAGGCCCAATGTGCACCACTTGGCCAGGCCACATGGCCACGCAGAGGGCCTATCCTGTGGCATTTAACACCCATAGTTGTGCGCATTAGTCATTACCTTCTCCCACACTTGTCCTTAACTCTTGCTCTGCTAACCATCCTGCAACTCCTTTAATGGCGTCGCATCCATCATCTCTGTCATTTTCTATCTGCAAACATTCTTTTTCATTCACTCTTGAATCTGTTCGACCTCTGAGATCCTCAGAGTCGTTGTTCAACCTCCGAGCTATTCAGAGTCATTGTTCGACCTCCACCTCCTGCTCACTTTGACGCCCACTGGTGCTGAAATCCCTTGGCTCAACCCCTGTTCTCATTCGCTCCCTCACCTCACTCGCCCTCCAATCTCCCTTGCTCGCCCTCTAGCTTTGTCATGTTGAGAAGGCACCGCATGAGATGCAGGCGTGGGAGAGGAAGAGGTGCAGGCTCTCACCCACCTCTCTCCATTCATGATGAGCATATCCCTTCGCCATCAGCAGAAAATGTGGCTATTTTTCACTTTGACAGTCTCCTGGACAGACCAAGGGTCACCACCACAATTTCGGTCACGTTTCAGGAGGCGCAAGCTAGCTCTATGTGTTTGGGCTCCAGAGAACACATGCGGAAATAAAAAATATCCTTGGCACCACCATAGGACTCTCGGAAGTCCGCGACACTACTTGTCAAGTTTGGTTCGTCATCCTCAAGCAGTGCAGGTAGCGGTAGCGGGAGCCCTGAGCACAGGGTGGGGGAGCTAAGAAAAGTTAGCAATCAAGCACGCAAAACATCCACATCTGAGCCTACAGCACAACAGTCCAAGAAATAAGATGACTCATCCAAGGATTACAGATGTATTATTGTGGAGGAGCCTCCTCCAATGCAGAAAGACACCTAGCATGACGCACAACCACCACAAGGACAAGTTTCCTCATCGAGTTTTGGTCAATTTTCATGCTTTGTTGCATTTTCTGGGCAAGTTGTCCATTATGATGTTTTTGCCAAACTTTGGGAAGTCATTGAACAAAGCTAGTTTCCCCACAGTGGGCAGCATATTTTGGACCGGTTTCCCCAATAGGGGCAGTCAGTTTTTTGGTTTTTTGATTAGGATTCCCTCCAAAATTGGCTAGTACAGCAATTCCGGAGGTTTGTCCCGACATGTACAATATGTTTATATTAATAGATTAGTCCAACTTAGAAAAAAAATATAATAAAGGACTTACAAAGGTTACAAAAAGGGAGAATCCTACATTTTGATTCTGTCTAGTGATGTGAGAGGCTATGCATGATTGAGAAGGTTTCAAGAATTTGCATCAACCTAAGGCTTTGTTGACTCCACAATGGGAAATTTGGGTGCTCTTGATGAGGGCTTGGATGAACATACACTAGTAAAAATGGGGTAGCATATCATATTTTTAAAATACATCTCCTATGAAGGAATGATAAGTATAGTTTATGTTATCAATTCAAAATCCTATACCAACTAGACACCAACCACACTTATAACTTGTAGAGGCCACAAATGTGCCATATTTTCTCCTACAATCCATATATGAAATTATTTATAAGGAAAAAAGGGGCTAAACATGAGCTATTATCCCATCATGGGATCTTTCAACTACTAATTTTCCATACTTTGGATAATTTGGATCAAATGTTCTTTTGGATTGATTTTTTACTTATACGCTTTTCCTCTCTCTTTTCTATTGGCATCAAGGGACTAACTAATGGCCTATTTCTTTGTAAAATCTCATAGGCTCTGTTTATATCTATCCATCAATTTTCCGCTGCATCACCCCTAAGAGCATGATCTTATTCCATATACCTATTTTGAGATTGTTGCTTCACATTTCATGCATGGTATCCCAAGGGTGGTTCTGGTCAATCCAATAAGCATTCATTCATGCGAATGAATTCCACATGATAACATTCTAAGACATATGTGTTCTTCATCTAAATCTATTTATTTCTTTAGAACTTTCCAAGCTTTTGTTTCATCTTTAAGTTTATTATGAATTTTTTCTATAGCATTAATTACAAGCTTAATAAAGAAATCTTTTGGAACCTATCCATAAGTAAGAAATGTGATCAAATATCTTGAAATGGATGTTGTGCTTGACTTATAGCTCATTACATAGATTTCCAAGGAGTTGATACTTGGTAACGAACATAATTTTCATCTCTTTCAACTTTTATCATCAACTCTTGAAAATAGGTCATTTTACATGGAAATTTTATGTTAACAAGAAACGTTCCTTTGACTGCATAAAAAATATAGAAAATACAACACTGAGTGAGAAAGGGGCATGCCTCTGAAATATAATTGATTAAATTTTTTCCTTCAAATACATTTTTTGGTTATTGTGAATCCAAATTTTTGTTGAGTCAAATTCAAAGTCATTTTTCAAGAGACCCTTCTTGGGCTCCTTAAGGTCAAGAAAGGAAAAATGCTTATGTCTAAATATCTGCTCCACCAAATCAATTCCTTCTCCCAAAAGGATTACCATTCATCCTTGAAATCTGGCCTCCAAGCAAAAGATAATCAAGTTGGCCTTCATTACAAGCCTACAAGTCAAGTTCAAGTCAAATTGTTCATGCCAACTCAAATGCACAATGACCAATAAGTATAAATAGCCTACTATTTCACCATTTTAAGGAGAGAAGTGAAGCATTCGTTGAAGAAGTAAGATAAACTATTATATTACCGAGAAATGGAGAGGAATCAAAGAATCTTAGAAGCCTATTAAAGAGGAAGCCAAAAATGTGAATTTTAGAAACAATTATATGGAGGCCAAAGTTCCTTGTTGCAGATATGATTACAGAAAGGGTTGCGACTATTGAAGAAGGAAGGCTGATATTTTTGATGTAGGAAGGCCTATATTTCTAAAGTAGGAGGGATGAGACTATTTCAAAAGGAGGGTTGAAATTTTGAAGATGAAACAGAAAGAACAAAGAACCATTATTGCAGAGACAATTGTAGGAAGAACTAGTCTGGTGTTTGGAGTAAGTATTTATTTAGTCAAAGGGTCAAGTGTGTCTCAACTTGATTTAATATGCTAGAGAACGAGTTGACTATGTTTTCTCCTTCATAGGGGTTTTTCCTTGGCCGTGATCTTGAAACTCGTGTTCTTGTCTTTGTGATCTTCATTTTTGAATTTATTTGATGAAAGGAACACTAACATAATCAACATATAATTTCACAAGTGAATTCCAAGATAAGATAAATCAAATTAAAGAATCTAACTCAAATAATTCCATAAATTTGTAAACAAAGAAGAGGTATTGGACCTCATTTGAGTCACAAAAGTAATTTGGCCTATTCAATAATTCTAAGGAAAATTTAGAGTGAGAAAGAGGTGAAGGATAGAGAGGAAAGAAGGAAGGTCTATTTTTTTTGGCTTGTGCATCAATTCTTTGTTTGGAAAGCTCACACGTATGGGAAGAAAGCTATCTATGATCATATTTCGAGATAGAGAAGAGCATCAAACTGAGTTATAGAGAGAAACATTATTGTTTAGGTGGCTGACATATCACTTGGTGGGTTGTCTTAATCAAAGGTCTTGGAAGTCTTCATTGGATTTCTACAATAAGAGATTTTTTTTGGTTTTTCCCTTATGGAGGGGTTTTTCCCTAGCCTGTAGCCTATTTCTGGTGTTCTTATTTTCATTATGATCTTATTTATTGGAATTGTCTTGATGATGAACAAAAAATAATAATGATGATTATGAAATAACATTATATCACAAGAATTGTCAATATAACAAGTGAAAACATTATAATTGAAACCCTAATTATGTTTTACCTAGTTTTTCTCAACATATATGGTCTTGGAATAATTGCAATGTAGAAACAAAAAATTTCTTGAAATCAAATGCAACACAAAACTAAATCATGCACCTAGTAGCCAAGTGCTTGGTGGGCTAAATTTGAGCAGTACTTCGATGAGTTTTTTCACGCATATGACTCCAACCGTGGTTAATATTTCAAATCCATACATGCAAATGAAAGTAATTTCAAAACAAAGGGAGGAGATGTTATTTGTGATAAATAAATAATAAAATAGAATTAAAATCATACCAGTGCGTTATGTGCAATTAATAGAGTATGAGTTTCTCCTAATTCCATGCATGAAAAATGACAGTTTATGGTCTTCACTCAAATAAAAACACAGTTGTTAAAGAAATACAAATACTACATGATTTTTTTCATGGAAAAGTTTTTTATTTCTTATAAAACCTTATTTAACTCCCACTCAACCAAGGCATACAAGACAAATATCAAACAATTTTTTTTTGTCTCACCTAAACCCTTACCATTTTGAGCTATTTGCTTTAGATAGTTATTCCACTTCAACATCTGAATTTAAACTAGTTTTCCTACACATATTCATGAGACCAATGAGGAAAAATTAGATTAAATTTGACCAAATATTAAATTTAATAGCATGAATAAATAATAATTGAAGAGACTTGCGTGCAAGAATACCTAAATGAGATCCTCTTGGAGTAGTTTAATCTTGGAGCAAACCTCCCTCCACTCGACGAAGTAACAACGAAGTCAACATTGAATTTTTTGTTGCTCTGCTGGATTGAGGGTATTTTGCTCCAATATTATCCAAATCCTAATTTATTATCTAATGAATAGGGCCACCCACATGAAAGTGGAATCTCTCATGGCCCCTGCCCTCCCCCCTCCCCCCATATCACTCTCAATTCCCCAGTACCTAATCTATATACTATGTAGGAAATAGTTGAAAGACATTAAAATACATTAAAAAAAACAAATAACAAACATTCATTGATAAATCCAAAAAATATTTCATCTAAATAATTTTTACCATAAAAAATATGTTTACATATTATTAAACAATTTCATGTACATAAAGAGAGATATAGAAATTATTCATTAACATATACATTCATTCATTCATTCATTAATCATAGACACAAAATACTTAATTTTTATTTTTTTTAATCATTGAAAGTATGTTTTCATAATATGGTACATGATGTTTCTAATGATATAAATATTACAATCATTTATTTTTATTTTATTTATTTTTGATGGCATGGTCATGTATTCGTGACGTTGTTGAGGGTGCTGCAAGAGGTGTGGATCTATATATTGGTTACATTTTCTAATATATATTACTCAAACAAAATTATAACATAGATTAGTTGTAAATTCACAACATTTTGTGATTATGATGCCAATTTAAGTACACATGAGTGTAATTTCCATTATGGTATGTATGAATTTTCCTCCACACATTGCCCACCAATGATTATAACCTTGAATGGGCTAGCACTAGTCTATCATCACCATATAAAAATGTCCCGACAAATGAAAATTTACCATGTATATAATCATCACTTCACACTGCCTCATAGATGACCCCTTATACAGATTATATGCATGAATTTTTGGCACACCATCCCCTCTACCTGGACTATGATTGATTGTGAGAACAAGTGAAAAAAAACAATTCATAAGTAGGGGATCTTGTCAAAAAATAGATGTTAATTGTCCTTTATTCACTCACTATCACAATTAATCATAGGATAGGTAGAGGGGATGACTTTCCATAAATTCATGCCTATAATATGTAGAAAGGGTCATCCATGAGATAGTGTGAAGTGATGATGACAGACATGGTAGATTTTCATCTGCCAGGTCATTTTGAGATGATGATGATAGACTAGTGCTATCCCATTCAAGGTTATTATAATCTTTGATTGGAAATTTGGGGACAATGGTTCATACCTCCCACCATGGACATTACACACATATGTACTTAAATTTTCATCATAATCACAAATTTTTGTGATCAGGAATTGAAGCAGGAGTAGCTAGCACCTAAATTAGGAGTGTGGTAGTATATGGTGGAGTGAGATAGGTATACAAATTAGTAGATGGTTGAATTATCATGTGCACAAATTGTGTAAAGGCTTAGTTTAACAAGAGAATTTGATTATAGGCTCTTGGTGTACGTAACATATTTAATTTACTTATACCACAAATTTATCAAATATATGGTATTATACACACTCAATGTATCACAAAAAACATGTTTACAGAATATGATGTTGAGATTCAACAAGATGAGGAGCTTAATGAAAATTAAGCACCTTCACTAAGTGGGGCCCGTTGGCTATTTTTAGGTGTATGTCTATTTTTAGACATGGTGAACAGATTCTATAAGTTGCAGGATGCTATTTGTAGATGGTTGGTCAAATGTGAAAAATAGATGAGATTATATTTTTATAATATTGGGCGAAGTCTATATATAGATCGTCAATCTAAAAATAGATGCATGTTTATTATTATTAGCCCTTAATAATAATCCGACAATAAATATCAACTTATTCTCTTGGAGCACTTTATTTTAGTGAAAAGATTTGGAAAATCACTGGGTTGAAGGAATTACACAATTCCTAGGGTGGTTGGTGACTCATGCATGGAGGACTCAGTTAGAACTGAAGTGGCAGAGTTGTGACAAAGTTGGAAGAGTAGTTATGTGAGTTGTTATTCAGTTTAACTTAGTTAAGTGAGTTAAACTCAGTTGTGCTAGTTGTATCTAGTTCTAACTGAAGATACACTAGTGAGATTTTAGTGAATTAATTATTTAATTAATTCATAACTAGAGACTCACTTGCAACTGAACAAATATAACATTTAACTACTTTCATGTCAGTTCCAGTGGAGACCCAGTGGAGAGATAGGTGAAAGGGTGAGATGGACTATCTGTTGTGAATATAGTGATGCATTCAATGCATCTGACACACATTGGAGATGCCAATGAGGATTGCATAGTCAAAGCAAGGCCAATTCGAATCCATTCAGAGGTCTTCTTCAACAAGGATTGCGCAGTGGAGGCAGGCTATCAGGAGGCAAGAAATTGGTGCATAGATATGAAAATTTCGGCATGACTGTGTGTAGTGATTGTTGATTGTACTGAGAGCTTGATGTACTAAACTTTGTATGAAATTATTACATGATCCATTGATATACATAATATATGATATTTGGGGTTTTTAGCTTTAAGCTTTCCCATTAAATAACTATATTTATGTGCCATTGATTTTGCTTCATATGTGTTTTGTAATTGGCAATTTAATTTCCGCAAAGAATTAAGTGGAAGGATTTTGTATTTAACATAAGATTAATTTGTTAGATTAGGAGAATCCAGTAATACTATCAGTATTAATAAATTTCTACATATGAAACAAAAGCGTTTTGATATTTTGTAGTGGAAAAATAGTAACTTTTTATTAAGACAATCTAAAGTTACATGTGCACATGCCATGAGGCATTCAACCTCTCAGTAGAAAATGTGGTACTAAAAAAAAGGGCTTTAAATAAATAATTTCATTCATTTTTTATCATCTTTCTTTCTCCTTTTTAACATTTAATTAGCAAGAATGTGTTGATCTTGGCCCCCTTCAGTTGTTGTGATCTCTAGTGTAATATGTCTTTTTGCTGACATAGTCATACAACTATGCTGCTCCAAGTGGGCATGTGCATCAACCACAATAAGAAAGAAATGTCAAATTCATATTTATACTTAATTTTTTTTTTGTAAGCTAGGTAGGACTACATCTTCATCATGTCCAATATATCACCCCAACCAGGGTAGGAAATTGAACCGATGAATTCACATCAAGGAGTGCCTTAACAGAGAACCTAATTACCATCTATCTAAGACCCGATGCACATATTTATAATTATTATATTATTTTTTTATTATTAATAAAAATAGTAGTTATATAGTGTTCTTTAATTGCTTCGGTAGTGTAAGGAAGCAAAATAATTTCAGATGTGGCCATATGTTCCTCATCTTCTCTGGTCACATCCTATACATGCTTTGGTGTAGAAATAAGAAAGGTTATAATTAATACACAATTTACATTTAAATATTTTAAATTGTATTCCATACTACAAATTTTTTATAACAAATGAAATACCTCCAGCACCAAGTTGAAAATTACTCTCAAGATGAGGCACTCTACCGTCAGTAGGTTCAAGTATTTTATGTGCATTGTGCACTTGATTTTTACAATCAAACACATTAATTTATGGAAAAAAATAATAACCAATCTATTTTACAAGTAACGATTTATAAATGATATTCATTTCTTTTATTTTCCCGAGTGTTATGTTCGATGCTGGAAAACTATGAAGACACCAAGATTGTCCTCCAATCGACCACGCCTTAATAGCCATGCTTGAAAGTAAGATTTAGGTCTTCCTCCATGGGAGTCTATTTGAATTGTGTCCTCTGCAATTTTGCATTAGAACATGGATTTTTCTTCTTCTATGATATTAAATTAAAATTGTTAACAGTTTATAATTTGGATGAAATTTTTTTTGTATATATATTTACAATTTTTGTGGCTAGTTTCGAGTAACCACCTGGGCCAAGATGCTGTTGTCCATGTTTGGCTATTCTATCCTGTGTGGCTTTATAATTATCTAGGAGTTTATATTTAAAACTTTGAAAAAATTAATTAGATGTCGCAATGATGATAAATAATAATAATTACATTACTAAACATGCCTCATACCTTCTTGTTCTGGGTGGAGTCTTCCCTGCTTTTCGAAGTGCCTTGTCGAGTGCATCTGCCACGAGCGCTCTCATCTCCATCTCTAGAATTGATGGAGGGCACTCATGCAACTTGTCCATTTCCAATTGAGACATATATTGGTCTCACAAATATTTTAAATGTAGGATTGACTTTGAGGTAATTCTATATTTGTTGAAGGTACGATCATTGAACAGGCGAACCATCCTGTTAATAAGTTCCCATTTTAACTTGAACTTTGGGATTTCCAGTTTTTGTGAATAGTCGACCCAATATTTCCAAGGTTAGGTCATAAAAACACCTATAAAATACATCATTTCCCACAAAATGATATTATCATTAGTTTATAATAATGATAGACTATATATTAATTTCATTGAGGTTGTACTTAATATTTAAAAAACTTCTTAAATACTTGGAAGTTTATCTATTTTCATAGGGAAATTGTCATCATCTACCGAAAACATGATCAGTAGTGATCCCGTGACAGTAACATGGGAAGATCCAAGAAATCTCATTTCAAATTATGCAATTGTATCATGCTCTGCATCCACAACATCAAGTGTAGGTCCTTACTTACATTGTTCACGGGGTGCAGAGTCCCGTTGTGAGTGATTGAGTGCTTGTACCAGTCTCAATGACTGGTGACTCACTCATAGGTGGAGTACTAACACTGTTACCAACACTGTCCCGACCCATAGTTGTAGCATGAGGATCGAACTCTGCCAAAAACTACTATAAAATAAATAGTATTGTTTATAAAGGATGAGATAAATAAATCGTAAACAAATAATTGGGCTAATTAGAGGAGTTTATCATCCCATACCGATGAACTTGTTGCAACAAGGTTTTTATTTTTCCTTTTATCTCATATATCTGAGGCTCAATCATAACTAAATAATTAATTTTCTTGGTTTCCTTGAATTTAATCTTCCTTATTGATTGCATTGGATGGACAGACATAAAAATTTCATCATCAGTAACATCTTCCTCATGATAATATATGGAATTCTCTAAGGCTGGTGCCTTCCCCTTATCACCCTGTTTATCAAATAAGTGTAATTTGAAATTCATTCACAATTAATCAACATTATATTAATAATAAAACTCCTATTGACATATCTGTAAATTTATATAGAAACTTCAGGTAGTAAATGACAGTCATAACATACAACATATCTTGCTTACACATTGAGTAAAATTGAATACATACCATCCCATAATAGAAATATATGTATTTATTCTATTCAAATTAGAATCAATGAGAAAATATTCCCCTAAAACTATTGATTTTAATGTCATATAAGAACACATAGTTTCCTTCAAGCCCCTCGAATATGAAACTAGGTTGCTTATTTTTGGTGACATGACATGCACTATTTATAAACTCTACAATATTCCCTGCTACTTTTGGCCTTCCATCAATATACATAGTTGAGCATTTATTTTCATCATTGTCTTTTAGTTGTAAATAATTTGTGAGCACTCTATATGTTCACATACTTTTGGTATATCATACTAGTCATAATCAATCATTGTAGTTGTAACAAAGTCCAACATACTCCATAATTTAGTTAATCCTCTGTAACATACCTTTATGCCATCCATGGAAAATAACCCCAAACCATGTAATGACGATTTGACAATGTGATATATCCTTTCATTGATAGAAAAATACATGTTTATTTCAGGAAGATCATTTCATTCGTTTCACTATATGTTTGTACCTCAAGGGCACCTCAATGTCATATCATTCTCTCATTATCATAATAGCATGAACCCCCTTTAGTAAGAAAATTTTCCATGCGTCTATGGAATTTTCTTCTAATATTTTCACCTCTAGTTGATGTTTGCTTACTAAATGACGTAGCAGAATTTTGGTTAATTTATTCTATCCTACCTGAAATTCCATCACTCGACAAAGACAGATCTGACAAATACCTGTTTGGTTGAACATACTATAACACTCCATAAAATGAGAGAAAATATTAGGGATGTTGAGAAACATCTTGATGAAACCATGAGAACATTATATTCATACAAGTGACTTTTTTGTGTTTACAATATTCAAGTAATATTTAAAAACTTGAGAACCTATTCATCCTAACCAATGAATTAATTACTCAATAACTTGAGAGCTCAATATAATCTGATAGCATTTAATCTTCCATTACGAAAAATTACCCACATACTTTGATATGTTGAATGTAACTAGTTTTGGTGGAATACAAGGAATTTTTTTTGGATGTCTAGGCTATTGATATTTTTAGCTTGGGAGGTACTCCAAACCCTAGGCTGTATGGTTTGAAGGAATTGACACACAAAAGTGACTTGTGGGATAAGAACCCAAGCCCTTGGGATTTTCACCCAAGTGGGTGGGTGTGGAACCACAAGGAATTTTGATGATTTGATACATGGAAGGGTTAGAGGACTTTGATGGGAACCAAAGGCAATGAAAACCATTGAAATTAGAGTTTTTTATGGTGATATTTTAATTTTTTATATGGTTAGGTTTTCACATGATTTGTTCAAGTCAAATTTTGTAATTTTATGAGTTTTCAAGACCAAAAAAATAGATTAGATGAAGCCCTTGAGAAGTTGATGGTCCCTGGTATTTCACCAAGGATGTTACAACTCCTAAGGCTTCTCAACTTAAATTATCAACCCAGGGTTCATATAAACTTAGAGGTGAAAATTTTATGTGAAAAATAGGTTAGGTTCTACTCATGTCATCCTCGGTAATTATATTAGATCAAGGTATTCAAAGACCACTCCTTCAACTAGCTACAACAAGGTTTTCTTATGAAATAATATCATGATTTAAAGGAGATGAACATTATTCTAACTACAGAAATGAAAATCTAATTGAAATTGCATGAAAGTAAGAGTCTAGTCTAGTTGTAGAAGTACACCATGCTACTATATTTGCACACTTAATCAAATCAATAGCCTACTTGCATGAATCCTTTATCTATTTGCAACTTGTTTAAAAATAAGGAATTCAATATTCAACACAACTATTAAAAAACAATGTTAATTATAATTCTACTTGTTGTATTATGTTTAAAGTGAGGAAAGGATGGGGTTGGAGTGGTTTTAGAGTATTCCTTAATCATGAAATAAAATCTTGGGGGTCATTATTCAACTTCAAAATGCAAGGGTCAAAATATGGAGCAAATTTGGTTGAAGTAAGCAATGCTACATGGCTGCTACAGGAAGTGCTACAAGAGGCATTGTTTTGATACAAGAGGCCCTATTTTGCTACAAGAGGAGGTCCGAGAAATTTTTGAGGACGATAATGGTATATTTAAGGTGAATGAAGTGTGTTTCAACCCCTTATCCAAGCTTAGTACCCCTCAGAGGCCTATCTTGCACCAAATTCTATGCCCACAATGTTCTCCATTTTCCCTAGAAGAGTGATCTCGGTGGTAGATTTTGGAAGCAATGTGAAATTTCAAGGAGAGATATGGAATGCTACAGGTGGATGTGGAAGGGTGTGACAAACATTGCAATTTAACAACAATACCTGTTGAATAATCAAGCATGTGCATAAAATGATCAATATTACAAAAAAATAAATTAACATGGAAAATATGAGTTGAATTTTATTAAAATCTACTCTACCTTATAACACAACTCTAATTTCCAAATCAATGCTACTAAATTCTAAGTTGAAGAAACCAAGCATGCAGAAGTATTACGATCCAAGACTTGCAATTTCCACGAAATCATAAATACAGGTTTTTGGATTGTTGTTGTAGATCTTCCAACCACTCTTCCCACAAGAGAGGTGATTGGAAAACCTGAAACTACAATTTTTTGTGATGTAATTCCTACTCAAACAAGAAAATAATTGAAATGACTTGAACAAGAACAAGGAAAGAATACAATATAGGGACTAAATCATCTAGTTTGGGCCCAAATGAAAGGGTTTGGACCCTCCAAAACTAACTTGATGCAGGAAAATAATGAACTTCTCATTGATAGAAAATAAGAGTCACATACATCATATGAAAGATGAAAATAACAGTATCAAGCATGAGGCTCTCAGTAGCTACTCCTATATTCAAAAAAAAAATTAATCCTAATGAGCCTTTGGGCTGATTTATTTATACAAAAAGTAGATTAGGGGAAACTCCCTTGAAAGGAGGATTTCTCCCCTCTAAAATCTTGAAATTGGTGGACATGGTTTCCTTTGATATTCACATGCAATCGAGTTCCAAGACTTCTAGTGAATTCAAGTTGTTGGTGATGAATATTTGAGATCAAGCCAAGTTGAAGAGTTAATGAAATGGGAAAGCCCCCATATTCTCTCTTGATATCTCCATAATGCACCTGCATAGTAAATATCTCCAAAAATGTTTCTTTTTCCTGCTTATTAATCACATTAGGCCACGAAATATGACAAGCACCCTTTAGTCTTCTTACTAAGCATATTATGGCTGAAAATATGAATTAATGTGAGGAAATAAGAGTTTAAGGGATGGATCATAACACAATGAACCTCAAAATATACCTATTAATGGGACCCATCATCACCTCCCCGCTGAAGGTTTTTGTCACCCTTTGAGAAACTCAGTCACTGATGTGAGGTTCATTCATGGCCCTTGTGGCCTCTCTGACATCCCAAGGCATATTAGATGGTATGCCTTCTTATGGATAGAAACCTACATTTGCTTTTATGTCTGTCCATTCCTTTTGTTCTTTTACCTGGTTTCCTCTCTCCTATAGGACCAACAGTAAGGTTGGTTTGTGTTTGATTCCTATCCACTTAATATTCAAACTTCTCATTATTATTTTGTATATTGGTCTTCTCTCTAAGGAATTCCTTAGTCTTTATGGAGAGTGATACTCTCTAATTTTAAAACTATGAGGCAGCACATGCCATCTTCTTTGGAAAGCCTGCAAACTTTCTGTCCCCAACATCCTAAAGCTATACTCAAAATGGAGGAATTTTTTTTCTTTGTATGCCATATATTAAGGTGCCAATTCAAGATCAATGGAGATAAGTTTATGGTTATTGATGAGAGCCTCAGGGACCACTAATTCTGCTATGATGTATAATGGTTCCCTCTCTTCTTTTGTCATTACCCTCTTTACTTCTTCAACTCTTGTTTCCTCATGGGCCAACCAATTGGATAATGCCATTAGTTGCATGTCCCCCAACCTTTAGTTTGGGTCCCAAAAGTTCATTTTTTTTATGATAATATTTTGTATGTAAACCTCACCCATTTTGGCTCTATCCTCAATACTTTCCCTTTTTCAAAATTCAATGAACTTTCTATAGTCTTGGAAAGGTAAAGAGTCATATTATGCAAACTTTTTTATCTGGAATCGCACCCAGTACTCCTTTAGGAATATGGCATAATATTTGGTTGTTTGCATGCATTATATGGCTTACATGGATAAACTTTCCATATTGGCAAGTTATACCTATTTTTCTTGCAACTTCTATCTTAGCCTTTTATTCTATGTCTGTATCTTCTCCTTCATGAATGACTCCCTTAGCCTTAAGTTGTTTAATTAAATGATCATTTCATTTCATTTTTCCTCCATGAGGCCCACATATTCCACCTTTTTGGATATTTCAATTTGCATCCATCTATCACTTCTGCCTCTTCCCTTTTCCAACTCAAAGAAGAGTGGTAGAAAAAATTTCTCAAGTATAATCCTACACCCCTCAACAAATTTGTAATAATATTCAAGATTAGGTTGTGGATCAGGCTCCTAGAGTTCTTTAAGACCTTATTTTTTTATTTTTGATGTGGTTTCCTCTTCCTGTAGCATCTCATTTTTCTCTTGTAGCAGTCCCTATTTCTCTTGTAGTAGTACTTGTTTCCCCTGTAACCATCCTTGTTTTTCCTATAGATCATCTATTTTCAACTATAGTTCCTTTGTTTTTTATTGTAATAGGGAAGTTTGTGACTTGAGCCTATTATATGTGGCTAGTCTACTGGCAAGCCTCCCTATGGGTGGAATAGGTGGTCTAATCTTGGCTTTGGGAGAGGTAACTTATTCAATATTCCCTTCACTAGGTCCCACTTCTCCCCTTTTTCTTACTAATTCATTAATGGTAATAGGGACTTTTGAAGGAGGATGGGGCTTCCCTTGCTGTATCATGGTTCTCTTCCTTTGTTTTAAACTACATAGAGACTTATCTTGGCTACATTCTTTTGGGATTGACTGGTGTGACAAGTGTGGCCAATGTGGAAGCCACCTCTTGCTCCATGTTTCTTGGTGAGAGGCTTATTTTTCCCCCTATCTTTATGTTCTTTTAGGTTTGGAGGGATCCTCAGGGTTCTCTTTGTTTCTATCCCTCTATTTCCTTTGTTTATTATTTCTCCTCCTCCCCTTCCTTCTCTTCCATAACCCTAGTACTAGAGGTTGGTGTTTCTTCTTGCTATGTGGAGGTGATGGTTTGTGTTTCAATTAAAACCTCCCTGTACATGTCTACAAAGTCATTCCACAACACAAGTTTCCTTAGGTATCTTAAGGAATATATGAAAATTAGCTTGATGAGGCCATGATGGGAAATGTGCTGATGCTTCCCTTCCCTCACTTTATGGCTCATTTCAATGATGGAATGTAAGAGGAAATGGGGAAAGCTAAGTCTCTTTTGAATTGGTAAATATTTCTGTAACCTTAGCTCATGGAGTAGGCTAAAGTGATGGGAATACACAATTCTCAAACTCCTCTCACAAGATATGTATTTAAGGATGTGATAGGCCGCTTCATCCCAAGGGTAAGGGAGACTCTCTCTTCTCATTATATTTTTATCTTCTACATGCTTCTCTTTATGAAGGAAGAATTTTTCCTTGGCTGTAACACCTACTGCCTTATCCCCCTTGCTCCATCGAAATCCTAAGGGTAGGGTTGTTACTCTACTTATGAGTTTTGAATTCAAAGGGATGGAAATTCCTTTAAAAAAATTAGTGGAACTAATTTCTCCCTTATAATTGAGGGCCATGGAAAATTCTTGAGTTTTTTCATCATCATATCCATTTAAATTCTCAAATAATCCCATCCACTGATGTCTTAGAAAATTTTCCATAATAGGGGGATGTTGATGGATTATTTTTGTGTCTGTCGGTTCCCTTATGTTGAAATGTCCTCCCATTTCTCCTACTCCTCCTCTAGCTTATGTTAGGTGTATTTTCAACATTTTCCTCACAACAGTCTCAGGTGAAGAAATAAAATCTAGTTTTATTTTTGGCAAAGGAGGAGAAGGATGGTAATTTTTACTATGAAAAAAAAGTTTCTCTGTCCCTATCTTTCCTTCTTATATGATATTTTTTCAAAGTAAATTACTACACAATGGTTGCTACAGGGTACCCGATTTAAGAAAATGTATTCAGGATGCTGTATGGAAATTAGAGAGGGAGGAGGTCACTTACACTTTCCAATATGACTCTCTAATGTGCATGAGGGTTTGAGGAAAAATTGTGGTGGTTTTGGCTCTCTTTATACCCTTAATTAATCCATGTAGCTTCCTTTTTGTGCTACTGTAGTACCTCCTATAGCACCTGCAAACTTAGCCTGTAGCAAGTCAGTGGAACACTAGGAAAAATCTAATAGCATCTAGCTCATCCTTCAATACCTTGTTGGGTCTCTCCAACTTTTTTTCAATTAATAAGAAATTGTGCAAGTGGAACCAAGCCTTTTACTTTTATTCCCTTTTGTGGTAATGGCTTAGAGCGCTTTGGTGATTTGGCACTTACACAATTTTCCCTTTTTAACCATTTCCCCCACTCCTCATAATCATCACCCCACTTAATTTCAATTTTCCATGTTGCATGGGTGGTTGAGTGAATTGTTATTTACTAATCAAAGGTGGTCAAGTTTATTGGCCACCTCCAACCCATAAAAACTTCATTCTTGGGCATTAAACACATTTTTTCCAATATGTGCATAAGGAATAGGTGAGGGGTGTGATACCTAAGCCTACCTGTGATGTCAAAGTGTTGGAGATGCATGCAGGATGCTTCTGAGCTGATGATTGATTCATTTACCCCTAGAGGTGCTAACTTTCCTTGTTTACTTATTCACATGTCTTCACAACATGATGATGTAGTTGACTAATGCAATATTTCTTCCATGCATGCCTCCTTCCAGTGTTTGATATTCTATTGTTAAAGTGGATACATGACCTCACATCTTCTCTTCAGGGATGGTGTGACATTTATAAGCTTCAGGAATGGCCTCATGATGCCCAGGGTGGTTGTATCTTCTACTCTAGAGTTGTAAAAAAAATTATGGTTCAAGATCTTGTTAGAACTGTGCAATATTCTACATGACTGATCTCCTTCGTGTAGTATTTATTTAGCTCCCAATAAATACCTCATAATGCATTCAGGGATTATGAAAAATCATAGGGGGTATAGGGACAACATTTGAATCATCAAAGGGTGGTGAAGGTGGTGAAAAAGCTAAAGGAAGAGTCTTTTTCTGTGTTTATTTATTTATTTATGGTAGAAGTTGAATTTTGAGGATGAATTTGGCTAAATGGAGTGGATGAGTGATGAAGGAATTTTGGTGGACCTCTCCCAACATTTCCCAAAGAAAATATGACCTTTTAGGCCTCTTTTTCCAAGTGGATCTCCCTCTTGTAGAATTTTAGGTTACTCATGTAGAAATTCAGGACAACCCCGTAACATTTCAAAAATGAGGAAAAATGTGGTTCAATTGCTGGCTAGATGGTGGAGAGAGGTAGGGAGGTGGATGAAGAGGATTAAAATGCAATTGATAGCTGGGAAATATGGAGGAATGAACCATGTAACCTATTCCTATAACCATTTTCCTTTTGAATTTTGGAGTCTTGCAAAAGAGAAATGTTAGAAAAATTGATGTAAGGACTCCCTCCTTGTGTCTTATTTTTCCTATTTTTTTTATACATGCACACTACCTTTGAAGAGGTTTTCAACATGCATGCCTACCCTATGTGCCTCAAAGGAGGTTTTCACCTAAGGATATTTTTATCTTATTTTCCTTCTTATTTTTATTATTTTTTTGTTTTTCTCTTGGGCTGCCTCACAGAGGTTTTCAACCCTAGAATTGGCCTTAGATGCCTCATGGAGGTTTTCATATATGACCTTTATTTTTATTTTTTCCTTATTTTTAAGAATATTTGTGGACTAAGGGATGTGAGCCTCCCAATCACATTCAAATATTTACTAATTTAACTAATTAAATATTCCTTGGACAAAGGTATTTTATGCAAATTCAACCTGTAACCATTGAAAATTAAGGAATACCTTCCTCATCAATTTTTCTGATTTGGACAGACCCATTCTCATGACATATTTCCACTATATAGGGACCCAAACATCCTGTTATTAACTTTTCCTTGAAATCCTTGAATCTGGAAACTTACAATAGGGCCCAATAACCTACTTGAAAAGTCTTCTCCCTAATATGTTTGTCATTCCAAATCTTCCTCTATAGTTGGATTACCTCAGTGTGAAGGAGAGCTTGCAGCTTGAATTCATCTAAACCATTTAGTTGGATAAACCTCCCTTATTGTGTTGTAGCGAAGTCCAAGTCTAAATAAGCTTCCACCCTTAAGGTATTCTATTCAAATTCAATGGATAACATAGCCTTCTTCCCATAGACTAGCACAAATGGAGTAAATCCAGTGGTGGTATTCCAAGTGGTGTTGTAGGCCCAAGTGGGTTCTACAAGTCTAGCTGCCCAATCCTTTCTATTTTTGGTAACAACCTTTGTCAGAATGTTCTCCAATGCTCTATTTGTGACCTCCACTTTCCCATTTTCCCGAGGGTGATAGGAAGTGGATGTCCTTTGCTTGATGTGGTGCTTCTTCATGAGATCTTTGATCAGATTTGATGTGAATTGTGTTCCTTCATCAATGAATGACTCTCTTGGAAACCCAAACTTGTAGAAGATGTTCTCCGTCAAAAACTCAGCCACATTCTTCTCATTTGTTTCCTTAAATTCCTTTATTTCAACCCACTAGTCAGGTAATCAGTGAACATAATGATATAATTATTCCTCCCGATGGGGTATCAATGGGGCCAATTAAATCCATTCCCCACTTATCAAATAGATCTAGAGTCACTTGAGGTTGTAAGGGAATTTCATCATTAGGTGTGGGATTACCCGTCCTTTGGCACTGATCACACCTGGTGGTGTACCTCCTCACATATTGATGTAAAGTGGTCTAGTATTAACCTTCTTGTAAAAAATTGAAGTTTGTCCTCTTAGCAAAAAAGTGGCCTCCACAAGGTCCATCATGACATGCTGAGCGAATGTCAAAGACCTCCTCTTCCCTAAAAAATATCCTCTGAATCTGATCTGGCCCCAATATGAGAACATCTCTCCCAATCCAACTGAATGGGGCACTTTTCGTAGCAATATTTATTTTATCCTTGGAGGATAGATTAGGAGGGAACCCCCTAACAACCAAGTAATTAGCTATATCAGAAAAACAAGGAGAAATAATCGAGATGGAAAAGAGGTGTTCATCTGGGAGTTGATCATCGACTATTTCTTCCCTTTCTGCAGGCAAGGCTAGTCTTGAAAAGAAATTTGCAACCACATTCTCTTTCCATGGTTTATCAATAACAGTAAAATCAAATTGTTGTGATAATAACAACCATATAATTATCGTAGCATTCAAAATAGGTTCATTCATTAAATACTTAATAGTTTCATGATCAATGTGAGAAATTTTTTGATAACCATTGATGTAATTCCTAACCTTGTTCAAATAATGTACCACAGCCAAGAGTTCCTTTAAAGTGAGTGTATAATTTAACTCAACTTTAGAAAGGTTCTTATTGATGAAATAGATAACGTAACGAAATTTTTCTTCCACTTTTCCTAAGGTATCCCATACAACTTTATCTCATGCCTCTATGTGTATATGGAAAGGTAATACTAAGTTGGGATATCTAAAGATGGGTGCAGTGGTGATATTTTATTTTAGCACTTTGAAGGCATATTCACATATTTTTGTCCAAAAAAAGTCTGGATCTTTAGCCAATAGTTGTTAAGTCCCTACATAATAGTGTAGCCTAGTAGCATAGTGTAGCCTCCTTATTATTATTATTGTACCCTTGTAACCCCCATTTTGTTATTATTTGTGTTCTTTAAATTATTATTTGTTAGGTCAACTAGATTGGTATCAGGCTCACTAGGATTACATTATGGCCTGCTGACCTTATATGTAGAAAGGAGGTTTTGTAAATTGTATCATCTAAGAATTGTTCATTTATGTAATGTATTGAGGTTTCTCGAAGTTTTCTATTTCTAAGGCGTTGATATCTTTTTTCTTCTATTTTTGGAGCTGGTTACACAACATTTGGTATCAGAGCTTTGGATTCTAGGGTTTCGCTGCTCCAAATAGGTCATCGTGGAATTTTCACTATAACTTTTTTTCTACGAAGTTTCAGAAGCTGAAATTTTTAGGGTGCGAAGGTGCAATCCTAAGGAAGATTTTCTAAAAATTTCAGAGCTTGGTTCGTAATATTTTCTGAGATATCATCTGTGGAAGTTAGGTCTTTTTTCAAGCTCCTAAACAGGTCATCGTGGCATTTTCGATATAAAGTTTTTTCTACTAAGGTTCAGAATGTGAAATTCGTATGGTGCGAAGCTGAAATCCCGAGGAAATTCGTCAAAAACTTTCAGAGCTTGGTTCGCAATATTTTTGGAGATATTATCTGTGGAAGGTAGTGCTTTTTCAGGCTCCTGAATTTCATCTCAAAGAGGTGATCGTGGGAAAAGTTCAATAACTCTCTCTCGTGGCAAAGGGATTTTAGTGCCGTAAAAGTGGTCACAAGTACACCGACCGTAGTTTCTCGCTATCAATTTCAGAGACAAAGAACAAAAAAGTGACACGTGGCAAGTCGTACAAGTTCGCTCTACTGAACCAGTCCCAAAATTAGGTCATTGTGGGAGATTGGACACAAATTTGTCTTGGGGAATCCAAATTAGATCAGACCCATGGCATTTGAAAGAAGCTTCAGAGGGCTACTACAGGGATTAATTTCAGATATTTAAGATTTTCAATTACATAGATAATTTAATTTCAATATCGAGCTCCTCAAAGCAAGTAAAAGGTGTGTATTTTTTTTCCGAATTGCATAAGTCTTGTTTGAAGAAATCAAGTTGAATTGATTCCAGGGGCATATTGAAGAATTTTTTTCAGTAATGGGTTCTATTATGCCTCCAAAAAATAATTCCATACCCATTAAGCCCTCATAAAGCTATACTATGACGCATGAGGAGGAAGAATTGCAATATGAGATATCAAAATTACGGTACCAAGTGCAACAAATTTCGATCTTACGAAGAGCAACCGAAGATGAAATAGATGGTTTAAAAGCAGAAATGGAGGCTAAGTTGGATGGTTTGAAGGATCAAATAATAGCTAATATGGATGATAAATTAGTGGAAGATCACAACAAGAATCAACAACAAGTTCTCGAACTCTCAAAGGATAACCCAACTTTGGTGCAGAATCTAATGAAACAACAGGAAGATCAACATCATATCGAAAGAAGTTATGAAGCAGTCATAGAAACAAGAACTCAAAAAGTACGATCAATTTCAGAGTATCTCAGCAAGTGGAAGAACTTTCCTGTAGAATATTTCACATGGGAGGATGAGAATTTTATACAGAAGCATCAAGAAATAATCAAGCGTTGAGGACAACACTTGTTGAAGGAGAGGGGCATGTTAAGTCCCTGTATTAATAGTGTAGCTCCTTAGTATGTTAGTGTAGCCCCCCTTATTGTTATTATTGTACCCTTTTAACCCCCATTTTGTTATTATTGTGCCCTTAAATTATTATTGTTAGGTCGGCTAGGATTACATTGTGGCCCACTAGGATTACATTATGGCCCCATGGACTCCTATATATAGAAAGGAGGTTTTTGTAAATTGTATCATCCAAGAATTGTTCATTCATGTAATGTATTGGAGGTTGCCCCCTCGAAGTGGCTTATTTCTAAGGCGTTAATATCTCTTTTTCTTCTCTATTTTTGGGAGTCGGTTACTCAACAATAGTCCAAACAAAGGTGAAGCTAGTTTACTAAAGACTTTAATAAACCTTCTATAATACCCATATAATCCAAGGAAGCTACATATATCTCTTTGTTGTTGAGGGATATGGACCCTTTTAATGATGAAAATTTTGGTTGGGTCAACATGTATCCCTTCCTTGGATATTGAATGACCAAGGACAATCCTTGCATTCATCAAAAATTCACATTTCTTAGGGCTCAATGAAATATTAATTAAAATGCATTTATTTAAAACTTTGCACAGATCAGAAAGAGCTTCCTGGATGTCACATCCATAAGGAGTGAATTCATCCATGTATATCTCAACAGTGTCATGAATAAGTTTAGAAAAGATACTTATAACTTTGATCCGAATGGAAAATGACACCCACCCATGGAATTTACCCATGGTATTATAATGACATCTACCCATGGTATTGTAATTGAGATCCACCTGTGGTATTCATTCACCTATGGTATTTACCCACCCATGGAATTTACCCGTGGTATTGTAACAAAAAAAATATATAAGTAACAAGTCATAATTTGTAAAAGGATATATTTTCCACCCCAATGGAGCTTCTACATTTATTATTTGTTTTAATAAAAAAAATATTTTTGGTTTTATTTACGGTGTGTTCTCTCATTTTGTTGGCATTTCAATTTTTCAGATCTTGGGGGCCTCTCCCCAAGATCCATATTAGTGGCATTAGATTCATGTTATGAATCCATAGGAATGAGGGTTTGAAGCATATTTTAGTTTCAACATTTTGCAGCCATCTTTAGCAAACTCCATACAAGTTCCACGACCTCCATGAAGCACTTTCTTGGGCAAAGTAGGAAGATTTTTTGTTTTTTTTTTAATTTTTTGCAGGAATTTTTTGGGCAGAGAGGTTGTAGATAATATATGAAAATATTGGTGAAAATTTTTTAGATAAAAAAAAAAAAAAAAAAAAAAAGTCTAGATTCCTTGCAAAAAAATAACCAATTAAAAAAAACACTAGTCGAATAGGAGTCCGGATGAAGGAGATATCGATGATTTAAAATCAACAATGTTGCAAAAAAAAATTTTGACCATTCATAGATGGCGGCTCTCCTGTCATTTTTTTCATATTTTAGTGAAAAATTTAAAAGAAATGATTATATATCTGAGCTCCACTTGAAAAATAACCTGATTTCAAAAATAAATTAGTCGAATTAGAGTCCGGACGAGGGAGTTATCGCTGATTTACAATCAACTATTTTTTTGAGAAATTTTGTGATGGCAGGACAATTGCAGTGTTAATATGAGTTTCCAGAGTCTCTAGATGGGGATTTAAAACACATGGGAAGATGCAGAATGATCATTCTATTTCCAAAAATAGGTTATAATAAATATTCTAAGTTATATTACTAAGTTATGCCCATTTTAAATCCTGAGCAACATTCAGAGTGGGTTCCCTTTGGAGACGTGCCCTCCCACCCCGCTTTAGTAGGAACTTACTTCATATTCATCGGTTTCAGCATAGCAACGTTTGACTTGGGTTATTTGGAGACATGTCCTCCCACCCCAGGCTATGTAGGCACCTACTACTTCATCAACAATCAATGTAATGGTTATGGGTCAACCGCACAAAATACTTCTCATCGAAGTCCATTTTCTAGGCCACACACTATTAGTATCATAGTTGGTCACAAGAATTACAGGGTATCTCTATCCTCGGATCTCTATTTGTCATGGTTCTGGGTAATCCACAAACCACACTTCATCAAAGTCTATTTTTTAGGTTGCATATAGTTAGCATCGCAGTCGCTCACAAGCATTACATGGTATCTCTGTCCTTGGATCTTCGTTTGCCATGGTTATGGGTTATCCACAAACCGACACTTCATCGACATCCATTTGCTAGGTTTCACACTGTCAATATCATAGTTGGTCACAAGAATTATAGGGCATCTCCTTGGATATTTTTTCATCATGATTGTGGTAGTGTATTCGGCACATGGGCACATGAAACACACTTTTCTTAGTAGGGAGGATGCTTACCTACATAAGAGTCACATGCCAAAATGGTTTGTTAAAATTTAGTGGAAAAATTTCAACATGTAGTAAGCTAAGTTAGAAAGGAAACATAGCATGCTACATAAACAATAAAAATTAAAAAAAACATGCACAAGATACACGGTTAGTAGAGAAAACATACTAATAACTCAAAAATGGAGAGCTTCTCCATTTATTAGGTGCTGGTGGTAATAGAAGATAGAATGCTAAATCTCTTGTAGTGTATTCTTTGAGCTATGGAGCTCTAATATCCAAGACAAGGGGGTCTCTTCCCCTCAAGTTTTCATCAAGCCTCTCTTCCCTCTCAAAGGATGGTATATCGATGAACATGTGGTGAACTCCTCTCTCTTGGACTGAGATGTTGGGTGGCCAACAACTGAGTCCTTCCAATCCTCCTGTTTTTGTACAACACAAGCTGGTTTTCTATGGAGAAATTTGGCCAGCATAACAGTGTGTCTCCTATTCTTCTTCGCAAGGCTGGCTTTTATAGACCATTTTCAAATTTTCCCTCCTCTTGGCCCAAGATGGATGGTGACACAAGACTGGAGGCATGATTCCTTTGTGTGCTACATTAAGGCCTCAAGGTGGCTCAAAGGCGACTGTACTTGGTTATATTGAGTGGGAATATTTTTTAACCAAGTGTTCCAAGTAGTCCCAGATGGTGACATTCCGTCATCCTCAGGACTGCCCGACTATTGAAGAAAAAGCCACATTATGCACAAAGAGCCTATCTTGCCTGTGCGCGATCCATAAATTTTATCTTTTGACTTTAGGAATAATTAAATTTTGGCTCTTCCTAATGTATTCCTTCTCTGGAAACCTTTATCTGTACCTTCTGCTTGACATTTTCTAATGTCTTTTTCCAGTATGATTTTCCAGTGTTAACAATTGGACCCTAATTTATGAGGTATAGGAAGAACTGTATAGTTAAAATACATTATGGTTTCATTTCTGTGTGATCCTTTTGAGAGAGGGTAAATTGCGTTGGAACTGAATTGAGAGACCCATTGCTTGGAGTAAAAAAGACACCATGCTCTATTGGAAAATTGCAAGAGATAAAATGAATAAAATATTTCTATGAGGCAGGCATGTACCATGCTTGTGATGTTTGGAGTAGTTAATATTATATGACAAATAGTGGGTTTGTTTATGCCACTTTTGGTAGTGACCTGTTGTTGGCTGACAACGACGATTACTGATGCCCTCGGGGGCACTTTTCTTTGAAAGAAGGTTGGTTCCCACATGCATAATCTTGGTATGGCATGTTTTTTTAGAACAAGTGCTCAATGTATGCATGGGTCTTTGACTCTGGGGGACCTTCTCGTGTAAGCATTGCTAAAATATATGCTTATCAAGTCATGGGTCTTCGATGAATTCTGACAGAGTGCAACGGTTATGAAGTACGATACCATCATGACATGAAATATTATCTTGAAGTTGAATGTCAAGAGGATCGATGACATCAATGGGAAATGATGATTCCCATATTTCCATCCGGGGATTCCCCTACTGAGGTGAGGAATCATCCAAGGTACTACCTCCTTCTTGGAAAATGGTTGTTGAAGTCGACAAGAAAGAAGCATCAATCGATCAAAATGAGTACTGATTCAAGGGACCAGGGTTTCTAATGTAGCAAAGTGTGGTGTGGTGGGTTAACTAGGCATGATAGCGAGAAATCGTTTTAACTGGTGATGGTAGTTAAGTGGCATGAGGTCGGGGCTGTAAATTCGAGCAGCGACAGTCATAAAAAATTTTGGTGAGACATCCCTGGGGTCGGTAGGACATCTAGGGTGGGTGCATGGTTTCTATGATTGTCATGGTTGGGTGTGGCAAAAGAATGCGTAGCTCCGACCAAGGGTGATTAGGGATTGCTGCCAGGTGAGAAATGAAAATGGATGGGTGGGAGTGCTCTCCTAAAAAATCTTTGTACACTTTCTAAAATAATATAAAATGGGTTTGGATGTACACGCACAAAGACGGGTGCCCCTATAAAAATGAAATAATCCTTCACCATGGTGTGAGGAATTTGTTTTGTTGACGGTGGGGGCCCCATTGGTTGGTCTCAATTCGGGGGCGATGAAGCGGATGAAAAATGTCGCAGATGGGCTATGTTGATGGGAGTGTGATAGGCCAAGTATGAGATGTGTATGTTTTTCCGATCTTCTTGTGAGAATGGTAGCCCGAGAAAGGGTTTTAACATGAAATGGGTAAAACATGTCGTGATGTATGATGGATGGATGAACATGAAGTGCTTCCCGGGCTTGGGGTTTTATGGCCATGGCTCTAGACCTCTGGTGTATGGTCTACATGAATGATGGACACCATGAAGGGTAAGGCTCTACTGACCTGCAAGGGTTTTTATCATGTGCAAGGTGGGGTGATGATAAACATGGTCGAATGAATGAAACTTATGGTTGATTTATTTGAAGAAATGATGTTAGGATATGCAAAGCTTCTTGGGGAGCCTATCATGCTAGGGGTAGAATGATACCTTCTCTTGTACCTTTTTTGGGTGGGACATATGGTGATTTGGCATGTTTGTAATACCTGCAACCAATACCCCAAGTAAAACCATATTTTTCATACAAACATATTTGAAATAATTTGAATGAAAATAAATAAGAGAGGGCATACATTTTGTGCCTGAAAATGATTTTTTCTAAGGCGTGGATTTATGCGGCTTAGTTTTTCGATCGGGTACTCTAAGCTCCAGTTATGGTTTGTCTAATAATGATAAAAGGGAAATATATAGGCCAATATGGATCATTTCAACTCATTTGTGTCTTTTGAGGGTCTAAGGTCAGAGCTGAGCCCCTACTCCCGAGCTTCTCTTGTCGTTGTGATTAGCTTGAGTACCCGGGAATCGTAATGTCAGTGTCAGGTAGGGCCTTAAACGTCCTACTTTTCATTTTTTTCAATTTTGTGATTGGGGGCCCAAAAAAATATGTATTTGTACAGACTTTATACACATTTTTGGGTCAGTGCGCATGGGCGATCATGGATGCTTCACGCGGTCCTCGCATAGAAGGTGAATTTTGCGCAAGGACCTCGTGGTTGAGAAAAGTTATGCACAATGGAAGGCACATATGTATCTGATACAGACACGTAGCCATCACGCCTAAGCTTTTCATAGGCACGTTGAAGTCAAATTTTGAAAAAAAAAAAATTTAATTATTTTGTTTAAAAATTGATTTTTGATATTTTCTTTGGTGAAAGGATGTTGTGGCGGGAGAGATATTGGCCTGATCTACATGTGGCTATGACCCAAGATCCCGATTCTTTGGGGGTCCTATCTCAGTATGGGTTACTCAAGTTCTTAGATAACAACCTACTAAGATTGCAAGATGGGTTACCATGATAACTGGTCCGTTGCTGGAACAGGAGACGACGTGTTATGGTGTTGCGTTGTAGAGATGTCGTGATCTAGCCGGAGACCAACGTCTATTTTTTGATTGGTCTGCTGCATTAGGGGGAGGCTCTTCCCTATCTACTCCCAGCTGGGGGAGTGAACATCCATCACTAGTCCGAGGAGCACTGTGGTCTTGATGCGATCACCCAGGGATGCGTTTGTGTGATCTCTATGAAGGACATAGATGAGAGAGTTGCCTTGATGATGATAGTTTGCCTATCTGGGTCAAAAACACCTCATTGAGTGTCGAGTTCACATATTGCATTTTTACGTTGGCTTCAAGCCGATCACTTCTTCGATTGGGCTCGCTATGTTTACCAGGGCATGGTTACACAACTGGGAAAGCCCCAGAGTGTTAGTCATCAGTAATTTTTACTATCTGTAGATGACTAAATATTGGTTCTATATTTCTAAAAAAAAAATTCCCTGAATATTGTGAGTTTTAGAAATCTCACTGCCTCCATTATCCATATAGAATTTTTTTCACTATTCTACCATTTTGCCATTCCATGGTTACCCTACCACTCCTTACTTTGTTTTTCCCTTGCTGTGACTCTACCTTCCATCTAGGGTTACCTATAAGCCTATTCCTTCCCATGTTCACCAGGTTCCTCAAGCATTGATGGTCTCAAAACTATATTTTTAGGCTCTTTAGATAAATCAAGTACATTGGATTTTAGATCTTCAATACATCACTTTGTCAATACTCTGTTTTTACAATTGAAGACACCAAGCCAAGTTTCAGTCAAAGACCAGATCAAAGAGTCCTTCCACTAGGTCAATTAGGGTTTCATATGTTCCAAGGTCATCATTTTTGTTTCAGACACTGTTTGTCTTTTTAGAATCTGGTTCAGAGGTATTGAAATGTTGATACATGGTTATTCAAGAAAATATCTAAAAAAATTTCCAAAGAAGACTACCTTAGGAGGTATGCTCCTAAATAAAGACATCTTGTAGCAAGGAAGGCAGGATATTCTTGGTCTTAAGAAGAACTAGGGTTTTTAAGCTTGATAGTCCAAGTACAGTGCTAAACAATGATCAATTGCAGAGTGACCTAGACGAGGCACACCAAAAACCAAACGTGAAGAAAAGTCTATCAGTGATTATTGATGAAATAGGAAGAAAGGTGAGGTGAATAGAACAAAAGTGTCAAAAGTGGTAAAAAAATCATGGTTTGAAATTCCATGGTACAAACAAAAGAAGGTTTTGAAAGTACTACTATAGGAAAAGCTCTCAAAGGAGTTTAATGAGCTTGCCCTGACTGAATGAGAAAAAGATATGTGTTGAGCTCCAAGGTAGAAGTAAAAAATTATTTTAAGGCTCCTATTATGTCAAGATTAACAGGTCAAAACCTCAGGATCAAAACGAAAATAAATCTCATAACTCCAGCAAACTGTCAGCCAAGGAGAAAAGATAAGTTGAGTATTGTAATGATAAAAAATGGAGTTCTTTGAAGAGGTTTATACTATGAAAACATCCTAAAGTTTCCAAGGTCAACCTGTCATGCTTCAAGTAGTAAAAATAGGGTCAAGCTCATCATTTTTAGTCACCTTCATGTAAACAGTGTACAAAATGTTAGTGAGAAAAGGTATGAGGCTTGAAAACCTTAGAAAGTGGGTTGCAAAGATAAGTTAAGTTCATGGGCCCATTAAAACTCATTTCACACTTCATGAGAATCATTGGTCACTTGCAAAGAATCAGAAGTTTCAAGGAGATATGAACATCTGAGTTTTCAAGGAAAACTTGAAAAAAATTTCCTGGCGCTGCACCCCTGTCTTGGCGCTGCGCGCCTGGAGTCAGGCGTTGCACCCCTGCCATTTTTTCCTTTGTTTTTTATTAAGGAATTGCGTGCCTGGAAAGGTGTTGTGCCTTTTCCCATATTGCCAAAAAGGCCCAGTAAAGAAGGCCTTTGGCGTTGTCCGCTCAGGACCAACACTGCGCGCTTGGCCAGGACGGCCTCCTACACCCTAAAAACACTCAAATCAACTCAAATCTGCTTCAAATAATCACAAAGGCTAATCCAAGAAATATAAAAGGTAAGTGCAGGTCATCAACTCCTCTCCAATTGTTTTTTCATAATTTGATTAACAGAATGAACCGCTAAGGAGCAGCCCTAAGGTTTGAAACTTGAAATCTTTGTTTAAACATTTCTTCATCTACTTGCAAAGAGATTCAGTAATAGTCAAAAGGGTTATATTATGGGAGGCTGTTCATTCACCCAAAGTTTTGCATACACCTATTCCACATAACACTCATGCACTCAGCCCCTTACATTGCAAAAAAATTAACATTACATGCCCTCCTTCATCTCAAATTATCATTAGTCCAAGGTTGGAAAAACAGAGTTTGACATAGCAGCTGAGGTTTTCATTGGGTTTTTCCTCTAAATCATGCCTAATATACATATACCCTCCTCTTCTCAGCCTCCTATCCCTACTCCTTCATCTCCTCCTACTAATAATGTTTTGTTCCATCCATTCACATTCCCTCATGAATCATCCACCTCACCATCCACACATATTCCTCTACCTCAGGACAACCCTCCTTCATCACCCTCTCATAATGCATCAGACAATGAGGGAAATGAAAATGAGCAATCAAATGAAAATGAGGGAAAGGGAAATAACGAATCAATCAATGAAGAGGAAGGCAATGAGGCAAGTAGTGATGAGGCACAAATATGTGGATTAGATGAAGGCAACGAAGCACATGTCAGTGAAGAGCACAGTAAAGCTCACAGAAGTGAGACAAATAGTGATGGGAGCAGCCATGAAAGCAAAAATGATGATGGTGATGAAGATAGTAGTGAGAAATCAATCAGTAGGGCATATGTCAGTCAAAGAGAAAAATGAATCAAATGCCAATGAGGAAGGCAACAATAAGAAATCAAGTAGTGAACAAGATTCAAATGAACCTAAATACAGTAAAGCACATATCATTGATAATGATGGAATTTGGTAAAAAAGCAGTAAAGAACATGGCAGTAGGTTAAAGAGACATGAGAAAGGTGATGAGGGCAGTGCAGATAGCAGTAAGGCAAACAGTAAAGGTAAATCAAGTTTGAAGGCACACACTCAAAAGGATTAAGGAAAAATCAAAGGGAATTGAGGCTAATGTAAATGAAGAAGAAATCAATGATGATGTGGCAGTGATGATGGCAAACATAAGAGCAGTAAGAGTAGTGTTACAAAGAGTGAAGATGGTAGTAGGTCAAAGAGCCATGAAGAAAGCAGTAAGAATGATAGAGAGGCCTATGAAGAATATGGTTGAACCAATGAGGTGAGAGGGAAATAAAAGCTTGGTAACCTAGCTGATCTATCCCTAGAAACATCACAAACCTAATTAGCGAGGTAAATCCACATTTTGGTACAATTTTGAAGATTTTGGAATTTTGACTATTTTAGAGGGCCAAAGGCGCTATTTTTTGGGGCACGCTTTTGAGGAGTGGTTTACATTTTCAGATTCATCAGGCCAAGGGAATAATTTACATAAAATTTCAGATCATTTAGAGCAGATTTGGTCCTCCAAAAGTGCCAAAAACAGCCAACAAACCACCTTTCTGCCTTATCTTCAGAGATGGCGCTGCGCCTTGATCAGCCTTTGAAGATTTAGTTTTTGGGCAGGCAATTGGAAACAAAATGGAAAAAAAAAACCCTTTTTGTAAATTAGACTTGACAATCTTTCCAATGAGCTATCATGGAGCTCATTTGGACACCAGGAAGGCCTTCAAAGCTCAGCTGCAAGATGACCTATTTTTTTGGTGCAGGCGTTGTGCCCTTGCCTGCAAAGTCAAAAAAAGACACAAATTTATGGAAAAAGATATTTTCGAGGAATTTTGAGGCAAATCACTTCTAGTTAGCTCAGAATTTATGGATTGTTTCCTTGATGTTTACTTGCTAGGTTTGGTCAAAGAAGTTATTGGCATGCCCGGTCTTTGGTTTTTTGTTTACGCATAATGAGCTTAAAGGCCCTTCGTGTTGTATTATTTGTCAAAGGATTCTTAACTTCCCTTTGCACCTACTTTGTTCACAATTTAATGTCCAATTCACTCACCTAAGCCTTGAAGATCCATTTAGCTTTGTTATACTTCCCTCCGAAGCATCCTGGACCTATTGTTGTACCTTTCAAGACCTTTTGCAGACTCCATAGCCCAATGGTCTAAACCTCTCCTACTCTATCTATTATGCTTGACAAGAAACCCAACCAAACAAATCAAAAAAGCAAACCCTAATCCTTATAACTAGCCTAAAATCAATCAAGTTCACTTCTTTCATATAAATATAAAGATATCCCTCTCTGAGTCTAGGAAGGCTAGGTCCTAGGACTCAAAAGACTAGTTTGATGTTACCCTTGTACATTTGGTCTTGCCAACCTGACAAATTATGGGGACCTAACATAATGGCAATCACGGTGGGACCTTCTGAGTCAGTCACAATGTAAGTATTCCTTAGGACCTCAGAAAACCCACAAACATCCTTAGATTGGTATTCGGTTTTTAATGATGGACAACAAGTAAATCCTTAAAGTAGTAAAAATCATCCACCTGGCGACTCCACTATTCTTTAGTAGCCCTGTTGACCCCACTAGTTCTCATAGATTCCCCTATGAATGCAGTAATCAATCCTAATATTGTTGATGGTGGACAAAAAAGTTGAAATAATCCACGTGGTGACTCCACAACTCTCGATAGACCTAGAGGCTCCATTGGTAGAAGATTCTAGACTGGTTGAAAAGATGCAGTGACCCTTTTTTTATTAACAAATATGGATTCAAGGATACAACAGAGATATGCTCCAATGAACGGAGATCATATCCCTGGATTCCCACACAAAATTCCTCAAATAAATTGGGTTTCAAACCTGCTCATGTTTCAATATGAAAAATTTGATGACCCCTTGTTACATCTCATCAAATTTCATATACATGTATGAAGGTTAAAAGTTGAATGGCATGAGGACTACCTTATGAAAATGTTCATGGCAACATTAGAGGGTAAGGCAAGGGAATGGTATGAAGGCCTGAACCCTGGCACCTTGTTTTCTTTGAAATATTTCCACAAAGTATTTTATGAACATTATAAAGAATATTATCCATCTCTATCATTATCTGAAAATTGTTGTGATCAATCTGAAGGTCTCATACAATATCTTGTAAAAAATGTTGAAGATTTGGGAAATTGACATCTTGAAGATATATTAGAGGAAATTCATGCATTTCATACGCAAGATAACATTTATGAAAACCAAGAGGAGTTGGTTGAGCATGGAATCACTCAGGAAATAAAGGAAGATCCACAGGATCTCTCTGAAGGGACAAGTGATGATCCACCATCTCTTCTATGTGAGGCTCAAGAAGACATTCAGCCTCAGAATTAGCCTTCACAAGAGAAAGAGAAATGTTGTAGTTCTATCCAAAGAAAGAGAAAAATGCCTCCTCTTTTAACTGAAGAAGAAAAAAATCATATTATAAGCATCCAGCCAGCCTCTAAACCTTCATATGAACATAACATTTCTATTTATTCTCATGCTAATGCCAGATACCATAGATTAGAAAATGTATTTGTATATTAATTCGAAGAAAAAAAATCTAATAATATGATATGTTTGATTGGTGACATTACTTATATTGATGATTTTCCAAAGTTTGATCATTATGATGATGGTTATGTTCCCCAAACAAAATTTAATCTTGCAGAGCAATCAAAAGTTGGTTTGTGGGAGGAATTTCAGTTTCATCAACTTGAAAAAAGTAATAAGCCAATACATATCAGCTATGACAGTGATGGGGAAAGTCAAGAAAAATTGGAAGTAAGTGAAGCATCTCTGCCCCTTTGTTCTAGTTCATTTCAGTCCATCAGAAATAGTTTTCATGTGATTGGAAATCAACAGTCTTTCAGTTTTAATGTTGAGGTTGAGGAAGATAATGAACTTCTTGAGCAAGTTGTTAATAAAAATCATTTTCACAGTTGGTCGAAGAAATCATTTGTGACATAGAATCTTCCTTAGCTCCAGATTTCCAGCCACCAAGTTCCATTGAATTTCAAATTGCATATTAATGCTTGGAAATTGATAAACACAAGATAATTGTTGCACTGCCTTCTCCAGAAGATTTATTGCCAAAGAGTGATCCTTCTCATCAACATGACGGCCTTCACACAGAATTCATCCCACTCAATCAGAACATACTAGGTTTTCTAGAAGACAACATTGCAATATATGATGAGGCTTCTAGTACAGATGATCATGAGAAAGAGGTGGAGTTTCTTGTTAAGAAGAATCCCAAGCATAGCTAAGTAGAGGAAGGAGTAGTCTTGAATTAAGTTTATTTCTCAAATCCTCTAAGACAAGTATTGTTTCATAATCCCTTTGATTTTTTATTAGAGGCATCTAAAAGAAGAACATGCTATGTCAAAAGTAGTTTGTTGCAGAGTATAAAGGAGATCTTGAGCATTGTTCTTCAAAAGAAAGTGAGATGGGAATGGCCTTATTGTTGTTTCAGCACATTGAAAGAGCTGAAAAAATACCCATCATGGAATCATCTACTTGATTGGTTATATTGGAAAAGGGAGTTCACCAAATGAATATATATCATATGTAGGATAGATTAGGATAGATAGGTATGAAAATAAGCTCAGCACTATGAGCATATTTCTAGCTTTAGTTTCAGATTGTTTTGTTAGAAAACTTAAAACACAAAAACAGAGAAAAGAAGAAAAAGAGGTCAAGAAAAAGAATAGGTACAACTTGTTTGGTCTCAATCTAGTGTCCTAAATTGAGCTCATTTAATTGTCAACCAGGGTTGGTAAACTACTGAAGTGAAGTGTACTGTATGTACCTAGGTGTTTGTTTTCCGGATCAGTGGTATCGGAGCGGTCTGCTTTTTCTCGATCCTTCTTTGCATGTCCCCAACGAGGTCGGGGTATAAGGAGCTAGGGCTCGATCTGGTGGAACCTTTGCAAGATCAGCCTCGCAAACCTCGACGGACGCACATGGGGGACGAAAAGAAAGATGAGGGAGAAGGAGATCCTATCAAAATATTGCTCGAGGAGGCCCTTGAAAGACAAAGGAACGTGATGATGGATAACTTTGCTCAGATCCTTCAACGGCTACCCACTGGCGGCGCATCGGCATCCAGCAGCCACTCTGGAGGCGCGACTCCTTTTAAGGTACAAGTAAATTTTGACATTCCCATATTTGAGGGTCAAATAGACGCAGATGCCGTAGATAGATGGTTGAATCTGTTAGAAGGATATTTCTCGGTTCATGACTTTTCGGACCGGGAGAAGATTATTTTTGCACTCCTCAAAGCTACCCCCCATGTTAAGGACTGGTGGGAAACCTACTGTGAGAACAAGGACCAGACAGAACCCTCTCTGTTCTCGGTCGTACCAACTTGGAATTCTTTCCGAGACGCCGTCAAGGAACAGTACTATCCCGTGGGGAGCTATGAAAACAAGTACATACAATGGACCACGCTGCGACAACAAAGGGATCAAGATGTGCATGAGCTAACGAATCTGTTCCATACCCTGCGCACAAAGTTGGGTATCAAAGATTTAGAGAAACATCTGGTGCTAAAGTATCGCAGCTATCTGCACAAATACATTCGGGAGGAAATGGAGTTCCTTGACATCTCCTCGCTTGGTACAGCATACCGGTATGCTGCCAAGATTGAGCAGAAATTCAAGCAGAAGAAGCGAGACTTTGGATCTGCGAATCAAAAGCAAGGGAAAGGTGCTTCCAAACCGCAGAACAAAGGACCGAGCCAAGGCATGGCGACTAAAGACAACTCATTGAAGCCACAAGAAAAGAACAGCACCGCAAAGCCAAAGAAGGACACGGGAAAGTGGTGTGAGTTCCATAAGAGCTCCACTCACAACACGAGTGAGTGTCGGGCCAAGCAGTCGCTAGTGGCCGAGATGAGGGCTTCTGAGTCAGATGCATGCTCTGACTCCGAATCAGAACCTGAAAAGGCGAATGAAAAAGGGAAACAGATTATTGATGCGGAGCCCAATGCCATTGTTGCCACTGCAAAGATCCAAAAGGAGGAACCAGAAGATCCAGAGGAGGAGGAACGTCTCTTCCACTCCCAGATGTGGGTAAAGGGCTCCCCGGTACGGTTCATTGTCGACAATGGGAGCCAAAAGAACCTCATTTCAGCAGACGCCGTGAAGCGGTTGGGCTTGCCGACCACAGCTCACCCACATCCATACACCATCGGGTGGCTTCACCAAGGACGAGATCTCCGCGTCAGCCGGCAGTGTCGCCTTCCCTATAGCATCAAGCCGTTCACGGATGAGGTATTATGTGACGTTGCTCCTATTGATGTTTCTGATGTATTATTAGGACAACCATACTTGTGGAAGCGTCATGCTGTGTATGAGTCTCGGCCTCGTGCTGTTATTGTTACTTTGGGAAATAAGTTGTACAGGATACCAGAGGTACCACCTCTTGCCGCTATCTCTTTGGTTACTGCAAAACAATGCAGTAAACTCATTTCCCAAACCAGGAAATTCGTTTTCCTGATGATCCGCCCCCAGGGCAAGAAGAAGACTGTGGCCACGACCTCCAGACAGGGCCCCTCTGCACGACGACAACAAATGGATAAGGTCGTGGAGGAGTACGGGGACATCTTCACCTCACCCACGGGGGTTCCTCTGCACTGCCAGGTCAAGCACCCGATTGATCTGACCCCAGGTGCGCCACTACCCAATGGACCGATCTATCGACGCTCTGTTCTGGAAAATGATGAAATCAAGAGGCGGATTCAGGAGCTGTTGCAGAAAGGTCACATCAGACCAAGTTCATCGCCCTGTGGGAGCCCGATCGTGTTGGTACAGAAGAAGGATGGGACGTGGAGACTCTGTATTGACTATCGGGCGCTGAACAAGATCACTGTCCGGAATAAGTACCCAATCCCACGGATTGATGACCTTCTGGACCAACTCAAAGGTGCAAAATATTTCAGCAAGATCGACCTGAAGTCTGGGTATCACCAGGTACCAATTGAACCCTCCGATGTGTGGAAGACTGCCTTCAAAGCCAAGGAAGGCCCTTTCGAATGGCTGGTCATGCCTTTCGGGTTGACGAATGCTCCCGCCACCTTCATGAGGATGATGGATGACATCTTGCGGCCATTCACCAACTCATTTGTAGTGGTGTACTTGGATGATATTCTGATCTTCAGCCGGACTTGGGAAGAGCACCTTCACCACATCCGACAAGTCCTCCAAACACTGTGGCAACACAAGTTGTGTGCCAATTTGGAGAAGTGCACTTTTGGCATGACCTAGGTTCAATATCTGGGATACATTATTGATGAAAGGGGGGTGCATGTGGATCCGGCCAAGATCCAAGTCATTCGGGATTGGCCAGCCCCAACCACTATAACAGAGCTTCGCAGCTTTCTGGGTCTTGCTAATTTCTATCGGAGGTTCATGTTGGGATTCTCTCATATCACTTGGCCCTTGAGTCAAGTCACCAAGGGAGGAGCGAGAGCAAATTTTTTTTGGTCGGAACCTCAACAGAAGGCGTTCACAGAATTGAAAAACCGCCTCTGTTCTGCCCAGTGCTCACTTTACCAGACTTGCAACAGCCATTTGAGATCGAGACAGATGCCTTTGACTATGCTATTGGGGCAGTTCTTACTCAACAGGGACATCCAGTGGCATTTCACAGTGAGACATTGTCTGACACAGTTCGCAAGTACCCCACATATGACAAAGAAATGTACTCCATTTTGCAAGCTTGTCGACAATGGAAGCATTACATTTTGGGGAAGGAAACAATCATCCATACAGACCACAGGCCCCTGCAGTTCATACAGACACAAGGGAAGTTGCGGAATGATCGCCATCAGAAGTGGTCTACATATCTGCAACAGTTTCATTTGAACATCAAGTATAAGAAGGGTAGCACCAATCATGTTGCAGACTGCCTCAGCCGACCACCGATCGTGGCGCTCACCATTGTGCTCAACTCTTGTGGGCACGAGACTTCTGATTGGCCGCTTCTCTATGAGAGTGACCCAGAATTCGGCCACACTTACAAGGCACTCTTGGGGGGCACGCAAGTTCCAAATTTTCACCTCAAAGATGCACTTTTATGTCACCTGGGACACCTTTGTGTTCCTTCAAGCGAGCGTGCCAAGATGATATGGGAAGCACACTACAGTCGAGTCGCTGGGCATTTCGGGGTCGAGAAAACAGTAGCAATCCTGCAAAAGTATTTCTATTGGCCAAACCTTCGAAAGGATGTCGAGAAGCACATCAGATCCTGCATTGCTTGTGCCATTGCCAAACCGACCATCAAGAAGCAAGGCCTATATACTCCTCTACCTACCCCTAGTCGACCTTGGGAATCCATCTCCATGGATTACATGTCGGGCCTACCTTCTACTAAGCAGGGAAATGACTGTGTTTTTGTGGTCGTCGATAGATTCACGAAGATGGCCATTATGGTGGCCTGCAAGAAGAATATCACAGCAGAAGCCACTGCTAAACTCTTCTTTGAACGAGTGTGGGTGCACTTTGGGATCCCACAGTCTATCATATCAGATCGGGATAGCAGGTTCCTCAGCACATTTTGGTCCAGCCTCTGGTTGATGTTGGATACCAAGCTCACCAAGTCCACAGCTTTCCATCCCCAAACAGATGGCCAGACAGAGGTCGTCAATAGAATGATTGTACACATTCTGCGCATGTACAATTCAAAGCATCCACGCACATGGGACGAGAGCCTCCCTTATGTACAACATAGTTATAATCGGGCTCTCCACAGTTCAATCGGCCATAGCCCCTTTCGGGTGGGCTTGGGATTCCAGCCACTATGTCCCATTGACGTAGCCATGCCATTTGCAGCTGCTCAGGCCAATTCAGCTCATGTCCAGTCTGAAGTTGACAAAGCCAGCAGCTTCATCGAGCGCATTCAACACATCCGCCAATAGGTTCATGATATATTGGACAGAGCCAATGCCAAGTACAAACAACGCCATGATCAACACCGGGTGCCACACAACTTCCAGGTGGGTGACAAAGTATGGCTACATTTGCAGAAGGAGCGCCTCACTGGACCCCACCGCAAGCTTCGCCCGCTCCGATACGGGTCGTACACCATCACCAAGGCTGTAGGGAACAATGCATTCGAGCTCGGTATTCCACC